>LR990623.1:17795382-18395382 GCA_905147815.2 Phalera bucephala | reverse complement strand
TTAGAATTCTAAGCTTGGAACTCTGTACTCTCTGCCTTCTCCTGCAAAGGATTTGCCGTGATGATATTATAATAGTAGTAATGGAACATAATGCCATTAGTGCATCAAAATAACTGTAGCCAAATATGTCATATTTCATATTACATGGATGAAATAATCCAAACAGAATAATAAACAAATTAATATAAAATTAAATTATGGAAGCCACAATTAAAGCGATGATCTGACCAGTATTAAGTAGGTAGGCAACCATATGATTGACTGCGCTGCTTTATTTTAAAATACCTATACTATACGACTATATATAGACGTAGATATAATATAGTATAAAGGACGTAAACTTAAGGTAAGGTACCTAGGAGAAATCTTGGAATTTATATACATACCTATACATGGAGCAAGTGTAAGTATGGTGGACAGTACTTATTTGGATATTGTCTGACCCTCCACTCCGACTAACTACCTAGTTGTGCGATTGTGAGATTATGAGATACTACGTACGTACGTACTGTTCAAATACCTACCTGTTTATTAAGAAAATAGAATATCGTATCCTTTACATCCTTTAATGCATGTAGGTCATGCATATATTTAGATGTTATATTTGATATAGAAACTTACTTCTCGAATGCGTCTGGGGACACGTAGACCGCTTGATGCACTAGTTCATGAGGCGTTGGTTCAGTTTCTTAGCGGACTTTTCCCCTTTGGGATCATCATGATTTATGTGTTGACCCATATGTAGGTACGTATATATTGGGTACCTACTGATTGTTTTTAGCTAGATTTTAAATGTTCCTTGATGTAATAACGTTGCAGGTGTGATGACGATATTATGTGTGGATTTGGGTACGGACATGTGGCCCGCGGTGGCGTTTGCGTACGAGCACGCAGAGTCTGACGTCATGGCGCGCCCGCCTCGTGTCCGCGACCCCCTTGTCTCCGCAAGAATGCTAAGACTTGTTTACGGACATTTGGGACTCATAGAATTTTCAGCTGGAATGTTCGCTTATTTCATTGTCATGGCTGAACACGGATTTTATCCCAGCGAACTATTTGGTAAGGCATACTTGAGAAGGTAAAGATAGGAAATACACCGCTGACATGGCAATGGTGCGATGGGAAAGCTACTCGGGAGCCGGCACTTAAGCCATAAGGCGCAGCTGGCCATACATAACGGAGTTCTTGTCCCAACGCTGTTATATGGTAGCGAGAGCTGGGTATGTAAGAAGGAGAATGAAAGTAGGATAAATGCGATAGAAATGCGAACTCTGCGGAAAATGTGCGGAGTGAAGCTGACCGACCGCATCAGCACCAGCGTAGTATGACAGCGAGTAGGTATGAAAGATAGTATCGGTGTAAAGATGAGAAAGGGCATGCTCCGTTGGTTCGGGCATATAGAAAGAATGCCAGAGGAAAGAATGACAAAACAGATATACAATGTGAAAGTGGAAGGATGCAGGTACCGGGGAAGACCTAGACTATCTTACCACGACCAAATAAACCGAGTGTTATCTGATGGAAAAGTCAAGAGTCTCCGTAACCGGCGAGCGTGTATGAGACGAACTATGAGAGTCGAGGAAGCCAGAGAGGTATGTAAGGAAAGAACCTGTTGGAACTCTGTACTCTCTGCCTACCCCGCAAGGGATCTGGCGTGAGGTTATAGATAGATAGCTAGATATAGAGAAGATAAAAAAAAAATTATAGGTCTGCACTGTTTAAGGTAAGTAGGTACATATAGGATTGCCTCAGAGGTCACAAGATCCTATATGATTTAAGCATCTTTAATTTTAAACTGTACTTAGCTTTGATTTTTTTATTAAGTAATAAGGTTATTATCGTGAGTTTTTCACGATACTTCTCGAAAGTAGGAAAAATTTTAAATATTATTTTTAGGTACCTATGTACTATTATTTCGGTTGCAATAATACATGTATGTTTTAAGCCACAGACGGTTAGGTCTAGTGGTTAAGAGCTTAAGCTGCTTCGCCCACCGGGTCGAGTAGTCGCGGGTTCGATTCCCGCACGGGACAAATCTTTGTGTGACCTCCAAGATATTTTAGTCTCTCCTAATAAGTGCATGCACGGTTCACAACACTGTACCTACCTACCCACTGTAGGTACAATCAAAAGCAGACAGAAGATAACTAGATTACAATTGATACGCCTACATCTGCCGCTTATGTCATATCTACAGACGTTCTTTGTAGGTAGGTATAAAATAATATGAAAATAGAACTTGAAGATAAATTTTTAAATCCGGTATATGAAAATGACATTCGTTTATCAATACATAGTCTTTCGTTTTAGGATTTTAGCGAAATGTAAACGATTTCGTTTTTTTAAATGTCACTTTGTATCTCTTCGCCATATCCCTTGCGGGGTATGCAGAGAGTACAGAGTTCCAACAGGTTCTTTCCTTACAAACCTCTCCGGTTTCCTCCACTCTCATAGTTCGTTTCATACACGCTTTGTTAAAAACTGTAGTCAAAAATAAAGTTTATTTTAAAAGAAACGATAATTACCTATTTTATTATTAAAAATTACCATATCATTCATTTTAAAGCCTTTAGTTGTATACAGACTATACAATATATAATACCTCACCGTTGGACATAACTATAGTATTTTTACTATAGTACAGCCTAATGTATGTAAGTTTATTTGTATTTAGGTAGGTACACACTTTTCTCATCTCGCCATCTAATATAGCCATCAACTAATTACAATAGTTTCTCATGTGATCGCTAGGAAAAAAAATCATACAAATTTTCTAAAATTATAGATACTCGTACATCTCGATACTAGGGTGAGTTTTTAGTTACCTTTTCATGATAGGCCGGATTCGACAATCCAACTTCGACTGTTATCTAACTACATACCTACGTATATATAACAATTGCATTACCTATGCGGTTGCACACATATAGGTACTGTAGCTATTTTTATACGTGCCAGATGTAGAGATTTATTATTCTTTTATCGTTCGAGGTATACGAGAGCGGTGGGATAATGAGGCAGTCAGTGACGTGATAGATTCCTTAGGTCAGGAATGGACATATCTAGAGCGTAAAGAGTTGGAGCGTGCATGTCAAGCCGCCTATTTCGTGGCCGTGGTGATCACACAGATGATGAATGGCGTCATTTGCAAGACCAGATATAACTCCTTGTTTCAAGTAGGTACGTACGTAGGTACATGCCGGGATCAATGCAGATACCGACAAATAGTGTAGCGGCAATACTATTCTCTAGCTCTACCATGAGTTGATGTATCCATTTGGAGATCCAGCGCTCTTCCATGGTTAAGGGTCACTACTGCAAAGGAGGTTCCTGCAGGGATTTATAAGTGTGGTACAAGTCCCATTTTCTTTCTTTCTTAAAGGGTTATGAAACTTTTTAAGAATTTCAGCTGCATCATTTAGAAAGAAGGATCGTTCAAGCACCTTGCCACCAACGCAGTCTCTATTACTTAATCTATTTGGGGTCAGTGTAGTCTAAAATGAACGTTGAAACTTTGATAATGAATAAAGCAAGGGAGGTCCGTAGGGATAGCAGCAATTGGGACTTTACCTTCAGCCTAGCGCGAGAAAATTATGGTGTAATTATTATCGTAATGTACTCAATAAAAGTCTAACACAGACTGACAACGGATAGCTTATATCTGTGGGTCTGGTAGCATGGAATTTCGCACATTGATTTCGTTTGAAATTTTCAAATATATAATAATTCAATTATATGAGATAGAAAATCCTAAATTGCCAGCTGGCAGTGGAAGTTTATAGTTGAGAATTGGTATTGTCTAATTATCGACCGGCTTAGATGATACGGTCGTAAATATTAGGTATATGTTCTAATAATCACGGGTGATAAAATTAGCTATTGGGCCAATGCCAAGCGTCCTGTTATGCCTAGATGTAATCGTGTTTTAATAAATTATCTTTTTTTTTTAGGTATGAGGAATAAAGTTTTAAACTTTGGACTGGTATTTGAACTATTACTTTCGTGTGGCATATGCTACATACCTGGTGTAAATAATTTCTTCCGAACATATCCCCTGCGCCTGAGATGGTAAGTTCGATTCTAATATTTTATTTTTGCGATATTAAAAATATACAAGGTGTAACATAATAAACGCAAGACCTCAGACACCCCGATCAGAGAATTGCTTCATAAATTCAAAATGAAAACCAAATTTTCAAATTTCAAATTTAAAGGTTTTTACACTTTTTTAGTCACTTTTATACCCCAATTAACAATGAAACTTGTACGTGTATGTGTGCGTTATGAGAAATACGTTTTAGGAATGCATTTGAAATCTCCTTATTGCTATGAATCAAGAATAAATTTAGTTTTATATAGCGCACTGAAGGAGTAAAAGCATTATATGCAAATTTAAAAAAAAATTAAAATACATTAAAAATTATTGGAATCAATTCAGTTACCGATTTAGAACGAACTACTTTCAGGTCTTGCGTTAATTATGTTACTGCTTGTATATTATACATATAATAAAACTGTAAACGAGTCAAATCTATACATTGAATATTTTTTGAAAATTTTGTTGGGGTACACTTCCTTATTTATATAGAGGCCAAAACATTTTTTTTGGAATTAGTGTTTGTCTGTCTGTCTCTTTGTGTTTCAATCACTCAAAAACTGCTGAACGGATGTCAATGAAATTTTGTATGGTAATATCCTGACTTAAAATATGAATTTCTTTTTATCCCGGAAAAATTAAGCAATCCGGGATTATCGCGGGAAAAACCATAAAACTTTTTTATTTTTATTATTGTTAGGCGCAAACTACAATGTTACGTAAAAATGTGATTTTGCCTACACTTGAATTCCTCTATGAAGTGATAATGGACTCGGATTCGTCTCCTCGTGAAGAAACTCTTCAGTGGATAATAGAACGCGCCCGAAATTGTTTACACACATTTGATTTAATCACTCAAACATAATTTCGTGCATGAACGGATGATGCAGTTATGATTATCTGTTCGACACGAAACTTTGCATATTTGTTTGGTTAAGGAAAAAAATGCACGATTCTTGCGGGATAGTTTTTATTTCTCCGTACTATTACGGCTGAACGGATTTTAAAGATACTTAGTATGGAGGTGTCTTAGACCGGTCTACCGATGTCAAATTACAAAATAAATGCGTGCGTAGCCGCGGGTAATGGCTGGTCTGGTAATAAATTGTATACAGTAATGTCTCTTGGCTTTGGTGTTGAATATTTTTTATAATAATATTTTGATTTTAGCAAATGTATGGCAATCAGTCTAGCTATAGATTTTATACTTGGTATGTTTTGGATCTACAGGTGGTTCCTCGCGTTACCGTTCTGCCTTTTGATGTTTGTATTCGATGAATTTAGGAAATACTGCATTAGAAGACAACTTTTTGGAGGATGGTTTAACAATCTTACTTATTATTAATACACCATGGAATTTTCTTAACTTATAGCTATATGAAGATGTAGGTAATTATGTTAAATTTAATTTCAGAATTTTCAGACTTGTATAGTTTGCTAGTGGTTAACCTTATACCGTGCATTCTAGTATCTGAATTATTTAGAATAATGTTATTTTATATCAATTATGGTTAATTAAACGAGGAAATCAAAGCATAAGGTTTATAAATAAAACAACATATCCATGAAATAGAATTTTGCTGGTATTTTCGACATAAATTTGATCCCGCTATTATCTTATAACCCAAATCAAGATTCTTAAGTACCTAATTAAGTGAGCAATACACAAATTTTGTTGGATCAGGTCACATACAACATCACAATAGTAAAAAAAGTCAGTAGGCAGGCGTTTAGTAAAACTTAATTACATCAATTAAATAACTTTTTCTAGAAAGTATATGAAAATAAAATAGTTTTATTTGAAGACACACACTAGTGTAAATCCAGTTATAAGTACACGTCTAACTTAAAAGTTCTGTATAAATTGCTGTTAAAACTAGATTTATTAGATTTAAATTAAAATTGATCAATGATTTGTTTGTTATATGATATTTTTGAAGTAACATATTATATGCCTCTTCCTAACACTTCATAAAAAGTAAGTAGTTTTTTTTTTTAGTTTAATTGGTACCGATAACAATAGATTGTACTATCGGGGAGGATAAAAAGTGCGTCTCTACAAGAATTTATTTGCGAGCGTTTACGAAGTTCCGAATTTTCCATCGCAAGCCAAACTCTTGTTCGCGGGCGATGACGTTAAAAACAATGGGTATGCCGTGGAATGACAGATATAGATTTACATCTGTGCGTGGAATGTACCCACTAAACCAACTTCATTCTCGCGAGCAAATTTTATTACGACAACGTCCCCTCTGCTAATTTTACATACCTATGTAACGACTTATAATAATTATGGATTTTATCCTTTTCAAGTAAATAATTTGACAACTTTCCTATAGCTCTATCAGACTATTTTTAATTTTCCACGGTAAGAGAAATTAAAAACTAAAGTTATAATAACGATGTATTTATTTCGACATACCTGCCTACCCACTTTATAACAATAATGTCCGTAGTTATAGGAATGCTTTGGTTGTTCTTACAATACGTAAGCGCCTATTATTATAAATTAAGGCACGTTTTAAATAAAATATAACTGTCTTTACACCCCTTCATCGAGGTTCAATATGTCATTAATGTAATATAGAAAATAGTTTTATATAAATATTGATAATTTTCAAAACTGGGTATTTCATGTCTAGGTTTGCGTCTTATATTTTAATCATGAGAATGATTTCCTCAGGCAGTCACAAAGTTTTGAAATTCAAAAATAGGGTCTCTTTGATTGTTTTAAAATATACTAATATTTATGCAATAAAATAATGTTTGACCGAAAGTATTGCGCAAATATTCATTTTACATAATGTTAACACGCGTGTTTCTAGAACTATTGACACTGACAAGAAAATTTCACTTAATTCTAATAGTTACATAATTATGAATAACGATAAATTGCATTACCCGTAAGTGAATACCAATAAAATTCAAACAATTAAAACGTAACATAAGGTAAATGTCACACAGCCGCGATTTACTACGTAATCGATAAAAAAGAAATGCTTTATTTTAACAAAACCAAATTAAATATAAGATTATAATTTTGACAGGTCTTTCCCAGACTTCCAAAATTGTATTATTTATTTTTAATTCCCACGACATCCAAGAAATATACAGTACAATCAACATGTACAGGGAGAGAAGGTGCGTTGTCGATATCTAGATATAAATAACTGGACATATTTGGATTAAGTAGCCATTTATTATACTATTTTTAATTCATATCTTTATAATAATCGCCAGGAGTAACCCGTGGCTATTAATTTTTTTTTTTAAGACGTTTCCCCACATTTGGATTTATTCTTGTGTCGTGGGTGCGTTTAATAACATGAAAATTCACATACACAAATACCCCGACCGGAACAAATAATTGTGGATCACACAAAGATTTGTCCTGTGTCGAACCCGCGACTATTAGACACTGTGGGCGGAGCGGCTTAAGCTCTTAAACACTGCGCTAAATCGTCCGTCTTTAAAATTATTATCCTTATTTGTTTTTATTTTTCGCTTGGTGCTTGTTTTAATTAATATACATAAACTACATAGGTTATTAATGATTGCTGCTTCATATACTGTTTTTTTAGCTGACCATTCTCTAAAACTTATTCATGGATCTCGTGTGTAAGAAAATATATTGTCGTGGAAGTCGCTGGAACTAATGTATATAAGAATATTTTTTCGAAAACAATGGATTTTGAAAGTCTGAGAACAACCCTTTTTGACTCTACAAGTAGGTATACTATTTGTTATTTTCAAAAGTTACATTAAATTACATTAATTACATACACAAAAACACTAAATCAATATAATTTATTTCATTTACTTAACATTAAAAAGACTCAATTCGCACCGTATCTCAACTGTCCAATCTGATATGTTGATCGAATATAGTCTGGGGTGCCTAGCAAAATCGTGTCATAAGTATTCTTAATTACGAAATTGTACCTCATAATTTTGTCAATATTTCCTTCATATGTTTTCTCACTGAATAACAAAGTATTTTAAAGAGAATATGTAACGAATGTAAAAATAATGGGTGTCTGATCCCAACTTGCCGCAATGACATAGTTTAAACTGGTGATTTTTAACCCTTTCGAAATTTCCACGGGTATTTTTTATGTGTTAATATGTACGGACGGCGCTCGTAGCGCTGTGCGACCGCGGTGTTCTTAACGATCACCAAGGTTAAGCAGCGTTCGACTCGGTCGGCCTGAGATAGGTGACCGTTTGTGGCATTTTCATATTCGAGCGTCTCCGTGCTTCGGGAGGCACGTTAAGCCGTTGGTCCCCGTTACCACTTAATGTGGTAGTCGTTAAGCCGAGTTGGAAGCCTTAAAGGCGGCTTGATAAGTTCCAACAGCAGGTGGCCACAAACCTGCCTCCACCAATCCGCACTGGGTCCGCGTGGTGGAGTATGCTAATCTTTCGCACCTCGATTTGTGAGAGAAGGCCTTTGCCCAGCAGTAGGCAGTATGGGCTGATATTATTAATATGTAAAAAGTTGAAAGGTTTAAGTTTCAGTTGTGTAACTTACACAACTTCAGTTGTCACTTACATGATAAGTCATGCTATCAATGTTATATTTGGCATTTATCATGTCGATTATAATTTGGTTTTATTGGATTAGTTTAGTTTTAGGGTTCTATAGAGATAACTAGTAATTGTAACAAAATTTTGCTAGGCAGCCAAGGTGGTAAAGTATTATTAATATTTTTTTTATTTAAACCTTCTCCCATAAAAAGAAACAGATCGGCCAGTTAAAATGCGGTGAGATCTCAGCCTATTATGATTTCAGGCAAGTTTGATATGAATAGATTTTATATAAATATTAATGTAAATTTGATTAAAATTCTAAGTAAATTATTATTTTAACGATAAGTACATGGGCAAGCTACAATCACACAGACCCAGTCCAATAAAATTCACATAATTATCAAAATATAATATAAAATAATTTAACAGGTACCTAACTCTAAAAAAGTTTATTAAAGTCTGATAAGTAATTTATAAGCTCAGACGCATCCTAAATATTATCATTAAAAATTAAGACTGGAGTGGAAGGTGAGTAGCTAACACCCATTAAATAGCTACATATTATTCCATTTGATCAGATCTATAAATACGCTATTTATTCAGATCGGAGACCTTGATATCATTTATTTTAATCGAGGTCTTATTATAACACTTAAATGACGAAATTGAATTACTATTAGCAATAATTATACAAATTGCTTTTGCACACACGGCTTTGGGTGATATAGTATACACTTCTTCAAACATAATCAATTAACATAATAACCTAATGAAACAAATTCCATAATAAATTCTATAAATATTATATTTATCTTTCATTCTTGTCATTTTATTTTACGTTATTATTATGAATTAAATAGATGTAGATAATCTAAAACCCATGAATGATCGCTTTATAATTGATCCAAATAGTTTCTTGTATAATATCATAAAATTTGAAGTATTTTTTATTAAACAAATATAAATAAATAACTTGACCAAAAATTCTTGAGCTATATTTGAGCCAATTTGTAAGATGGTTAAAAATAGCGTTCAAACAAAGTAAAACTTAACAAATTGCGTAACGACTTAAAACGTGATATAAGTAGGTTTGTAAATATTGGAATAGTTACCTGTAACCGTACGGGGGCTTTGGTTAGGTTTCATTTATTTTGCAGCCGCGCAGCAAGGAACGCGTTAACGTTGGCTGGAATCCGCATATCGGCAATGGAATGTCTGGTTCTGATTAACGCCTCCTCACGACAAACTTCATCTTGCAGGATGCATTCAATTATTTTAGCTACAATTGTCGACGGTGGAACATGAGGATTCCCTGTAATAATTTAATACGTAAGTAACAAGTAATATGAAAATCAACCGAGATCATATGAAGGGTAATGTAATCTATCTGTATCGTCATGCAAGATTCCTTGCGGGATAGGTAGAAAGAACAGTTCTATCAGCTTTTTTCTCATAATTCATCTCAAACATGCTCGCCGGTTACCAAGACACTTGACTTGACACGGCCCATTTGATCACGGTAATAGTCTAGACCAGCATTTCCTAAAGTATGGGTCGCGAGCGAATATTGGTTGAGGCCTGAAAAATAGGAAGATACGAACGCCCCGGCTAACGGACGGGCGACTAGTGAACGGGCGTCGGTTAACGAAATTTTAGCTCTCGGTTGCTGTCAACTATCCTTGTCTGTTGGATGAAGCTCTGAAAGCCTTCCTGCCTTTCAGTACCTCATACCAATGTGAGGCGGGATTTTCGGCTATAATAAATTGGACGTATTCAACTTGAGATTAAAAGTAACTAAAATTGAAGTTGATGCTAAAGCTATAATGACAAAAATAAAGGAATCAAATGCATCCTTCTCATTAAACAATAGCACTCCTTGTATTTAAGTATTAAAAATTTCGATTGGAACTGAATGTTATTTTTTTCTTGTTTGAACAGATTTTTTCTATTTTGTTATGTTATGTTTTCTTTATGAAAACCAAGAGGTTAGAGGATGTTTTTATTAGGTGGGTCGCAGTCCAGTACCAACATTCTTCCACTTTCGTATTCTATATCTGTTTTATCACTCCTTCTACATGTCTGAATCACCGAAACTTACTATATAACTACCAATATATACGATATAATAAGTAACGATAATGATATACAAAGCAGTGTCATTGGGTAAGAATACTATTATAACTAGAAAAGTCCCCGAGAACCGGATTTCTTTGACCTTATGGTAGCTCAACAGCCAGTTTGACCGGCATTGGTGGCGCTGTTATTTACGTTACACAATACATGATAAAATGTATACCAAATAAAACGTATTTATGTATACCATTAAAACAATGTTTGTTTGTAAAAAAATAGGAGCCGTCGCTACCTTAGGTATGTGCACTAGTAGCCCAGAAAACAGCCTAGTACGTTACAAAGATAGGTATGTAGTTAAAAAAAAACATTAAAAAATGCGTGGTAAGAAAACATTAACTTTTAAAACTATTCATAGCAGTCGTTACAAACTAAGCAGGCTAGTTAATACAGAGGAATAATGAAATTTGTTAGAATACTGTTAAAAGGAAACAAAGACTAAATTATTTAAATACAATCATGGAGGCGCTCGTAGCGCTGTGCGACCGCGGTATTCTTGCCGATTACCAAGGTTAAGCAGCGTTCGACTCGGTTGGCCCGAGATGGGTAACCGTTTTTTGGCACTTTCATATTCGAGCGTCTCCGTGCTTCGGAGGGCACGTGAAGCCCACTGGATTGAATAGTCGCGGATTCGATTACCGCATGTAAGTTGTAGTTATTTGTCTGTGTACACCCGCCAATGGCGCCGCAGGGCAGAGCGGTCGCGGGGGGGGATGTTACTTGCCGAAAGAGTAGAGAGGTTAAAAGCCGAAAATGAAATTATAAATAAAATAGGTAAAATAAATCCTTTGAAAGGGCCGACTATGTATATGGGGCGCGTACACACTGTACTCATTGTATCGTACCATAGGATAGGTACCATTACGTATGTAATCGTATTTCATATATGTATTTAGAACATGTTAGGGTAACCTAATATCAATAGAAAATGTCTTCCCGGTGATAGATAACAAAAAATACGAATTTTACTATGAAATAAAGGATTTTTTTTTAATTTATTGATTACTCACATACACACGCCTTTATCCTTACGTATAAGGTTGAGGTAATATAGTATACTATACACCACTTTTCGACAACACCACCTATTGTCATTCTTTATTATTTTTACGGAAACCTTAGTGTAAGCCTTAATTTTGCGGCAGAAACATCAAAGGATTTGTCGGTACATTGGACGATGTTTTGTGATTCTAGGTGTGCTTGATATTACGGCATTGGTCAAAGGATAGCCAACCAAAACGCACTGATTTGATGGTCATGGTCAATGAATATTTGTTTTTGTTATTAAATTAGTACCGTGTTACCCCGCAAGGGATCTGGCGTGATGATAGATAGTATTTTCATTTTTGGAGTTTATATGGCCTCTTTCCGGCTTCATCATCAGATCCTGCTTATCATCAAGGTCTATTACATTTATCAAAGCAAATCCAAAGAGCCCAAATACGATGGTGCTATCTTGTTTAATTTAAATAGTTCTTATAGCCACGTTCCGGTTTCATCATGGGACCCTGGGCACTAGCCGGAACCGGAACGTGGTCGTGGTACTCGAGGTAGTCCTCGAGCTATTGTGAAATACTTGAGTAAGGCGCGTTGAAGCGTTCGTAGCGCTGTGCGACCGCGGTGATCTTATCGACAACCAAGGTTAAGCAGCGTTCGACTCGGTCGGCCTGAGATGGGTGACCGTTTGTGACATTTTCATATTCGAGCGTCTCCATACTTCGGAAGGCACGTTAAGCCAAGTTGGAAGCCTTATAGGCAGCTTGATAAGTTCCCACAGCAGGTGGCCACAAACCTGCCTTCACCAATGCGCACTAGGTCCGCGTGGTTAAGTATGATTATAATCTCTCTCACCTCGATTTGAGAGAGAAGGCCTTTGCCCAGCAGTGGGCAGTATGGGCTGATATTATATACTTGAGTAAGTACTTAAGTGGACAGTACTTCTCAAGACTAAACCAGCGAGCCTCAACTCAGTGGGGTTGTTCAGTTGGCCATCTACCATTATCAAACCAGGTCCATGGTACTATATAAAAGACAAAAAACAGTCGTCACCGAACTTTTCTTTTTTTTATTAAAAAGAATGAAATTTCACACTAGGATTTATTCCTGTGTCGTGGGTGCGTTTACAAACATGAAAATTCACATACACAAATACCCAGACCGGAACAAATAACACAAAGATTTGTCCCGTGCAGGAATCGAACCCGCGACTATTAGACACAGTGGGCGGAGCGGCTTAAGCTCCTAACCATTGCGTTAGATCGGCTGTCTAAACTTATATACGTATGCCAAATTTCAGGTTAATTAGAAAACCGCAAGTGTTTGAAGAGTAGATCACAAACTACCTTTGAACTAACGATAACTTTGAATCGGAAAAACAGACAGACATACGAAAAGAGCAAGTTAATTAAAAAATAAATAGGCACTCCACGCAGTCAATATTAATGTATAAACATGTCTTAAAATCATCATAAAACTGGAGCGTTGCGCTCGACGCTCCAGTGAGCGTTTTAAATAAAACGCTCGAGCTCGCGCTCGAGCGCTCTGAAACCGACTCGGCTCATTTTGAGCGTCGACTCAAGCGTTTAAGCGCCGACTCGAGCGTTTTTACAACACTAATAAAGAACCGTTTTCGCTGTCCGGGGGCTTGTTTACGCCGGGCTAGAGTTGTATCGTGATCTCGAAAAATCGTAAGGATATCGATAGTACCTATTGCTTAATAGGTACTATTGATACTATCGATAGTATTGATATAAAATAGTATCGATACTCGATAGTACTGTATGCAATCAAAAGTATTGACCGATCTGTACTATCGATAGAATCGATACTACTACTATTTTTCATGGTCAATCATGGATAGTTTTGTAACTCCACGCCGAGCCTAAAAGATATTTTTAAATACCTTTTTTAGAATTAAAGTTGCATATCATTACGAGGCTCCTGAGTTGCCTTTGTTAGAGTATTATTACCTCACACGTAAATAACAAGTTAATTTTAAATAATAAATACATATGAAGGACGGTAGGTTCTTTTAAATAAACTAACTACTTTTTATTGTAGTCGGTAAGAAGAAAAAGTAAGTGTTTCCATTACATGTCGGTTTTTTTTTATTTATTTACTACTAACTTCTGCCCGCGACTTCGTCCGCGTTGACTTTAGGGACCTAACATTCTTCCGGGATGAGAAGTATCCTATGTTAATCCCTGGTACTAATACATTTTCCTGTAGCTAAGAGCTGGTTCACATTATGTCGGACCGACAGTTTTCCGGAACGACAAAGGTATCGGATGCATATTAGTACATGTATTTCAATAGCGCTGTTAACATTATGGCGACCCGATAAAACTGTCGGCGCCGACACATTTATCGGACGTTCAGCCACGATTTCGATCGGGCCGACGTAATATTGGCATACTGCTTTGTGTGGCGCCGTTCACACTTGTCGGCTCGGAGCGGCGAAACCACCAGCCCGATACCCACCCACCCGCGCGTTCCCCGCTACACTGTCAATAACCTCCTGCTCTGTGGATGACTGGGGGAATTCGTATGGCCATGAGACGTAGAAATCGTGCGTTCCGTATGTTAAAAAAAGACCGTACGGCAGAAAACTGGGCCTACTTCAAAATTGCAAGAAAGCGGTGTAATATGACGATACGTGACGCTAAACGCCGCCACATTCTGAGTAATATCACATCTTCTTCGCCTGCCAATATTTGGAAATTCCTTGGTACTTTAGGTATTGGTAAGGCTCGATGTCAAGATATACCAAGAACAATAAGCTTAGATGATCTTAATCGCCATTTCTCCACTACTCCTTTTGATCATCTAACTATTCAGCAAACTCTGACCTTCTTGGGTGGTCTTAGACGTCCAAACATTAACGCTTTTCACTTTTCTCCAGTCGACTCTTGTGATGTTACGAAAATTATTATGTCTATTAAGTCCAAGGCTGTTGGTTGTGACAAAATATGTAGAGATATGATCGTAGCAATACTGGACTGTCTCCTTCCGGCAATTACTCATCTTGTCAATTTTTCTTTTGAGTCCGGCATATTCCCTTCTCTCTGGCGAAAAGCCTTTGTCCGCCCCTTGCCAAAGGTTCCCAATCCTTCCCTTCCTAGCCACTTTCGTCCAATTTCCGTTTTCCTTTTCTCTCAAAAGTGCTTGAGGCCTGCGCTCATAAACAACTCTCTCAATTCATTTATAGCAACAATTTAATTAATCCTCTTCAATCTGGGTTCAGGCCTGCCCATAGTACCGTTTCTGCCCTCCTTAAAGTGACTGGCGATATTCGATCAGGCATGGAAGATACCAAAGTTACAGTCCTTGTGTTAATTGATCATTCCAACGCCTTTAATACCGTTAGTCATGATATCCTCCTGTCTATTGTCTCCTACCGTTTGTGCTCTCAAGAGACGCTGGACTGGTTTTCTTCTTATCTTCGGGAACGCCAGCAGTCAGTTTTGTGTGATGAAACGTCGTCTGCTTGGCGCTGCCTCGATACTGGTGTTCCCCAAGGCGGTATACTTTCTCCTCTTTTATTTTCAATTTTCATTGATATGATAACTCAAGAACTTCAGTGTACGTATCATCTGTACGCTGATGACTTGCAATTATACTCGCAAGACAGTGCTGATCGAATCCCTGATATTATCAGCAAAGTTAATCAGGATCTTGGGGCAATTGATAATTGGTCCAAAAGGTTCGGTCTCACGGTGAATCCTACAAAGTGTCAAGCGATTCTTGTGGGGAGCTCTAGATTGATATGCAGGGTGAATATTGGAACTTTACCTCCACTTGAATTCAACGGGACAGTTATTCCTCTAAGTTCTAGTGTCAAAGACCTTGGTCTGCATATTGACACGACGCTAAGCTGGCAGACTCAAGTTACGGTCGTTGGTCAAAAGGTAACCGGTGTATTGCGATACTTATATCGATTAAAAAATTTGCTCCCTTTCAATACTAAAGCAATGCTTGTACAGTCCCTAATTTTCCCTATCATCGACTATGGTGATGTGTGCTACTTCGACCTGAATGCAGATCACCTCAACAAACTAGACCGTCTTCTCAATAACTGCATTCGATTCGTCTTCAACCTTCGTAAATATGACCATGTGTCGGTGCATCGTTCTCAATTAAAGTGGTTGCCTATTCGTCAGCGTAGAACTCAGAGGACACTGACAACACTATTTTCTATTCTCCATTCTTCAGCATCGCCTACTTATCTTACTTCCCAATTTCAATATTTGTGCTTCAATCACGAGAAAAATCTTCGCTCCTCAAGTAATCGTCTTCTTCAGTGCCCTTCTCATCGTTCTGATTTTATTCACTCCTCCTTCTTCGTCCAATCTATCCTTCGTTGGAATGCATTGCCTCAGGAACTCAGGATGGTAACGAACCGTCTCTCTTTTAAAAAAAACTACATGAGTACCTACTCAAAATATTGGCAGAATCCTCTCAATGATAGTTTCACGTCATTATGTATATATATGTATACATATACATAATGACGTGAAACTATCATTGAGAGGATTCTGCCAATATTTTGAGTAGGTACTCATGTAGTTTTTTTTAAAAGAGAGACGGTTCGTTACCATCCTGAGTTCCTGAGGCAATGCATTCCAACGAAGGATAGATTGGACGAAGAAGGAGGAGTGAATAAAATCAGAACGATGAGAAGGGCACTGAAGAAGACGATTACTTGAGGAGCGAAGATTTTTCTCGTGATTGGAGCACAAATATTGAAATTGGGAAGTAAGATAAGTAGGCGATGCTGAAGAATGGAGAATAGAAAATAGTGTTGTCAGTGTCCTATATATATATATATATATATATATATATATATATGTTTATATGTTATTATGTATAACATTATTATTAGTTTTATATATAGTATTATTATTAATTTATTTTACATTTTTTTTCTTACAATTTTTAGCCCCGTATTTTCGCACCTACCACACATGTTTCCACACCACCCTAAGGTAGACTGGGAGAAAATGCCTCAGGCATTAAGTACGCCTTTGTACATACATATGTGCATAAAGAATAAATAAATAAATAACAAATTTGGTCCCGCATCGGAAGCGTCTACGCATGGAGGTCTCATTTAAACATGGAGGGTGAAATAAATGCAGAAGTTTTGATTTCTCTTGTGGAAGATAGGAGTATGCTATGGGATTTTGATCATCAAAAGAACGAATAGACATTCTAAAGTAATTATAAAACTTTATTTTGTCACTTCTTAGTTTGCTTATTAACGTTTGGAATGTTCTAACTCCATTTCGCTCGGCAATGATTGGATGCACCCAATATTTTCTTTTTCTTTTCTCCCGTTTTCTATTTATACACCACATGGCAACTATAACTTCGTCGTCGTCCATTGTACGAAAAAGCTAACTCAAAACTGCTTTATGACGAGTCGGGCAGGGGTAAATCTACAGTAACGACAGTAGTGTTCACATTTGGTGGGATCGGCAGCTTGAACTGTGAACAGCAGACCCGTTAAGCCGACTACGGTAAAACTGTCGGTCCGACTTAATGTGAACCAGCTCTAACGGTTGATGCAGCTGCTCTTACTGCGTCTCAAAAATCCAATCTGTAGATCGTCGGCGACACATTAAAAACTCGTAAATCGAGATTTTTACCGAAACAGGATTACTTTTATATGGTTAGAAAAGTTCATATCGCATAACTTGAACGCACCCAAATTCAGTATGATAGTTCATTAGGCCATGTAGGACTGTTGTGTGCATATTGAGGTAAATAAATAGAGAAGAAAACGTCACTTCGGCGCGTGGAAAAAAGTGTAACCACTTATAAGTATGAGGACGTAGCTTTGAACCCAATAAATGATTTGGAGTAAACATATATCCATTATATAATTTTTTAATTATAATGTTTTAAATTAACTTCGCTACTTTTCAGTTAGCCGTATACATTGATGAATAAAATAAATTATTATAGTTATTCATATTATGCAATATGAAACTAGAATTGTAATACAAATTATTTGAATATTAGTTAATAGTGTCCATTAGAGGATGTGGTCAAACTATAAAAAAATGGAATGAGTCATAAACAAAAACAGGTATATTATCTATTACATTATTTTTAAAATAGGTAGGTTTATGGTTGCAGTCTTTTAGAGCAGGTAAGGTAAAAATTTGTAAAATGCGAATGACTACAATAAACTCAGGAGAACGTTGTTGCCCATTTCCTGTTTCCAATGCAGACGTATTGGTCCAGACGTTAAGAGCAGTAGGCCGCTCCGGTAACTACACTGAGTAGTCGATTCCCGCACTGTACAAATCTGTGTGTGACTCGCACATTTTGTTTAGGTCTGGGTATTTGTTCGTGTGATTTTCATGTTTATAAACGTGTCCACGACACAAGAACTACTAGTGTGAGCCATACGCCAATAATTTAATAAAAATTACATACACAATTCGCTTTGAGCAAATAAATTATGTATTTTCTTAATATTCTAATGTAATTGCACGCTTTGGGAAACATCAAAATTAATTAAATAGGTATTCGTATACCACATAATTATAAGTGACAAAATCATTCAATATTTTCCTATAAAGACAGAACAAGTTAAAAAAAACGAACTATTGCGTTGGCAATAGTTTGTTTACTGATCCTCTATTTTAATTTTGAAAAAATAATTAACCTTTGCATGAAAAGTAATTCCACTTGCAGTTTGTGACCTCAAACGTGTCCTGACGCCACGCATTTACCTATTTTGTGTTTTTTTAATAATACTTGTTACTCGACAGACGCCAGGCAGGCTAATAAATGACATAAGCTTACATGACTGCGGGCAAATTCTTAGCTGCCGTACATTTACGCTGTTACTGCTAATCTAGTGTTAACATGTATATCAATGGTCGTGAATCATCAATCTATGATGTCTGCCATTTTTAACTGACTTCAAAAAGGAGGATGTTCTATGTTCACCGATATTTCCGTCAGTTGTGAACCAATTTTGATGATTCTTTTTGCATTGGGTATAGCTCCAAGGTGGTCCCATTTTTATTTCATTGGTATTAGACCTTGGATTTTGAAGATACACCAGGGAACTCCTTAACGGCAAACAATAGGAATGTGCAAATTGAGACAATTTGGGTGTTACGTCAATCCTATAGGTACCCTACTATAGAACTAAGTACAATGTTAACCGACTTCAAAAAAGGAGGAGGTTCATAATTCGTCTGTCTTTTTTTATAAGTTATTGGCTTATAAACCGATTTGGATGATTCTTATTCCGCTGGATTCAATATAGTTTCAAGGTGGTCCTATTTTAATTTCATCAGTATTGGACCTTGAACTTTGAAGATACACCAGGGAACTCCTTAACGACAAACAATACGAATGCGCAGATTGAGATTTTATGGGTGTTAAGTAAATATTATAGGTACCCTACTATAGAACTAAGCAGAATGTTAAAAGGAGGAGGTTTATAATTCGTCTGTATTTTTTTGTAGTTTCTTTTGCTTTAAAGCTAATTTTGATGATTCTTTTTGCATTAGGTTCAGCATAGCTCCATGATGGTTGAATTTAAATTTTATTGATATTGGACAATGGGGTTTGAAGATACACCAGGGATCCTATACGGTAAACAGCATGAATGTGAAAATTCAGTTATTATGAGGTTTATATCAATCTTGTACCTCGCCTTGGTACCTCACTGTATAAATAAGTAGGACAATATAAAGGAGGTATATAAATAATAATAATAAATTCACTCATCACTTAAAATTGTAAGATAAAAAACTTTAAAAAAAAGGGAAACCGACTTCAAAAATCAAAAAATAAATATTTGAAGTCGGTGCCGAGTAACCGACTGCACCAACCAGCATCGACTTCAAATATTTATTTTTTGATTTTTGAAGGCGGTTTCCCTTTTTTTTTTTAAAGTTTTTACAATGAGGGAGTCTGCAAGTCTGTCGGGGTGTACATATCGTATTAAACTTTTCCCTCCTCGCCGACGCGCGTGCCTTTAATTACAAATGAAGTGTTTTCTTGACTGTATTTTCGACCATAATGTTAATATTTCTCTAATGCTACGCTATTTTGTATGATTTAGTTTGACTATGTGTATCGCTAGTGTAAATGTAAAAATAATGTATACATATAGTAATGTTAGTAAGCAAGTACTTACTGTACAGCAATCTCTGGAACTTGATATGATCCATGATAACTTGTGGGAACAGGCTTCATAAACCGGCACACAGGAGTGCAGTGGTCTGTTAGTCATTTTATTAGGTTTTGTTAGTATAAACAACCAATGATTATATGACACCGATGAATAAAATATAATTTAAAATGACAAAAACAATGATAATTAATAATGTTTTTAATGTTAATTCAGCTTTTTATCACAGTTCAACTATACATCTATGAAGCAGATAAGTGGCAGATTTATTAGTAATATTATTTGCATAAACTTTAACTCTTGTGTTAGGATTTATTTAAGCAATGTTAAGTATTTACAACTTACCGGTCAGTCCTCTGTATCCAAATATACCACAATCATGCATCCGCATTGAATGCTGTTCATTCTTGATAAAGTCCTCAGTATTAATACCTTTAAGCTGAAACAAATATTTATATAAAAAAATGGAACTCACAGTTGCTTGTAGTAAAGGAAAACAAGTGTATAAGACACAAAAAGGATCTACTATACACAGTCTTCTCTACAAATTAGTTTTAATGTGGCATATAAATCACAGACATCCCAATTAGATTACACTGGGCAACAATGAAAATGTTTCGGACTCGGAAGTGTTAATGCTTTACAAAGCAAAACTTCCAAATTTAAACCACTTTTTTAAGCACTTTGATATCCAAATTAAAGGTTAGTCACTATCTCACCCGACAAATCTCGTCCCACGCGGGTCAGTTGGTTAAACTTCATATTGTTAAATTCATTCTTTCCTCAACTGAACCAGCGAAGGTTTTTGTGAAAACCTACATGGGTCGAGATGGTGAAATTTAAAATAAATTACTTTTTGATTTCATCAACTCATCCCACTCTTAGTTTTCGTCCAAAAAGTACAGTAGGTTGAAAACACTGTAATTATGGCAAAAAAAAATTGAACAAAACTGAAATATTAGAGATGAAAAAGAAATTATAGATAGTTACAAAGTTGGTCCTGTACAACATAACATGTTTTTTCTAATCAGCCATTATCGTCGCACCATTGGCCAAAGACCTCCCTCCACAGCTTCCATCCGGATTTGTTAACAAAAACAATATCGGCAGCCAGAGAGAAACCTCTGGCTGCTGGTAATTTATACTTTCCTGGTACTTTAAAGTGAAACCAACTTGAAATAATAAATATATTATTTGATGTATTAACGTGGTGCGCAATTTGAAATACCGCCTGGTGCGTTTTGGTTGGCGCGCTCAATGGAATAATGCCTCATTATGATTAATGCTAAAGTTATCCTATATCAGAATATATTGAGCGAGCAGTTTATATGAGTATGAACTGTAGTTATTATTACCGTTTTAGGATTAAACATTACACTGTGTTCTATCTATAGTCAGGTCACCTAACATCAGGCAATCTGGTCGAGATGTAAATCTTTTTCTGTCTTATTCCAGTAAAATTATTGTTTTTAAGTTATTTTCTACAAAATCAAAGTTGCATTAAGTTTCTGTACTATTAATAAAAATTAAAAAATTAGACGCGCTGTGTCGGAAATCCTCAAATAATTGAGCGGCACATTCGACTGATATTAAATCGCTGAAAGGTTTTTTCATCTGACTGTACTTTTTAGATGAAAAATAAGAGTGGGATGAGTTGATGAAAGCAAAAAGTAATGTATTTTAAATTTCGCCATCTCAGCCCGCGTAGGTTATCACAAAAATACCTACGCGGGTTCAGTTGAGGAAAGAATTAATTTAATAATATGAAGTTTAACCAACTGACCTGCGTGGGACGAGATTTGTCGGGTGAGATAGTGACTAACCCCAAATTAATCACAAATCCTGTATTGAGGAAAATGTTTTAGAGATGCATTTGACATCACCATATTGAATGAGTAATAACATTTCTTTTTTCATTTAAAAACAATGTTCCATACATTAAAAATAATCCTTGATAAATTGGAATCGATTTTATAGCTTATTTGGAACAAACTTCTTTTAAAACTATTTTAATCTTACTTTGCTGTGAAAAAGAGAGATCTATAAACTGCATATATCCACATCTCTTTCTTACAGCACAATAGAAATATATTAGGTTTGCTAAAGAGATTGTGGTATGCGCCCAGGTCTTGCATTAATTATGTTACACATTGTAAATGTCCCCTGTTTTAGGAACAACTCTAATTTCTGTCTTAATGATATAAGCAAAATTAATATTTACATTGAAAAAAACTAATTTATAAAAAAAGAGAAAAAACTAATCATACAAATCTTGCCCACATGGAATTGTGGCAAGAATACTGGCTGCATTGCCTCGCTGGATGGTAAACTTATCTTTTAGGCAAGGAAGGAGCCAGTGATAAATGATTTGTTTAATTTTTTTTTATAAATATGACTACATGTATTGTATTGTAACTTACTTTAGAAGGAACTAAAAATCTGTCGGGAATTCTCTGTAACTTCTGCTGCTTTTCACTTGGTCCAAAACCTAAAGCTATCAAAACAGATTCAGCATCTACTTTTCTAGCTCCCAATACATTTAGTACTGAACTGCTACTGGATCCACTACCATCAGACTGTAAGAAAACACAATTTTTAATTCTCAAAAATAACACCTTTTAATTAAGAGACTAGCAGTTTTCTGCAGCTTTGCACCCGGTCACTTACAGTACCACCTACCAGGTTAATGTTTTATAGCCTATGTTACTTCTGGATTATGTAGCTTTCGAATGGTGAAAGAATTTTATAATCGGTTTAGTAGTGTCAGAGTTTATCAATTACAGACGAATCTTTCCTTTTTATAATACAGTTGTCTCACTAATCCGTTGTATTAAAAACTAAGGGAAATGTTAGAGTGTTCGGATTACTGGATTGTATAGAAAAGTTCATAATAAATAAAATAATGCCATAGCGTGTGCGCAGAGCAGGCATAGGGAGGCGCAGGCGAAGGGTGCTGGATTATTGGACTTACCAAACTACTGGAGAGCCAGATTAGTGAGACTCTACTGTATTAGTATAGAAATATAGATAACTAATAATTTTCACAGCCTCATTCCTCTAGTGTCGATCTCGTGATCCTAGCTTGCGGGACCGAATTCGCAAGCTCGGTTGGATAAAGCATGCTTTTAATCATTGCAAATTTTTTAATAGAACTCCTGAGAGGTGCGACGGCGGTGTTCTTAGCGATCACCAAGGTTAAGCAGCGTTCGACTCGGTCGGCCTGAGATGGGTGACCGTTTGTGGCATTTTCATATTCGAGCTTCTCTGTGCTTCGGAAGGCACGTTAAGCCGTTGGTCCCGGTTAACACTTAATGTGGTAGTTGTTAAGCCAAGTTGGAAGTCTTAAAGACGGCTTGATAAGTTCCAACAGCAGGTGGCCACAAACCTGCCTCCACCAATTAGCACTGGGTCCGCGTGGTGGAGTATGACCTAATCTCTCTCACCTCGATTTGTGAGTGAAGGCCTTTGCCCAACAGTGGGCAGTATAGGCTGATATTATTTAGTATGACTGCTATTATGAATGACAATAGGCTTATGCCAAATAACATTGAGGTCTAACCTTATTGTTGTAATGTGGGTGTAATACACCCATACTTGTGTAATACAGATGTGAAAGAGATGTATTTTTACTAAAAATGTTTAACTTATACCTGTAGAGAATGATCTCTGAATAGGGGATTCTTAATTCTGGGTGAAGGACCCTCTGATTGGATGGAATGGCCTTTTTGTAAGTTCTTGGTAGTATTTTTTTGAGGTGTGCTAGTTAACAATCCACTGTCTAGTGATTTCCTTTTTGATGTCTCTTTTGTATTTGTAACATTTAAGTTTTGGTCTTCTTGGACTTTTTCTGTAATTGGTTCAATAACTGTGGTTTCTGTAACTGACTCCTCAGCTTTGCTGTCATCAGATTTAGGGTCAGTGTTATCTAACCCTTCATCAGTATTGGCAGGCTTGCTGTTAGCATCAGGAGGAAAAGAATCCAGCCATTGCTGGACAGGGCTACTGCGCCTCATGTCGTCAATAACTCCACTGAGCCAACCTCTAACCTTTCGCTCTATTATTGTTGAAACAGACTCGTTGAATGTATCTGTAAATATAAATTTATAATACCCAAAACTCTTTAAATTAACATCCACAAACCAGCTAAAAAAGTTATATAAATAAAAATAATCAATTTCGTTATTCGATTTTCGATCGATTCGTGTTTTAAGATCTTAAGTTTGAAATTCGAACTTGATAATAAGCATGCAAATATTTGGATAAATTTAAGTAAAAAAGACGTGAGTTACGAACGGGTTAAATAAATATGATATGATGATCAGTATTTGTTTATGGTCTCATAACACGATTACTTAACATACACTAGGTACGTATTTGTAAATTTAGCTGGTGAAACCAACCTTGCTTGGGATCCATCTTCAATTCAAGGTAACGCTGCATGCAATACGAGGAAGTTTATGAATTTGGCGTGCAAGATGCGTTTAATGCTCGCAATGTATATAATTATGATCATTTACAACCACAGAAAATACTACAAGAATTAAAAATCAAAACTTACCTTTGTTTACCTAATTACTTAAAATGTTACTTGAGGAGTGGAACGTCACTATTAAATAAATAAATGTTTTGTATTTATGTGTACCACTCAATGATGTAGCACCTTATAAAATAATAAAATTTGTATATCCTGGATTTCGAGGACAATACAATACCGCACTCAGTTTCTCAAATCGACTGACTGACAATGATTGATTTTGATTTGACATTGACTTATAACCATAGACTTATTTTTATTAATTTATTTTCTTGAACATGGTATAATGTTTTTAGTCACGTACATCGTTAATATTAAAACTGCTCGATCAATGATAATGATGTGAAATTGATAAAATACCTTTGACAATACCCCATCCCGACCAATAAACTCCTGTTGAAATTGGTTGCTAAAGTATACACCACTTTATAGACCAATTACGATAGGAGTTAATTACATCGATAGGAGGAAATTGAAAAGATAGAGTCTATTTAATGGATGTAATAGTATATCTATGGTCTAATGAAAGCCGAGAGTGATTTCTTAACGTTTTCATAAGCTGGAAATACTGAGACTAATGTTACCTATTGTTCTAGTCCATAGTCATAGTGAATCTTAGACATAGACGAACTGGTTTTTAATACACGCTGAATTTATTTATGTTATCATTACATAAAGTTCTTCATCATTTAAATTTAAAACCTCTAAATATGAAATCTTATTAAGTTCCGTGCATTGAGGTAAATACATAGAGAAGCAAACGTCACTTTGGCGCGTCGAAAAAAGTGTAACAACTTAAAAGTATGCCGACGTAGCTTTGAATCCAATAAATAATTTGGAGTAAACATATATCCATCTCTTTTACTCTTGTTCCCCACCATACCGACATTACGTCGATCCGATAGAGGTAGCAATATTATTAGTAGTAGGAGGCTCAGTGTTGCTACTATATGATTATTTCCCACAATTTAAATGCACAATGAATATAAATTTTTAATGATGTTATGAATATAATTTTTTATTATATATTTTTTTAATTGACTTTGTTACATTTCAGATAGAATCCAGTACATGAATTAATAAAATAAATTATTATAGTACCTAATTCATTTTATTCTATATGAAATTAGAATTGTTACACAGATTATTTGGATATTAGTTAATAGTGTCCATTAGGGTATGTGGTCAAACTATGAAAATATTATTGAATGAGTAATAAACAAAACTCACCTAATGTTATCTATTGCATTATTATCAAAATATGCAGGTTCATGGTTGCAGTCTATTTAGAGTGGGTAAAATAAATACTAATTCACAAAATACGTATCTCTTCAACAAACTCAGTAAAACGTTGTTGCCTATTTCCTGTTTTTATTTCTTTATCCAGACGTTAAGAGTGGTAGGCCGCTCCAGTTACTGGACTGAATAGTCGCGGGTTCGATTCCCACATAGTACAAATCTTTGTGTGACTCACACATTTTGTTTAGGTCTGCTATTTGTTTGTGTAATTTTCATGTTTGGAAACGTATAGGTATATACGGGCCAGCCCGTCCGTTTGCATCATCAGTTCGCAATCGGTTAGCAAGAGAATCGCGCGCGTGCTCACATACATACATATATCATATCATACATACATATATCATATCATACATTAACTCTCATTTATCATTAAATCATAGAATAGTGATAATTTGGACTATCAATAAATCTTTTAATTATTACAATATCAAGTGTATCATTTATCATCTTCAAAAAACGCTGTACGAGTACAGTCTAACGCCTACAGTGCCCACGACATTGAATAATTAACAGATGGCGCTTTTTTAAAAAAAAGGATAGTAAAAGACTTTGTTAATTCTCCAATTGCTTTCTACGACACACGTGAGAACAAATGGGGTGGAGTTATTCTTTACCGGATCCAGTAGGCAATTATGTCACAAAGAATTGTGGACAATATTCGCTTTGAGTAAATAGCTTATTTAGTTTCATAATATTCTAATGAAATTTTTGGAACTCTATACTTTCTGTCTACCCCGCAATGGATCTGGCGGAAATTGCACCCTTTGGGATCCAAAAAAATTTATTAAAATAAATATTCGTATGGTACATAATTATAGGTGACACAATTATCCAACATTTTCCCATAAAGACGGGAACACCAAATGGTGTTTTAATTGGCAACACTGCGTCTCAAATTTATTTTTGTAACATGAAATCGGTTTTTTATTTTAT
Source organism: Phalera bucephala (assembly GCA_905147815.2). Classification (NCBI taxonomy): domain Eukaryota; kingdom Metazoa; phylum Arthropoda; class Insecta; order Lepidoptera; family Notodontidae; genus Phalera; species Phalera bucephala. The sequence continues at coordinate 18,368,700 of LR990623.1, read as the reverse complement.
TTACTAGTAAATATATGAAAAAACAATAAACTTATGTATGAAAAGTCATTCCGCTTGCGGTATAGTGATTTTGTGACCTCAAATCGCGTTTTTACACCACGCATTTAGCTATTTTGTGATTTTTTATTAATACGTGTTACTCAAGAGATGTCAGGCAGGCCAATGAATGACAGAAGCTTGAAACTTGGCTGCGGGCTTATTCTTAGCCGACATACATTTACGCTGTTACTGCTAATCTAGTTTTATGTATATCAATGGTTCCGTGGCATTGCATTGATGGATTCCATACTTAGTCTTCAGACTATCCGTATTTTAACTAAAAAATTAAAGACAAGAAATTGATTTAATATTTGAAACTCACTTTCATCTATTACGACACCCAATTATTCTCCATTTGTCTTTAATCAATTTACCGATTGTGATGTTAAAAAGAGCATAGAGTCGATCACATCCAACGCTGCCGGCAGCGATTGTATCAGCCGTAATATTATCCTTCCTATTCGTGACGAAATCTTTCCCGTCATCTCTCATATCTTCAATCATTCCATATCCACTGGTAACTTTCCAGCACCGTGGAAATACGCTCAAATAATACCATTACCCAAAAAACACAATCCCTCATCTGTTTCCGATTATCGCCCAATATCCATTTTACCTTTTTTATCCAAGGTGCTTGAGCGCCTTATCCATGACCAACTGAGTAGTTTCCTCAACAACTCAAACTCCCTCCTTAATCCTTTCCAGTCTGATTTTCGTCCTAGTCATAGTGCTGTCACTGCTCTGGTAAATATTACGGACATATAAAATTAGGTATGGAAAATGGCCATTTAACTATTCTTACGTTGCTTGACTTTAGCAATGCCTTCAACACTGTAGACTTTGACATTCTCATTGGACTGTTACGCTTTATTCACATATTTCCAACAGCAATTGATTGGTTTCGAAACTACCTGTCTGGCCGCTGGCAATGTATTTGGATCGATGAAACTTATTCCTCATGGTGCAACACCAGTGCCGGTGTACCGTAGGGTGGCGTTCTATTCCCTTTACTCTTTGCAGTTTTTATTAACTCTATTCCCAATCAGCTACTATCTTCTTACCACCTTTATGCAGATGATCTTAAAATCTACACTCAAGCTCCGTTGGCCAGGTTGTCGGAGGCTGTAAGCACTATTTATCACGATTTAACTAAGATATGTGAATGGAGCAAATGCTACAGCCTTAAAGTCAATCTGAGTGAGACTCAGGTAATTGTTGTTGGTAGCTCCAGATTTAGTGGACGCGTTGACTGGTCACAATTTCCCCAAATCATGTTTGATGGGATAACCATACCAGTAAGTAATACTGTTAAAAATTTGGTGATTTACTTTGACACCAATCTGACATGGGGTCCGCAACTGCAAGAACTCCGCCGGAAAAATTTTGCATCTGCTGGTTCACTGAGGGGGTTACGTTTCTTCCTACAGCCACTAAAACTGCACTCGCACAGTCCCTTCTTCCTATTATCGATTATGCAGACTATGCTATCTAGATCTTACCGAAAACCAACTCAACAAACTTGAGCGACTTCAAAATGTCTGTATAAGGATCATATTTGGTTTACGCAAATATAACCATGTTTCAGAATTTCGCGCAAAGCTCAATATTATCTCCTCATGCTCATATATTATCTCTTTTATACAGTATCCTGTTTAATCCGTCAACTCCCTCTTACCACAAAGAAAGATTTGAATTCCTTCACGAGACACATTTGAGGTCCCTAAAGTCGCCGGGGAATCTTAAGCTGAAAACACCAATGCATTCCACAAATTTCTTTGATAAATTATTCACAGTTCAAGCTGTCAGCTTGTGAAATGCATTGCCTGTATCAGTTAGACGTGCACAGTCGTAAGCTTCATTCAAAAAGATGGTCAAAGACCACTATCTCTCTGCTAGCTGATAAAATAAGATGGATCATAGTCAGTCCCTTTTTGTTATACTTATCTGTGAGTATGTATGTAGTTATATATGTTTTGTACTTATTTACGTATATATGTATTTATTTATCCTGTAAACATATTCAAATACTTATATAAACCAATAATAACGTACGCCTTCAACTGCCCTGATTACTTTTCTTTCTAGTATTTTGGATTTAACCAGGTTGTCTGGAAGAAATTGCTCTTAGCAATAAGACCGCCTATTGTCTTCTTCTTCTCGGTCGTTTCCTCATGGCTGCCCTCTCACAGGTGTTTAGAAGCCTTCTCCATTCTTCTCTATTTTGGGCATGTCGTAGAGCGGTGTTGAAAGACATTCCTGTCAGATCCCGTATTTGGTCGGACCACCGTGTTGGTGAACGGCCTCGAGGCCTTTTTCCGTCTACTTTACCCACTATCACGAGCTTTTCGAGGCTATCTTCATCTCGCCTAGCTATGTGGCCAAAGTAGGTTAATATCCGCTTTAGGCATACGGTAGAAAGCCTCGTTTTGATTCTTAGCTCCTTAAGGATAGACGCATTGGTACGCTTTGCTGTCCAGGGAATACGAAGCATACGACGCCAGCACCACATTTCGAATGCATCAATTCTATTCCTGTCTGCTTTCTTCATAGTCCAGGTCTCTACGCCATAAAGAAAGATAGAGAATACAAGAGTTCTTACAAGTCTGGTTTTGGTCACCCTTAAGATGTTCTTGTCGCGCCAGATATTTATAAGACTGGTCATGGCGTTTTTCGACATTTGTACTCTCTTTCGTATCTCTATCTCACATCCCCCTTGATCAGTTAGTGTTGATCCTAAGTACGTAAATTGGCAGACCCTATCAAAATTCTGCAGAGCATTCGTTTGAGTGAGTTTATTGCCTCGGTCTACTATCATGAGCTTAGTCTTTGAGCGGTTTATGCTCAGACCAAGGTTTCGGCTTTCGTTCTCTACTCTATCAACCAGCTGTTCTATTTCTTTTTCTCATGAAGCAAAGAGTGTGGCGTCTTCAGCGTAACGCAAGTTATTGATCTTGACTCCTCCAATACTTACCCCTTTGTCCCAATCTGCCAGAGCTTTTCGCATTATATACTCACCATAGATGTTGAACAAAATTGGGGAAAGGATGCAACCTTGCCTTACACCTTTTTGTGGTTTGAATGGTTTTGATATAATACCATTTATGCGTAGTACTGTCTCTCCTTGTTCATAGAGATCTTGTATCAGAGCCACAAGATGATTTGGGGTTCCTATTTCCTCAAGAATCCTCCATAGATGTTTCCATTTCACACAGTCGAACGCTTTCGAGTAATCTATGAAGCATATGATCATTGGTACTTGAAATTCCCGACATTTTTCGATCATCTGTCTCACGTTAAGAATTTGTTCTCTTTTGCCACGGCTTTTTACAAAACCCGCTTGTTCTTTGGATATTTGCTACTGGAGATATACTTGAAGGCGACTGCGGATAATGTAGAGTAAGATCTTGCTGGCATGGGATATTAATGCTACGGTGCGATAATTCTCACATTTTTTCATTGAGCCTTTTTTGTGCAAAGGAATTAACGTTGATTCTTTCCAGTCTTTGGGCCATTTGCACTTTTCCCATATCTGGTTACACAAACCAAAGATAAAGTTTTAACCTTCCTCTCCTAGATGTTTAAGTTCATCTGCTGTAATGTCATCCCTCCCTGGTGATTTATGACATTTCAGCCGTTGAATAGCATCTTTTACCTCAGACTTGAGAATCCCCGGTTCCATTACTTGAATAGGCGCAGTGATAGAAGTTGTATTGGTGTCATCTTCCGTGTATAGTTTTTTTGCGTAATCCCTCCATCTATCTATCTATCTATCTATAACCTCACGCCAGATCCCTTGCGGGGTAGGCAGAGAGTACAGAGTTCCAACAGGTTCTTTCCTTACATACCTCTCTGGCTTCCTCGACTCTCATAGTTCGTCTCATACACGCTCGCCGGTTACGGAGACTCTTGACTTTTCCATCAGATAAGACTCGGTTTATTTGGTCGTGGTAAGATAGCCTAGGTCTTCCCCGGTGGCCGTCGCCTGCTCGACACTGGCGCCCTCGAAGTGAAGGGGCGTGCCTATGTTCCAGCACGTCCCCTACATAGGAGCGAATTGTGTGGCGTCGCGGCCACAACTAAGTGGGTCCAAACTATGGACAACCGCCAGAGAGGCTGCGGATGAAGTCCCCGTACCTGTAGCCTCTCCTTAAAGCGGAAAGCGGAACACGTGGAGGTTTTAGTCGGTATGCTGCCGCGGTCTCCACGCCGCGTAAGCGGGGCGGGGACTGCGGCAGAGAGTCCGACACTCCCCCGCCTGCCTACCCGAGGCAGGCGGGGGGCTAGTCTTTAAAAGATTTCCTCCGCGGGAAAAAAAAAAAAAAAAAAAAAGTCTTCCCCGGTACCTGCATCCTTCCACTTTCACATTGTATATCTGTTTTGTCATTCTTTCCTCTGGCATTCTTTCTATATGCCCGAACCATCGGAGCATGCCCTTTCTCATCTTTACACCGATACTATCTTTCATACCTACTCGCTGTCTTACTATGCTGTTGCTAATGCGGTCGGTCAGCTTCACTCCGCACATCCATCCCTCCATCTCTCAACAATTTTATCTATCTCAGGGATAAGCTGCCCATTTTCATTTTCGAGTGCCCAATTCTCCGGTTTGAACTGTCTTGTTAGGCGCTTAACATGAGTGAAAAAGTCCCTGGTGTTAGACTGACGCGCATTTGACTCAATCTCGATACATATATTGTTTATGTAGTTGTTTTTATCTCTGCGACATAGGAGCTGTATTTCCTTCGACTATTTTGCGTAGCGTTCGACACAGATACTCGAACCACTAGTTTTGAGAGTTTTTCTTTGGTTAACTAGATCTCAAGTTTCATCACTCATCCAGGAATTTCGCTTATGTTCTTTGATATTACAACGGGCTTGTTCTCTAGAAGTTTGGATCATATTCTTTAGACTATTCCAGTCTTCCTCAATGTCTCCTTTCAATATTACATCTGGAACCATTTGGTAGTATGTTCCTTGAATTTTTCCAGTTCAGAGTCCGTAAGTGGCATAGGCTTTTTCGGGACTTTCCTTCTGCAGGCTTTAAGTTTTACGCGGAGATCGGCACTGAGAAGTTGGTGGTCACTTCCGCAGTCTGCTCCAGGGTAGGTTTTTACATTGGTGATCCACGTCTTCCATCTCTTTTGAATTAAGACAAAGTCAATTTGATTCCTGTGTCTATCACCCGGAGATACCCATGTATACAAACGTCTTACATGATGTTGGAAGTAAGTGTTCATGATACTAAGCGAGTTACCGATGCAAAATTGAATAAGTCGTTCTCCTCTTTCGTTCCTACTCCCCATACCAAACTTACCAACTATGTCTCTAATATGGTCGTCATCCTTTGTGGCGCCAATCTTGGCATTGTAATCCCCAATTGTCAGTGTTATTTCTCTTTTCGGTATTTTCATAAGAGTATCATCGAGGATATTGTAGAATTGGCTTATCTCCTCATCAGATGACGTAGATGTTGGGGCATAAATCTGAATTATATTGACATTGCAAGGACTGGATTTTAGCTTTAATGTAATTATTCGATCGCTGACAGGTGTATATCCAATTACAGTGGACTCTAGTGAAGGGGATATAGATATAGCTACACCATTCCGGCTCTCCTTTTCAGGGCCAGAAAAGTAAATGATGTTTCCATTGTCAGATTTGTAGTGTCCTGACCCTCGCACGTGTGTTTCGCTAATACCTAGTATTTGAATTTTGTGTGACATCATTTCTTTATCTATAATCTCCTATTTCCCTTCGTCCAGTATGCCTCTTACATTCCATGTTGCCACTCTCAGTTTCTTTTTCTTGAAGTGAGGTAATTTTCGTATATCACCAGTAGCATAGTTTCTACCCTGAGCCTGATGAGTCACATCAGGGCAGCCAGTAGCCCATTTCACACCACGCGTCCTAGACTCACGTTGGTGCCGGTTGGTGGCCGGGTCACATACCTCACCGCAATTTCCATCATTATTATCCTCCATAACTGATTTCTAGGGAAGAATAGTGCGGTGGCTTTCCTTCCGCACCGCAGTAGTAGATGTTCCACTTATGGGCAACTAGTATTATGACTGATGTTTTTGTGGAAAATAGTATGAAGAAGTGCCCACAGCACGCCCAGCTGCCAACATGCTGCACCGGCTTAGAAAATTCTTACCGGCCTCCTTACTCCCATCGGCTTGTCGACCTGCATCTCTAAAGGAGTTGGTTACCTCAATCTTGAAAACAGGTTACTCGACGTAACGGGGTTCACCGCTAGTAGGTGGGAGTGGAGTTGATGAAGAAAGGCTAAGTGGTTGTTCTTGTTATGCAACCATATACTGCGCATCATTCACCCTTGAACCCGCCTATTGTATCAGTGTCTTATTTCACATTTTGTTTTATAATTTTGTTGGTGTACAATAAAGAGTATCCTATTCTATTCTAAGTATCGGGTTCCCATAGCAGAAAACCGAGGACTTATAAACCATTAACACGAAACAATGCAAAATGTGAGTATGCTCTAATTTCTATGTGACTGTAACCTGCTCCTTTTCCTCCATAGTTCCTCCACTCTCCTGTGTGTATATGTGTTCCTTAAAATCATAAACCCATTTACACGATTTTTTTGGTTATGATCTACTATTTTTCAAGTCATATAAATATTTAAGTATCAAATCCATTTATTCCCGGTTCATCCAGGGCTGCACGACCTAATTTATTTAAATTTGCCGCCATTTTCCACTCAGCTTTCATTAGACAAACTCACCATATTGTCAATATTTTCAGTATTAGTAATAGGTAGTTATTTACCTAAAATGTGCTTAGACACGTTTTAAACACGAAGCAAATACGAAGAGGAGATGGCATAGGATGGAATAAGATTTTCCTATACAATTAGGCGTGCCACTGCCACAGACTAGTTAGAGAGCATTGCCACTGCCATAGGCCACTGCGCGAAAACGTAGTGATTATATACTCTTTGACTGCGCGGGGTGGCACAGGGCGAGAATGATGTTACGCCCGACCAACATTTGTATTTGTCATTTGGCGGAGAATGGTAAAAACTAAACGTTTCGTCCATATCAGTGTTACTTGTAAGCATGGTTGTAAGTTAAAGTATATTACAATAGATGGCACTTGTAATCATCATCATCATCATCTCAGCCTATACTTGTCCACTGCTGAACATAGGCCTCCCCAATCGCTTTCCACTTGTAATAGAATACGATTAAAATTACGAAAAAAATACAAGTAAAATATGATAATATCAATAATCGTATAATTTTGTTTTTGAATATTAGTGTCCTCACCAAAAAACATTTTTTTTACAAACCTTTTTTTTCTATAATATGGCATATTATTCTCTCGGCCGCTTTGTTACGGCATTTTGAAGCGATTTCGCGTGTTTCCGCAAATTGCAGGTTATGTAACGTGGAATAATAAAAAATAAATCAATTTTCAGTTGTGACATTATTTGAGCGGAAGTGCGATATGTATGACCAGCCTAAGTCCGTTATTGCAATTTTAATAAAGTTGTTGATTATTGACATCATAATTGTTAGTTTTGATAGTTTTCAATCATACTAATTCAATGCTTTCCAATTTTCCATAGTCGTAGGTACCGGTTCAACAATTGCCGACTTTTGTAATTGAACGACTTTTGTAGCATGTCATAATGACAAAACATAAAAAATAGCGGACTTGAGGCACAGAATGTCGATCCAAGTAATTTTTGCATGTAAGATAATAAAAATCGAGAATATTTAATAGCTATGCGAACTTAAGCGTCATGTGAATGGAGCGAGTAGACGGAGTTACTAATACCTAGTCTCTAGTGATAACAAACAGAGGTGAGCCAAGCCCATCATGATGACGTTTAGACCATCTCCTCTTCTTATATGCTTCGTGCCTAAAACGACACTTATCCTACGTTCGCACAGGCAGTTTTTAACGCGCGTTAGTTAAGAGCTGGAATGAAATAAACGGCTAACAGAATATTTTTTTTGGAAATCACATACAGCGCTTCAGCGCTATGCGTTGAAGAAGTGCCCGTATGATCGAGGGCTTACTCCTCGTACGCTTTCCTTATAGACCTCTCTGGCTTCCTCTACTTTCATAGTTTGCCTCACGCTCGCCGGTTACAGATACGACACGGTTTATTTGGTCATAGTAAGATTGTCTAGGTCTTTCCCGGTACAAACATCCTTCAACTTATGCATTGTAATATCTGTCTTGCCTTTATTTCTTCCGACATTCTTTCTATATGCTCGAAACACCGGAGCATACCCTTTATCATCTTTAGACCGATACTATCGCAATACTGTTGCGAAAACGGTTGGTCAGCTTGACTCCGCACATCTTCCGCAGAGCTGGCATGTCGACTGCATTTATTTACCCAACTCTCACTGCCATATAACTAACAGCGTTGGGACAAGCACTCCGTTATGTATGGCCAACAGCGCCTTTCGGCTTAAGGCCGGCCCAAATAGCTTTCCAATCACACCATTCACTCAATTCCCTGCATTCACTTGTACAGTCGTTGTATGCAACAGCTCAAAAAAATTAAATGTAGTAATCGTTGTACAAACCTACTCATATTCATGATTGTACTACTCAACTATCTACCAGTAGGTAGTAGTAGTAACTTTAGGTACGGTTTTTGCATTCCGCTTGTCAAAATACTAGAGTAAGATCCCAAAGCCGCAAGTTACGATTTTATAAGTAAGAATTTTATGAATGAGTAATCCATGTAGCCAGAAACGTATGTTTAAACTCTAGCTTACGTGCGGAGTGGTTTTAGACATAACAGGCGTAGAAGGTACATAATAATGTTGCTAACCTACGTCATAGTATAACTCGTTTTTTTTCAATATGTCAAAGAGAATACCGTTTAAAATGATTTGATACTACCAGACACTTTTCGTGGATCCTAACTGTTCCTGTCAGAAGCTTCAATGGTTGTTGGAGCTCCTGTCTACCAACCTTATATTTTCTGTGTACTAGGTATCATAATGTTATCCTATGTTATATACAAGGTGAATCGTAAATAACGCAAGACCTCAGACACCCCAATTAGATAATTGTATCACAAATTGAATGGGAAAACCAAATTTCCAAATTTGAAGTTTATTACCCTTTTTTAACCACTTTTATACCACAATCATCAATGAAACTTGTGTGTATTTGTGTGTATTCAGAAATACGTTTTAGAAATACATTTGTAATCTCCGTATTGCCCTGAATTATAAATAGTATTAATTATTATTAGCGCACTGAAGGAGTAACAGCAAATTTTTGCAAATGAAAAAAATGTAAGAAACATTAAAAATTGTTGGAATTAATTCAGTTACCGATTTAGAACAAACTACTGTCAGGTTTAATCTTTATCCGATTATAATATAATAACAAAAACCAAGAGTAGATAATATCAGCCTATACAGTCCCACTTCTGGGCAAGGCCTTCTGTCACAAATCGAGGTGAGAGAGATTAGGTCATACTCTACCACGCGAACCCAGTGCGAATTGGTGGAGGCAGGTTTGCGGCTGCTGTTGGAACTTATCAAGTGGCCTATAAGACTTCCAATTTGGCTGAACTAGTACCACATTACATAGTAACCGGAACCAAAGGCTTAACGTGCCTTTCGATGTACGGAGACGTTTCAATATTAAAATGCCACAAACCGTCACCCTTCTTAGGCCGACCAGGTCGAACGCTGTTTAACCTTGGTGATCACTAAAAAAAAAACCGCAGTCTTACAGCGCTACAAGCGCCTCTAAAATTAATCAATTATTCTGGCATCAATTTTACAAATGTATGCAAACTATATGTAAACGTTAAACACGTAAACTTGATTGAATTAGGACTGAGCCGGAACAACTTAATAAGTAGATAATAGAGGTAGTTTTATACTCTCATTACCTCCAGATTAACGTTAAAAATAAAAGCCTGACTTAACCGTTGGGTAACAGTCAATTGAACTAACATCGACCACTACCTAATACATAATGTGCTCAAATACCTACTTAACAGATATTAAAATACCTAGTTATCCTAACTAGGTATTTTAATATCATTCATTTAACAATGCAGGCTATATCGTCAGCATGAAAGTAAAATCAGTGGTATCTAAGAGGGGAAAAATCAATTACTTATTTATAAATAAAGAATATTTATTTTTCTATAAACACATTATTCCTTTTATATCATCAATGGCTCACATCATTATAAATCGCGGGTCGCATTGGGCTTTCGTCAACGAAGTCGTGTGCATGGATGGAGAAGAGTTCAGCGGGCGGACCGCGGGCCGACGCCGAGACGAATCGCCCAGCGCGCGCGGCTCCTTAGCTAAACAATTTGTGCATCGAGGTCAGGTAGAGATTACTTTAATCGCTAAATCACATTTGGACACTAATATACATGTATAACTACGTTCAACAAGTGTCAATATTGAGCAGTACGAGGGGGGCCGCGGGAGCGCGCGGCGCGCAGCCTACGTCACGCGGGCCCGTACACGCAGTCCCCGCGGCGCGCGCCCGCAGACTCCTCGCCAGGCAGCACGGCGGCGCGCCGCCACTGGTCGCGCACGCGCTCCACATGCTGAAGCACGCGCACTACGTTCATACCAGCCAACTTGCGCACGTCCTCCTCGCTCCAGTCCGGGTCGCGCAACAGCTCCGCGAGCAAGTGCGGGTAGCGTGACACGTCTTCCAGCCCCTCGGGCGGCGCGTCGATTCCGTCGTATCCCGCACCCAACCCCACGTGCTCCACGCCGGCCACGCGCCGCACGTGGTTTATGTGTGCTACCACGTCCTCCAACGTCGCCTTCTCTCCGCACGTCACTAACTTTGCATAGAAATTGATCATGACTACCCCGCCGTTCGCGGCGATCATTCGAAGCAATTCGTCGGGAACGTTTCTACTCGAATTGCATAGTGCAGCGGCTCCCGAATGCGAAAAAACTACAGGCGCCTGTGACATTTCCAAAGCGTCACGTGCTGTTTCTTCGCCGGCGTGTGATAAGTCGACTATCATACCGAGACGGTTCATTTCACGCACTACCGCCTTTCCGAACTCGCTGAGTCCTCCGGAGGTACCGGCAGCGCGCGCCCATCTCGTGTCGCATGTGTGTGTCACAGTAAGATAACGAGCACCTAATTGATAGAATGCGCGAAGTACAGCTAGCGAGTCACCAAGTGCATGTCCCCCCTCGACCCCGATAAGAGAGGCGATACGGCCTTCACGATGCGCGTCCAGAAGCTCTGCCGCATCGGTGACTAACGCTAAGTGCGCAGTGTTCAGTTCTACAATTCTCTTGATAACGTCCATTTGTTCGAGAGCAAGCTGAACAGCATCACGATCCCGTGCACCACACGGCACATATGCTGACCAGAACTGAGCGCCAACCTGGCCGAGCCTCAAGCGCGGGATATCTGTGTGCGACCAGCGCGACCGAGCCCAAGGTTCTATTCCATCCAGACCAGCACTCAAGTTGAAATCGCCAATTTTGTTGTGTAAAAACTTCCGAACGTTCCAGGCCAAATCGTTATGACCATCGACGAGCGGAGAGTCTCGAAGCATGCGGCGAATGGTAGTAAGCCGTTGTTCCGGAGTAGCTCTGCCACCGCCTCCAAGCGCAAGAGGCAGCGCTAAAGCGGCACCGAGCGCGGCCAGCACGACCAGTGCCGCTAGTGCGATGCGCCAGCGCGGCCGGCGCGGCGTGGGCTTCTCGTCGGAGCTACCCGACGCCGAAGCTGACAGTGAGTCGGGCGCCCAGCGCCCACATCGTTCGGCCACGTCTGGCAAAGGTCCGGGGAACGTCATTCCTTCTGGTACCGCGGCCTGTGAACAAAACATTAAAACAAGTTACAGTTGACAGTAGGAAATTTTATTGTGTCACTACCCACTGATCCTTATCAAGCCCCATACTGATATTTTTACCATGCATTTCTTAAGTGTATGTTTTGAATACATTTCATTTTGTACTGTGACATGACGTAAAATGACTGTTTTGTGTACCGAGACTGGCTGGAGAAGATTATGTGTTACGGCGTATTACTCACCTAAATCACATTTCGAGATTATATTTAACATATTTATTTATGAATTTTATGTAGGTATAGCAACTTATTACAACGGCGGGGTGTCTGCCTTTATCCTATATCATGTTTCCTGATTAAATTTATGATATTGCAGGCGCGAGACGGTTAGATAACAATGGATTTAAATGACTGACACATTTATGTTGCCTCGGCATACAACGTAACTATGCACACGAGACTCGTGTGTGCTGACGGTAATTATTTTAGATGAGTATAATGGGCGAATCTCTACCTAGCCCACTTACATAAAATTATAATTACCACCTACTAGCGATGACGGAATACGTCGTGAATGAAACTTAAGACTCAGCGTTTCCTACGCAGTATCGGTCATAATAATACAGCTAAAGTAGCGAAATTAAAATCGTGACAAATCAAAAAGATAACAAATAAAAAATGTTAATAACTTTAATTTAAATAGACACCGACACGCCTATATTCCCCAAGCGGGGGTGGCAGAGGTGTACTGAGTACATCCACGTTTCGCCAACTATGTTAGGTCCTATGTAATAGGGGGCGAGCCTATTGCCATATACCGGGCACAATTCCAGACTCCGGACTTGTACTGGGAAGTTTTCGTTAGAAAAACTACACTTGTCCGACCTAGGATTTGAACCCAGGACCTCGTGATCGCAAAGCGATGCGCTTTGCCACTAGACCAACGAGGCAGTCATCCAATTTAATTAGACCTTTTTTAAAAACAAGCTTACAATACAAGGAAAATAGCTTGCTCAGTTGAGGAGTTTCTATGGCTTCCTTCCGGCTCCACCATCAGACCTTGGAAACCAAACGAGTCCAAAGTACTCGTTAAGACAAATCCAACGAGCCCAAACACGGTGGGGTTATATTGAGTAGTCGGGTCGTTCCATTGACCACCTTTTGGCTTCATCATCAGACCCTAAGCACTATCTGAGTGTACTTGACAATACCAATCTAACAAGCCCAAACACGAGAGGGTTCCGTTCACATGTTCCTACGGCCATCTTCCGACTTCATCGTCAGATTAGCACCATGGTACGATATGATTGCATTGTCACCGACTTTAAATACGTATGCCAAATTTCAGCTCAATCGGATATCCGCAAGTGTTTGAAAAAGAATCCCTAGATTTGAACCGGAAAGACAGACACACACAAACACACACACACACATACGAACATTGCAAGTTAAATAAAAACTTGTAAAAAGAAAATCACACTATCACGGCTATTTTTCCCGAACCAGGTTAGCAGAGGTGTTAGGTGTGTTAAGTGTCGATTAAATACCTAGCGAGCCTATCATTACAGCTATCGTGCTTAAGAGTTGTTCATTGGAAGATTCTCAATAAAGCTTTGTCTGTTATAACATATAAATACCCACCCATACGATCGCTAACCGCATCATGCGCCACTGGACTAACGAGGCATTTACAGATTTAAAAAACTCATTATCGAAATACCTATAAGAACACACCCAAATCCATCATGTTATCTCATCTTCATTCACTCCGATCTCGGTCTCGAATCTATTCGCGCCTATATTAAAAACGCGCCAACTCGACACTTCGCGAACACATCTTCCCATGCGAATCCGCTAATCGTAGCCGCCGCCGACTACGAACCCGGCCCCTGCCGCTACCGCCGGCCGCGACATGTTCTCACCGATCCCCCCGATGCTTTGACATCGCTTCTTTCCGCTCCGGACACGGACACGACGACGAAGTCGTAGATCCCCTAGCCCGCCGACCGGTGCACTAATTACACCCCCTCCCCCCGTAGCGACTGTCCAAACCGAGGCCGTTCCTCCTTGAAACGCTCTCGAGTATGTCGGCCCCTTGCCCTTCTGGCTCGAGCGTAGTGGTTGCACGCTGGCCCTTAAGTCCGGTGAAGCTGTAAAGGCCTCACGGCCAACAGCGTATATCACTCAAACACACACACACACACACTCATCTTCATCAGTATCACTATCATCACACCACCCATTTTCAGGAACTACAGTACTACTATGCACACGAGAGTAGGTAGTAGTTCTATCCAATTCACGATGTACTATTTAAGCAAAGACAGAAAAAAAACAGATTGACAGATAGACAACAAATTATAATACAACATGTTTTATTCTTTAGGTACTTAGATACCTGAAGAAAGTAGGCACGAATCCTTAAAAAGAACACCAACATTCCAATCTCAACCTTCTGTTGATTTTGTATTCGTCGTAAAAATGGTGTGAGTACGTACTTACCTAATACTAAAGGAAGCGGAACATTTTTTTAAAGATTGCGTTATACACGGAATGGCGAGACGAAATGGGCGTTCGAATTCGTGATTTTTGTTACCAACGACTCTGATTTTACGCTTTCATGTTACTCGATTCAAGCGTGACAATAATTTGCCGCGTGTTTAATTATGCAAGGGGCACATACAGAGGACGAGACTGGAGGGAGGGGAGGGTGCAGGGTGAGCCTGTATAGCTTCTGACCCATTTACAGTGAGAACTGACGCAAAGCTCTACAATCGCCTGGATATTTCACTCTGAAATACCCCATAGAAATTACGTTGGTTATATGTTCGATTCAATCCTAGCAAGAAGCAATTTAATTAAAAAAATACCTATGTATAATAAGCAGTGTTCTACCGAAGATCGATTTTTGACCGAAGCCAATTAATAGGCTATCGCCTTTAATAAGCCTAAGAAAATTGGTTCCTGATTGGCTAAATTTTTAAAAAGTTGTGTTGACTGTTTTGACAGACGATTTAGCGCAGTAGTTAAGAGCTTAAGCCGCTCCGACCACTGTGTCTAATAGTATTGGGTTCGATTCCCGCACGGGACAAATCTTTGTGTGATCTACAATTATTTGTTCCGGTCTGGGTATTTGTGTATGTGAATTTCATGTTTGTAAACACACTCACGACACAGGAATAAATCCTAGTGTGGGGCTACTGAAAAAAAAATGAACTAGATGAATAAAATTACCTACAACTGATTAAAAATAATAACAATGGAATAATATTATTAGCCTATATTGTCCCACTGCTGGGAAAATGCTTTCTCTCACAAATCGAGGTGAGAGAGATTAGGTCATACGCAACCACGCAGACCCAGTGCGGATTGTTGGAGGTAGGTTTCTGGCAACCTGCTGTTGGAACTTATCAAGCTGCCTAAAAGGCTTCCAACTCGGGCATCAACTCGAAAGACGCTCGAATATGAAAGTGCCATAAACGGTCACCCATCTCAGGCCGAGCGAGTCGAACGCTGCTTAACCTTGGTCATATCGGTAAGAACACCGCGGTCGCACATCGCTACTAGCGCCTATTATAAATAATAATATTTTTAAATTTATTTACTTAAAAGCTTTCGTAAGTCGTAAATCGTAATAGATCGTTCAATTTCGATGCTTGCTGGAAGCCTTCGGCTTCGGCCAAAACTTCGGCCAATTTTGGCCTAAGCCGAAAGATTGGCCGAAGGTGACCAAAGCCGAAGCCGAAGCTTCAGTTGGACACTAATAATTAGTTATAAAAAATCAAGTTTTTACTGAAGTAGTTGCGAAGTATTGAGTGAAATAAGTGATTTTACTACTACTTATATTATTTGTTTTAGTTCATTATCACTACATATTATAAAACAAAGTCCCCCTGCCGCGTCTGTCTGTCTATCTGAATGCGATAAACTTAATAACTTCAATCAAAATCCAAATTTTATTTGTTTTGTTAACTGGTCCTTATTTTTTGTTGTGTATTAGCTTGTAGTTATTTTTTATATATCTTCTCCGTTTGTAAATGTTAATACTGCGCAAGTAGTGTTTGCGTAAAATTGGTTGTGCAGTATTGCTAATATATACGTAATTGTTATAAATTTACCATACATCACTGTAACAAATGTTGGCAGACCTAAAGAAATAAATAACTACCAAATGGATTTTCGTATGATTTTCACCAATAGACGGTTTGATTGAAGAGTAAGGTTTATGTGTATAATTCATCCGTGCGAAGCCAGGGTGAGTCGGTAGGTTTTGTATAAACAACTGTTTTTTTTAAGTTTTTAAGGTCAAAAGACTGCCTCGTTGGTTAAGTGGACCTCTTTTCGCCCCCTATGACATTGGCACCTAACATCCTTAGCGAGAAATGCACACAGTACACCTCTGCCACCCTGGCTTGCGGAATACAGGCGTGACAGTATTCATAGTTATTTTTTAACCTATACACCTATATCTTATTTCTTAACTCATTAGTAAGTACTACAAAATGTTAAACTATTAAGATTTGGTCAAATAGCCGACGGAGCGCGAGTAGAGCGTGACGGACGCACTCGGCTACGCTCGGTCATGACGTTTACCATCGCGTGGAGCGGGGCTGCGCTATGTGGCGTATCCCGTACATTTCAGTACATTAAAACTCCCCAAGCCGCGCCACCGTCGCGCTCCCGTCGCGCTGCGTTGGCTATGTGGCGAAATCTTTAGCTCGTCTAGACCAGAAATACATGCAATGCAAGTGCAATACAATGTTATCCTCCGCCTCCCCCTTAGAAGACCCAGGGTCCTTATTCACTATGACTAAACGCGGCGCGTTACAATAACTTCGTGTAATGGTCGTGTTATCGTAGTCTGTATGCCACTGGAGTACCACTGAAATAATCGTAAGGGTCCAGGTGTGAGATGTATTATTTAATTATTTCGCTGCCGGCCTGAGCATAATAGGCGAATACTAATCGGTTCCCGTTTGACTTTTGTAAAACAGTATTTCCAGTTCTATCCGCCCGATCGCGATCAAACATATCGCACTTAAAATTTAAAGGTATCGTAAAAATTGATTCAGTGATTTTTGCGTCATGTCCCAACTATCAGCTAAACAATCGTTTTTAAATAATTATTCTGTATCATCACTCCAGATCCCTTGCGGAGTAGGCAGAGAGTACAGAGTTCCAACAGGTACTTTCCTTCCATACCTCTCTGGCTTCCTCCACTCTCATAGTTTATAAATAATTATTGTTGTGTGAAATCATTAAATAGGCAATTCAATTTTTTGTTCTAACACACCGTCACGCTTGTATTCCCCAGAGGGGGTGGCAAAGGTGTACTGAGTACACCCACGTTTCGCCGACGATGTTAGGTCCCATGTAATAGGGGGCGCTCGCCCCCTATTACATATATCGGGCACAATCCAGACTCCGGACTCAAACTGGGAATTTTTCGTTAGAAAAACTATATTTGTCCGACCTAGGATTTGAACCCAGGACCTCGTGATCACAAAGCGATGCGCTTTTTTGTTCTAAATATCTAATATATTTGTAATAATTATACGTAGATGGATAAAATACGTAGGGAATTTGAAAACTAGTAGGTAGATATTACTTTATTTATGTAGATAGATAAAGTATTTATTTAGACAATTCGCAATACTCGCAAAGTTATGCCTATTAATTTGTATTTATAGGTTCCTAAACGCAGCTGTCGTACTAGCGTTACTTCAAATCTTAACTTTTGATTTACCTACTCGCTCTAATAGACCTAAATATAGCACGTTTCGTAAAAACTGGCCTAATTTATATCATATAAGTGTTGGACTTCAATAACAAACAATAATATTGTCTTCCCTACTTTAATTTCACTGCCAACTCGATATTGCCTTGACCGTGTTACTAACAGGATAGTCTTGGAATTAATAACGTCCTCCTGTTTTATTGTCCGGCACACATCTAAAATGTCTATTCGTATAATAAAACTGTTACCGAGCCGAATCTGTACATAGAATATTATTGGAAAATTTTAATTGGGGTACACTTACTGGCCAATATAGAGGCCGAAACATTTTTTTTAATTATTGTCTGTATGTCTATCTCTTTGTGTTTCAATCACCCAAAAACTACCGAATGGATTTCAAGATAATCGCGGAATAAACCATCAAACTTTATTATTTTTTATTATTGTAAGTCTCGAGCTGCAATGTTACGTTTAAATGTGTGCCTACATATGAATTCCTCTATGAACTAATATTGGACTCAGGTTCGTTTCCTCACGAGAAACTCTTCGGTGGTTAAATGCACTTACCTGAAATTGTGCATACACGTTTGATTTAAACACTCAAACATGATTTCGTGCATAAACCGATGACGCATTCAGGATTGTGCCTTCTGGAGAGAACTCTTAAACGATGAATGGACACGAAACTTGGTATATCCATTTATTTAAGATGTTTAAACATAATTTTGATCATGAACATGAACTGTATATTCTTACGAGAAGACTGACACGAAATGCACTGACAAAATTTTGTTACAAACTTAGCTCCCAATGTACCTTTTTTATATTAGTACGCCGGATAAGATTACGAAAATGTTTAAATCAAAAGCTATTTTACCAATAATTTTAAATAGATAAAATAATAATCCTTCTTAAAAAGAAAGGTTTTGCTTATGTTTTTTTATGAGACGGCGTTAGCGTTGAATAAGACCGCTTTGTATTTTATTTTATATTTTACTAAGACCACCTGTAGGGTAAGACTAAACCCGATGATGAAAAATATTGATAGAGATATGAGTCAGGTGGAAGTTGATATTTGATGAATATAAAAGTTATCGCTGCATAGATCATCGCAACAGTCTTTTAGGATAGCTGTTTTTCTTCATAATAAATTTCTGTTTTTTGTTTGTTTTTGTTTTTTTTAAAACGTAGCTCCACACTAGGATTTATTCCTGTGTCGTGGGTGCGTTTACAAACATGAAAATTCACAAACAAATACCCAGACCGGAACAAATAATTGTGGATCACACAAAGATTTGTCCCGTGCGGGAATCGAACCCGCGACTATTCGACACAGTGGGTGGAGCAGCTCAAGCTCTTAACCACTGCGCTAAATCGAAGAACGGCCTTTAAAGAAACCCAGTATGAAAGTATCTTAGGTCGTGAAATAATAATACAAGATAGATACTTTGTTTACACACTAGATTATGCCGACATTAACCGATTATGTGTCTAAAATAAAACCAATATGCATTTAAATTTTTTACCAGCCTGCATGCAGGCCCAAAGATATGAATCTTATTTTGGCTGAATGAAAGCTCAGCTATTCTTTCGTTTTGCTCTACCTGTAAAGATACATACAGGCTGGAGGGATGTGGCGCTATTAAAATTATTCTACAACGGAAATTTACTAGGTTTTAAGTTAACTTTTTACATACTTTTGCAAAACGATGACAGCGTGGTTTAAGCGATAAAACGTTGATCGCGCAACTGCTACATACATTGTCAAATAGACGCAGGTAAAATACAGACAGGCACAGTGCACGGGAATACAAATAAACAGAATTGATGTGTTGATTTGCGATTTTGAAATAAAGATATTTTAAGCTCACATGGCTATTCGTCCGATAAACCTAACATTTGTTTGTCCGTATAATATGCGGCGCAATAACAGCAGAACCGATTTTATATGGATTGTCACTAGAAAGTCAAGGAATTTTCAGAGATTATTTAAGGCTATTTTTAGGCTCGAAAAATTCACGATTTACTGCGGGAAAGTTTTTGTTTCTCCATATTAACATGACTGAACGGATTTAAAGAAACTTAGTATAGAGGTGTCTTAGGTCTTCTAATAATGCTATCCCGGATAGACTTACCTATGTCAAATTACAAAATAAATGCGTGCGCTGCCGCAGGCAGCTAGTATGAAATATTTTATCGGAGTTTTATCTTTTAAGGACGGTTACCTTATGAACATCACTACCTAGAATCTGCATAATAAATAGTTTACTTTAAGTGCCAGAAGAACACTAGTAGGCAAATAATAATATAAAGATTTGTCATAATACATCATTAAATATCTTATGCGTGTTGGAAATACGCTCACTGCTCCTACAACTGACTTGATGTGAAAAAATGGATGTAGGTATACTTCTAAATAAATAATCAAATCATTCTTGTATATAACGTTTAATCCGCACCGCACCGTCTCTTTCGACATCCTAAACTATGCTCATATCTCGTTCAAGGTATCCTTGAGCTAGTTGCGGCGTCCCCGAAAACTTTTTTTATGGCATCGGTAGGAACTATTACCAGAGCTACCTAATTTTAAGAAAAGCTACCAACAAGTATGCCCTTGTGATGGTTACACTAAAAAGCAAAGATCAAACTAAGGGCCTGTTTCACAACCCTTAAATAAAGTTCTGTTAGTTACAACTCGATTAGCGTTACTCGGCAATTAAAAGTGGCTAGTAGAGCTAGTCACGGATGGTGAAATTCATACATATGTAGTCTCACTGGCAACTATAATTGTCGATTAGTCTTCTTCAGACTTTACTCGAGGGTAGTGAAAGTCCTAAACCAAACTATAGCTAAAGGTGTAACTAATAAATATCACTAATTCTGCTTGTCACTTGGTCTAGGTCCGGTTAAATATCATTCATACATGTACGAGAAAATATAAAGAGTTTTAGAAATAATCGGACGCCTTGAAGCTGGTGAAAATTACAGGGAAAGATTCCGTTATGTGCATAGGTACAAAGTTACAGGTCAAGCTAATAAATGCGTGATAAAAATAATCTAAGCTTGATTAGTCCAGTAAAGATGATCGGAAGCCTACGCATCTTCAATGGAACGTAAAAGAGGCTAACTATTATATTACAAGAACTGAATGTTTACAAAGGCACGCAAAGTCGCGAAAACACGGTGGTGCGGGGCGCAGTGGCTGCGGGGCGGAGCTGCATCGATTCGCTGCACGGCGGGCAGCAGCCAGGCTGCGAGCAGCCGACCCGCGGCCCACGGCTCACAGGCCACGGCCCACGCTACTATTACCCTCGATCATAGGGCTGCTACAAATGGTTGAACCATAGAAAAAGTAATAAAACTCACTAAAAGTCGTATAATCGCGTAAACTTGTCGCCACACACAAATTACTTCAGGACTGCATGGACCAATGCATGTAATATAGTGGCGTATGTTGATATGAAAGTCTTACAAAACATGTAATTGTATATATTACCTATACCTTACAAAGTAATACAATTCATCGAAAAATATTTTTGACAGCAATAATAGGTACGAGTATGTGAGTCTGTGTTTTTTTTTACAAACTGTGCATGTATGGCAAAGCGATGACGGTGGTTTTGAACAAAACCGTGCGTTATTTAGGTTTATAACTTATACTTTGAACGTTTTTATGCGATTTTATATCTATATAGCTGGTCGTCATTGCAATCTTTGGAGGAAACCTTTGTCCTTAATGGACCGCATAAAAAAGTTCTCATAATAACAATTCAATAAAGAAAAAAATCTTGTACATAATAGGAATCGACTTTTAAGACATTGATTTAATTTAAGAGCTTATCGCTTCGCCCACTGGATTCAGTAGTCGCGGGTTCGATTCCCACACAACACAAATCTTTGTGTGACCCCTTAGTATTTGTTTCGGTCTGGATATTTGTGTATGTAAGTTTCATGTTTGTAAACGCACCCAAGACACGGGAATAATTCCTTGTGTGGGGTTACGTTTTTTAAAAACAAAAAAGCACAATCCCATTAGTTACAAAATTGATACGTAAAAAGTATAGTTCTACTAACCTAAAAAAAAAAAAAAAAAAACCTTTTAAAATATCACCGTCACGCCTATATTCCCCAAGTGGGGGTGGCAGGGGAATACACCCACATTTCGCCGACGATGTTAGGTCCCATGTAATAGGGGGCGAGCCTATTGCCATATACCGGGCACAATCCAGACGCCGGACTTATACTGGGAAGTTTTCATTAGAAAAACTACATTTGTCCGACCTAGCATTTGAACCCAGGACCTCAGATCACAAAGCGAAGCGACCACCAACGAGGTAGTCAACCTTTTAAAATACCATGGCGCATAATAACCTTCAAAAAGCAAACAAGTACCCATTAGAATGACACTGAATACACAACTAAGCTACGAGATAGCTATTATCTAAACGAAATATCGACTGAATAGGTGTCAAGTTAGTTTTAAAAGCATTATTGCCGTCTCGTAGGCGATATCCCCGGGGACAACACGCGTACACCGGTAACCCTATCCACAACGACATAATGTTGCGTGAAATTTGCGCCTCCATTGTTACCTTAGCTACAACTAGCCAGCGGCCCGTGGCGCTTTTATAGACCAGACCTGGATGTTTTATGAACCGCGAGTAAATCACTCTACCTGTACCCATAACGGTACATTATGTTTGTTATTTACATTTATTCGTCGTTGGTATAGTGGCGAATGATGATCACGAGGCCCTGGTTTTGAATCCAAGGTCGGACAAATGTAGTTTTTCTATCGAAAAATTTCCTGTATCAGATTCTGGATTTGTGCCCCTTATATGGGAATAGGTTCGCCCCCTATTACATTGGACCCTAACATCGTCAGCGAAAAGTGGGTAGGTATTTACTTAGCGGGGGTGGCAGAGGTGTACTGAGAAATGAACAAATTAAAAAAATATCAAAAATGGTCCTTTTGCTTATTTTTTTTTATTCCATTCTATTCTTATTTACATGTACGTAGGAGTCGTCGTGAAAAATGCAAAAGAACCTAGGCCGTTGTTCGCTATGACTACTTAAAATCGTAACGTGGCGTGTTACGATAACTTAGTGAGATGATTCTTTAATGATGCTTCAGTGGCATACAGAATATCATTACACGTTTGTTTAACGCGAAAAGGGGCCATGTAATGTAAAATGTTACGTCTACTATTTGTTTACCCCCTAAGATATATGTCAAGCAATAATATGTGAGCTCTTTAATACTTTGTCATAGTAACATCATGTTTAACAATTCATGCGTTATCAAACACAGACGTTTCAATGACGCAGTTCTAAAACGCGCTCACAAATCATTCATTCATCGTAGTATTTCTTCAATAAAGCTTACTATTTCCTCAACAGAAAATTCAGTCTGCCTAACGAAAGAGAAAGTGTTCCGGTTAAAGTTAACTTTTAGTTAAACCTGCAAAGAAACTTAGTTCAGAAACTTAATTGGAATGCTAACTACTCTACTATGTTATCAGGTACGTAAAATAATCAACATGCTATACCCATTCCGTACGTTTCTTACATTAAACATTTTGTGGATAAGTAGTAGGTATATATTATCCTTACAAAAGACGACAGGTGGGTATATCAAACCATAGACCCACAAAACAAATATATAGAGACGAATAAAGAACCTTATTCGTTTTGATTTTGGTAAAGAAATATACGCCGGCACGTCTACATTCCCCATGTGGAAATGACAAAGCTGAACTGAGCATATTGCCACTATATCAATCACAATTCTAGTGGAAAAAAATGATTTAAAGTCCCAAATAACACTGCGCGAACTACTCGTAGAATTTGAACATGCAAAGTACACCATGTGCACTTATATTATTAAATGTGCTTAAATGTGCTTTTAATAAATAATCTGTTTAACGGTACTTTTAATAAATAATCTGTTTATGTTCCTACTTAACAAATAGTTTTGACATAACATACAATAATACCTAAAATCATTTCAGTATGGCTATGGAAGAGCGAAAGCCTCCTAATCCATGTTTCCATCTCAGATACTCGTAATTGACATGATATACAATAATAAAAAGAAATATACGCCGGCACGTCTACATTCCCCATGTGGAAATGACAAAGCTGAACTGAGCATATTGCCACTATATCAATCACAATTCTAGTGGAAAAAAATGATTTAAAGTCCCAAATAATACTGCGCGAACTACTCGTAGAATTTGAACATGCAAAGTACACCATGTGCACTTATATTATTAAATGTGCTTAAATGTGCTTTTAATAAATAATCTGTTTAAATGTACTTTTAATAAATAATCTGTTTATGTTCCTACTTAACAAATAGTTTTGACATAACATACAATAATACCTAAAATCATTTCAGTATGGCTATGGAAGAGCGAAAGCCTCCTAATCCATGTTTCCAGCTCAGATACTCGTAATTGACATGATATACAATAATAAAAAGTAGAACCACTTGATACAAACTAGAGGCTGTATTTTAAAAGGTATGCATCAAAAGTAGGTCACGACCAAATTTAGTTAGGTTTTAAACGAAAATAAGGAAACGCTTTTATATTTTCACCACCATCTATGTATTCTTGACATATTAAAAAGTTTCATACATTTTTAAATAATAATTCACGAGAGCGAGGAATCAAGCGATTTTTCGACGGATTTTCTGACCAATCGCCTGATTCGTAAATAAATAATGAAATTATTTTGTTCTGTTTTTATATCTAGATTATTGTTATTAATATCGATTCATTCTTGTTTATAAATCATCTCGATACGATATACAATCGAATGTATTTCATTCAATTTTATTTTCACCACATATCTAGAAACGTCAAATTCCAAACGTCACCTTACCCATGGCTCGTAAAATAGACGTAAAATAAAATACTAAACACATTAATGACTTCTATTAAAATATTTGCATTTAAAAAGGTGCTTTTGAATAGGTAAATAGGTAATAATAGATATTGGTAGGTATATTCTTAAAATTACAATGGCGTATAAATACATTGTTTGAACATTTTTCATTTGGATGACCGACTTTTTCAACTAGGTCATCGCTCAAAATTAGATGGTCAACGCGAACCCTCATGAGCACACGGCTGCTCTAATGTCTACAAAGATAGCTCAGATCGATATCTCGATGTCGACCGTCTGTTTCGAACAGTGCACATAGCGAGTTGACAACGGGAAAGATAAAACTCCGAAATAAGCCGCGAGACCACTTTGATCTTAGCTATACATAAAAAGTGATGCGTGAACGAGACGATACGTACAACGTCAAGCTTTCCCAAATACATAACTTTAGCGAAAGGATCTTAAAAGGTTTCAGGAAAATATTTGTTAGGAACGGCGGGTAAGGAAAGAGCGCCGTTTACCCGCCATAATTAAGGAAGAGATATTTGATGCTTCCCTTCATTATTTGGACCTAACACGTACCTGTACATCTAAAACGTTTCCCCTCACTAACATTATTTATTTGAGATGGATTAGTTCACTATGTAGGTATAGAGATCGGCTCGAAAAATTTTAGTAAAATAGCATTGTTGTAAATACGATAGTATACACAAATATAGCGACGCCATAATTCTAAACCAATGATTTTTTACGATTTAGGTAGAGTGATAAACTACATATTATTACTGCACTTGTAGTGTACTTACTTACTAGTAATGCACTTACTTTTCAATATCTGTATGCTATGTGAAAATTGGAAACGTTTAATCAAGCCGCCATGCAAGTACAAAAAAAAATTGAATCCTCGACGGTTAATAATTTTGACTTACGCCATATTAGAATTTAAGGCAACTATAGATAGGACAATAATGTCTTAACGATATTAAAATGTATATGTTTCATTAAATTCAGTAAATGTGTTATAAAAGATTAGGATTTTAGACTACAGTATAGGTTATTTTAAATAGGAAATTTACACACTACCTCGTAGGTCTAGTGGCGAATAATGCATTTTGCGATCAGGAGGCCCTGGGTTCAAATCCCAGGTTGGACAAATGTAGTTTTCCATCGAAAAATTACCATTATCAGTCCGGAGTCTAGAATTGTATATGGTAATAGGCTTGCCCCCTCTTACATGGGACCTAACATCGTCGGCGAAAAGTGGGTGTGCTAGGGTCCGATTAGAATAATATAAATATTTTTATTTTATTTTTCAGGTCGGCCACCCCATACATTTGTAACACGTATCTGTGGTAATAATACTGTAAAATTTGAGTTGCCTGGCTTTAGCGTAATAGGGTGCTCAATCGAGTGTCGATATTGTACCGATCTCTAGTGAAAAATGGTTAATTTTGATTTCTCTTGATTTTGATTTCAGTTAAAACTAATTTGGTGTTCTATTGATAAACTGACAAAAATACAATATAACTAAAAAGTGAATTTTAATTATTTGCTGTGTGTTGCTATTTATGTAGATTTTTATGTATAGTCTGATTACTATTTTTAAATAAAAATAGTGTGAGTTTTTATTAAAAATGAGTTTTAAGAACATTTTATGTTATTTTACTGAATATTCTAGACTATACTCCCAGTAACCGACGGACTCAACGGCTATGAAAAAGTCAGCGAGATTGTGTATCTTGGTTCATTGATAACCAGTGACGGGAGCTAAACTAATGAAATTCGCCGTAGAGCCGGTATGGCCAAAAGCGCTATGGCTAACCTCGACAAGATCTGGAAGAACAGAGGTATACGATGAACAACCAAAATACGCTTAGTTCGAGCTCTAGTCTTCTCTTTATTCTTGTATGGTGCCGAAACTTGGACTGTGAGAAGCCGCGATAGCAGTAAGTTAGATGCCTTTGAGATGTGGTGTCGGCGAAGGTTACTCCGTGTACCTTGGACTGCAATGAGAACCAACCAGTCCATACTAAAAGAACTTAAAATCACCACACGGCTCTCCACGATCTGCCGACAAAGAGCCCGCAGCTTCTTCGGACACATTATGCGGTCTTCAAAGCATTGTCTGGAGAAGCAGATTATTTTAGGCTAAATCGACGGTAGACGTACTCAGGGAAGGGTACCTGCAAGATGATCTGACGCAATAAAGAAGGCGCTGGGTGGCAGCATGCATCGGGTGGTACACTCTGCATATGACCGCACCCAATGGAGACTGTTTGTGCGTGGTCGCGATCCTCAGCAATGAGGGAACGAGGAAGAAGACTGAAAATTCTGCTTTATCATATATTATATTTTTTGTTGAGATAGGCCAAAACTTTATACAAATAATGTATATCAAAACCAGGGGGTGGCCCGACTTCTACGCGATATTTCTTTTTCCCATACAAACTTAGACCACCGCAGTGTACACAGTGCACTATTGCTAACCCCGCTTGGGAAATACAGACGTGACGGTGTGTGTATATGTGTTTGTAATGCACACAGGTTATTTTAAATCCAAGGAGCATTTCCACCCTTTTCCATATTATAACGTTAAACCCATTTTCAAGTACCTTTGAAAAAGCTATTTTCTTTGCCACTCTGAAAGAAAATAGAGCTACGTCTAAGTGCTACGTCACGTCGTAGCAAGTCGTAGAGCGCTACGGCGTAGAACAAGTGAAAAGTAACGTGAGTGTGTAAAGCAAACCACTTTTACTTCAGCTGGAGCCATCTCTCTTCCACATTTTATTTAATGTAATGAATTGAGAGTAAGAAAAGTAATGAAGAGTGCAAACCCATCTAGCAATAAAAGTGTTTTAAATTTATTAATTTATACATATATACATATTTTTACTGCCACACGACTACGCTTATATAAGTCTGGTTATACTGTCCCAATACTGGGAAAAGACGTCTCACAAATGGTGGTAAGAGGGAATAGGTCGTACTCCACCATATGGAACCAGTTCAGATTGGTGGAAGCAGGTTTGTGGCCACGTGCCTGAACTTATCAAAACTCCTATAAGGCTTCCAACCTGGCTTGACGACTGCCACATGAAATAACGGCTTAATGTGGCTTTCCAAGCACAGAAACGCTAGAATATGGAAATTCCATGAACAGTCGCTCATCTCAGACTGACCGAGCCACAATATGGTAGTTATAGTGTATGCTTAAAATATTTCGAATCACACTATAGTATTTTCAATATTCCCGAATATTGGAGCTGCATTTTCCAATGTCCACCCACAGGTTTAATCAAATAATACCGCCACATTGCCTGCGACCGGAAATGAGACAGATTGAATGATAAAAATATATAATCGCTCCCGAGTTTAAATTTGAACCAATACGATTGGAATGCCAAATTGAACCGTTTAATTAGCTTGGTAACGCGAAATGCGCACTTTAAATTACGAGGTACTAAGTAAGTAACTCTTGTAATGGTAGAATATTATTTATGACATTTGTTTGAGTTGTGCGATGTGAGAAGTCCGGTTAGGTAGGTCCAACTTTGAGAGAGAGGTCAATCGACGAATCCAACTCGGCTGGGCAGCGATCGGGAAACTGCGCAACATCTTCTCATCCAAAATACCTCAGTGCCTTAAGACTAAAGTTTTTAGTCAATGTGTGTTGCCAGTGATGATATATGGATCAGAGACGTGGTCTCTTACTATAGGTCTCATAAAAAAGCTCAGTTGCTCAGCGAGCTATGGAGAGAGCTATGCTCGGCGTTTCTTTACGTGATCGAATCAGGAATGAGAAGATTCGTAGAAGAACCAAGGTCACCGACATAGCCCTTAAGATTAGCAAGCTGAAGTGGCAATGGGCGGGCTACATAGCGCGAAGATCGGACGGGCGTTGGGGCAGAAAGATTCTAGAGTGGAGACCACGTATTGGCAAGCGCAGCGTGGGACGACCGCCTGCCAGATGGACCGACGATCTTGTGAAAATCGCAGGAAGTCGTTGGCTGCAGGTGGCATCGGACCGGTTACGCTGGAAAGCGATTGGGGAGGCCTATGTTCAGCAGTGGACAAGTATAGGCTGAGATGATGATGATGATGATTTGGCAAAACTTTACGCATTTATGGTCATTACAAATTATACTATTCCCTATAATCAGCAATCCACTACTGCGGACAGAACAGAGGGCTTTGCAGGAAAACGTTGACGTTAGCGAGACGCAAGCAAGTGATCGTGCTGTCACATTCATGATACTTAGTAAATTTGTAGAATGATAAGGATGACTTATCAAGTCGCTAGTTTCACGCTAACGTCAATCTTGATGTGCTAAGCTCTCTGATTACGATGTGACTTCGCTTATTAAGTAAGAGGTTTTTTTTTATTGAAATAGATTTAGCATATGCATAGGGTTCAAAACCTATATAAGTTTATTCATATATATAGTACGTGGACAGATAATTAATAACATGGAAATCTTGTGTTCATGTTCCAGTGATAGTGCTACAAATGCTTGAATAATAGATAAGTGTCTACGTATGAAGAAAAATTCGAAACTTCAACCCAACAGGTTGTAGCCCTCCACAACGGCTCCGTTAGAAGGGCGTCGGTAGTGAGATTACGAAATTGCTTCCGTAAGATATCTAGCAGTTTTCACTAAAACTAACAGGCAGAACAGTTATTTATACAGTTTTGATATTCTTGAACTTTACAGGTCATAGGGATAAGTCATAGGGATATTAACAAACTCATCGTACAATGCGAGATTCGCATTTTACATTCTCGTTTGAGTTTCATTGAAGTATAGAAACTCAAAAAGATTGCGACAGTAAATCTTTTTAGTGCTATCAAATTGAGTGCCGTCGCATTTGAAACGTAAACACAAAACTCGTGCTCTATAATAATTTAAAAGCCAGTCGATACTAACTTACAAGTGGTAAATTTAATTACCTGTATTCCTAACAAATATATGATCAAATGAATAATGATCGGGTATCTAAAACTTTATATACAGTGGTTTTGAATAGTTCATGCAATATTTAATATTTTTTGTCAAGTAAATTGTTTTGTATAATTACGCATACGATAAACAGTATTCTAGGTCTAGTAACCTTCCAACAGCTAAGTACACACAGATACTCTTAAAATCTCGAAAAAGTATTTACTTTTAATGAAATAAAAAAATGAACGTATTCTTCCTTAGCGAAAAAGTGTTGGTGTTTATCTTGTGAAAGCGAATTCACTCACCTCGAGAACCACACCAATGAAAACGAAATCGTCGCGTAATCTCTATGTATTATATTCATTTATCATCTTCAATTCATTCATGTAAGTGTTCAAGTCGTATTAAGTCATAATTTTAAATAAAATATTGAGCTTAATGATGGTATAATGTTGAGCGAATCATAGTGTAAAAAGGGTTGGGTCCAGACCTGTTATTTGTCAGAATCCCGACACATCTAAATAGGCTAATTTTTATAAATTCCTACCGCAATAACCTGTGAAACAGTAAGTACAAAATATATGCAAGCAAATTTTATACACATCGTGATGGGACACTGTTTCCGCATGCTACAGAATCCCGACGGCCCTGACCCGGATATGTGTAGGTGTGGATACAACTTTATGTTTTGCATTTCAATCATCATCAGAATCAGAGTACGAGGGAGCACCGATTGCTAAAGCAAAGGCCCACAAAATATATAATTTGTATGTTAGTTATTTCAATGTGAATTGTGTAATTTTGAGATTCGTGTATTATCCTTATGGTAAGAAATAAATGAATCCGAAAAAATGTAAATTATTCATACTTTTATTGTTATAGCAGTAATTATGAGCTTGCAGGGTAATTCATGGCAAGATTTTGATGAGTAACGACATTGCGGGCCCCGCTGGTCCAAATAGGGTACTCACCTCGGCGATTTCAACATTAATCAAATTTATTAAAGGCGACTTACGTAACATTAAATTCCCACAAAAGGCCTTTGCGCGTTGGACTCAATCCCTACGCAAGTATTCCGAAGGTCGCGGCTGCATGGTCGGACACGTGCTATATGCTTGGACCTTTTCTGCTATGGCCACAGTTTACATTGATCAAATTCAAGCGAATACATCAATATGGGGTGGCATCTGTTATTTTTCGTTCTCTAGTCAGTAATGTTGTTTCTGAACCCTACTGCGAGTATAACATAATAAATTAGAAAGGTTTTTTGTTAAGCAATTACGCTGAAAAGGCCGAACGAATAGAGGTGTTTCTAGCCCTGTGCAACCACGGTGTTCTTAGCGATTATCAAGATTAAGCAGCGTTCTACTTGATCAGTCTGTGATAGGTGACCGTTTTTCATATTCGAGCGTCTTTCTGTTTCAAAAGGCATGTTAAGTATTTAATGTGGTTGCCGTTAAGCCAAGTTGGAAGCTTTTTGGGCGGCTTGATAAGTTCCAACAGCAGGTGGCCGCAAACCTGCCTTTACCAATCTGCACTGGGATTCGCGTAGTGTAGAGATCTAATCTCTCACCTGAGTTTGAGACTAATTTATAATAAAATATCAAAAGCTTCAAAAATTACCAATTTATCAGTGTATAATATAATGTATTATTATAAGATCTACTTTTAATACACGTCATTTATGGTTTCCTAAAATCGTATAAATGAACGGCATTTATATTGTTAATGTCATTGTTTATGAGCAAAAATCAAGAAAAATAGTGATCCATGATAGTGATATATTCTCTGCCTGCCTCGCAAGGGATCTGGCGTGATGATATAAATAGATAGATAGTGATATATTATTCTACGAGTACAACTACGTGTGTTTATGATTTGAAAACGAAGATAAAATCCCGCGAATTTTTGATGAAGCACGAGTATGAGTTCATTGACAGTACGTTCTCCCCGCCTACCAGCCACGAGATTTAGATGTCGTGTGATACCTAGCCAATTTGCACGAAAAGTATTTTTACGACTTTCTTTCTGAAATATAGTAAAGTCGCTTCTCTGTATGTTTTATTGGAGGTAGCACCGTAGCAGACCTGTTGAAGAACTGGAGTTTTTCAATCCATTTTAAATTATCAACATTTTTAATAAGTGTAATTCTGAAATTTACGATTTATCTTTGACTAATATTGCGATTTTTATTATACGTTATATTCAAAATAAAGGCCTTTGCCCAGTAGTGGGATAGTATGGGCTGTTATTATTATATTATTAAGTTTAAATTTGTTGTTTCAAAAGGTTAATTGATTAAGGCCTGTATTACAAATATCAGTCGTGAATCTAGTTTTAAACCTTACATGTTTTTTATTTACGTTTTGTAATATGAGCCTATGTCTCAAAATATTAAATTCATTACGGAACGATGTCTATTTATTTTTTATGTGAACAGTTTTCACCTCGCTTATATATGACTTGATACATATTTTCGATAAATAATACCATTTCTGAAATATATCTCGCTGATAACAACTCGTGAGTTGGAAGCTTTATATTTTCCTTGGCGTTTGTTGTATTTATCTTGAATATGGATGTGGCATAGACCACATTGAAAGAAGCTACTTTCACCTAAATCAGCAGGCTAATTCTCGTAATTAAAAGTGTTTACAATGCAGTCTTGATATAATCTCAATGTCATAAATGTCACAAATGGGATTCTCGTAAAATATCGACATCGACCGAATCGAGATCGGACCGAAAGTTAAACGAAATATAAACAGTGTTCCGATAAAATTTTGAACTGACATGAATAACAAATATACAAAACATCGTCAAATTGAAGTTCCCAGTTAGTTATTTTTTATTTAGACCGTGGCAGCTGAGATTAACATGTGATAAACAAATGGTTAACAATATATTTTAAAATAAACAACTTGACATTATATCAAAATAAGACGGGGATTATACTGAAATCGGATCGATACTTTAGTGGAACAGAATATCAAATGTAAATCAATTCATAATAAAATATCAATTAAGTCAAGATTCAGTCTCAGTGTCAATTGAATACGTGAATTGGCCTTCTGGATTTACACATAAGTCACACATTATAATTTTTACTAAGTTGTGCAACTCTAACTTGCCGGATTATCAGAATAATTATAATTTACAACAATCTTCTGTTCAGTATAACATCTAGCATCACGCAATGTATTACAGAAAAGGTTGCTATGATGTAAGAATGAGTATTTATTTTATAAATCTTACGCATTTATTTTATCATTGGCGGTGATTCGGAGTAATGCCTATTTAAGATGGTCGTAATGTCCTGTTATAATAAAACAAAACGTGACAAAAATCAGTAGGCATTTAGATAGGTTAGTTTGCAGCGATTTTAACAACTATACAGACTATAATGTTGCATCGATAAAAGATTAACATACACTACAATGCGCAGATGGAATGACATAATACGAACACCATAAACAAATCAGCGTGGATAGACGGTCCCTATCGGACCGGGGCTACATCATGCGGGTCGGGGTCGACGGTCACAAGCGGGCTTATGATACACGTACGTGGGCGTGCGGCGAGGTGATCGCGCGACAGAGGCAGGCGTGCGCCGCCGGGGCCATTTGATAATCCATATAGTTGCCGTAGCCCATATGGTCGCAGGTGCAGGCGCAGTTCTCGATGTGTCGCCGCAGCTCGAGCTCGAGCTCCCAAGGCGGCTCCATGAGCGCGAGCAGGCGGGCGGGCGCGCGCCGCGGCGTGCCCGCGCCTCCGCGCGCGGCGAATGCGGCCCCGGGCCGGGCGCGGGGCGCACCTGCGCGACGCCACCTGCCTCCCCGCCCCCCGCCCGGTGAGCTCCACCATACACCGGCTAACGCGGCTTGGCACCGGCGGCGCGGCTCTCGCAGCGAGCCCGGGGCGCTTCGGCCGAGGAGCGTCGAGCCGCGGCGCGCGCGGTGTGTCGCGTGTCGGCGCGCATAGCGTTACGGCCGCCTGCCGGCTGGAGAATGCCGCGCCGCGAGCCCGGCCGGGCGGCCAGGCCCGGGCGGCCCGGCCGCGCCGGCGCCCCGAGCTCACGTGCCGCCCGCCCGCACCGCTCCCGCCCTCCTCGCGGTCCGCCTACTCTCCCACTGCGGCTCTCACCGGACACGTCTTTCAGATGCACAATCGTCAAGCATCAATTAACTCGCCGACATAGAACATAAGAACATAGTACATAAGTCGGAAACTGGATTGCAGATTACCTAGATAATCGTTTCGCATTTGTAAACATCATTAATAACGATTGCCTCGTTTACTAGATTAGAAAAATAGGATCCATTCTCATTCATTCACTAAACATTGCAGGCGTTATAAATCAATGGTGACCAAACCGGTTTGAAACGATTAATTTTTCCTTTTAAAAATAAGTATGTTGTAAGTAGTCCCTGGAATACAGAGTTGCTAGAATTTAGTACAAATATTGGGGTCACTAAGCTGAAGTTATGGCGCGATTAAGTATTTAACTTTTATGTCTCTTCATACATCACACTCTGATTGAACATTATTTGGGCTATACTGGATATTCCCATTATGCTGCCTTTTTTAAAAATTTCCTTTTTTCCCATTTTGCTTCTAAAGTATCCCCATAATAAGAATAATTCATGTGTTGGGGTTGTGTTTGCGGTCATGAAAATCGCATACACAAATACAAAGATCGGGACAATGTGCGAGGATCAAAACTACGATTAAACTCAAACTCAAATAATTTATTTTGCATAAGCCCTGCGGGGACGCTTACAAATAGTCAAATTACATTGTTATAAATCTAATTTAACTGCTAATCTACCACCGGATCGAAACGCGGCGTCCACTAAGAAGATCCGACTAAGAAACTCAGCGGGCTTGTCTTTTTTTATTTAATTCTCTTTCTCTGTTTTCTTTTCTATTTTTTTCAGTATAATATTGTGTGGGTACAATGTTTACGTTACGATTAAACAGTTAACGATCTAGCTCCAGTGTGATGACGTACGACTGAGATATGAGACTAATGATGTTATTTATAATAGAATATAATAAAATATTATTTATAATAGAAAATAATTAGTTACTCGAGTAGTATGAACGACTTACGCTGGAACTATTAGACTAAAAGGCGTCATCAAGAATAACTGCACGTAGGGTAATTACTACTATGCAAATTTATATACAATTTTACCAAACTTGTGTTACACAATATCAACCTCAATAAAAAACGTTATTAAGGCAGCAGAAGTCCACAATATGCAGATAATATTTTTTTAGATAATTGCAGATTACCTATTAAAGTTAAGTGGTGCAACGATTTAAAAAAGGTCTCTTTGAATATCGTCTGACCAAAATTAGAATTTCTAATCAAAAAAGTCCTAGGTCCTGGTGAATTCCAGACCAAGATACACACTGTAAATATTTTATGACATTGAAATACAAAATATTTCTTTTAAAGCCACACACACAATTAAAGTTTCCACATACCAAAAAAGTTCCTCATAATCCCTTCATATTCTATGAAAACCAAAAAGCTTGCGAGATCCGTTGGAATAACGAATTAATATTTTATACACAATGGAATGTTGTCTGCAACAGTTTGTGATTAAAGGGGTTTTAAAGTTAAATGTGGATACTCTGTTGCGGTTTTTGTAGTTCGCAAGCATTTTAGCACTGCCACGACAGAAGTGCTATCAACGCCGCGTTTCATTATTTACGTACATACCTAGATAACGTATGTTTACCAATATCAGACCGTCGCGCATATATGCCCCAAGCGGGGGTGGCGAAGGTGTTCTATGTACACCCACTTTTCACCGACGATGGTAGCCCCTATGTAATAGGTGGCGAGTCGATTGTCATTATACCGAGTGTGTCAGACTCTGGCCTGATAATGGGACTTTTTCGATCGAAAAATTATATTTTTTCTGACCTAGAATTAGAACGCAAGACCTCGGGATCGCTACGCGCATTATCTGCCACTACACCAACGAGGTTACTTTTGATTTAATATTCAACATTGTATTGTAATCTAATAATTGGCATTACCCAAAGAGCTAGCATAAGTTTTATATTAAATGTAATGTGTGCTGTTAGTGTAGCTTATCAAAATTAAAAGTTTTTTATTCATGTAGACCAAAAAGCACATATGTAATAGTCAAAATGGGGATATTGTACTTAGATAAGTGTACTTAGATTCATGGTATCAGTCAGTGTCTACATAGTCCTATCATTTACAAAATAGAGACTGTAAAGATATATAATAAAAAGTATAATAAATATAGTATGTGAAAAAAAGGGTTACTATAAAATATGTAAATAGTGCGTACAAAATAATTGGTTATAGCTCCAGTGTGATGCCGAACGAGACAAAATTCAGCAGTACTACGGTACATGTTTAATCAGTCAAGGGATAGAGGACGGACAAGTCCCCACCAGCAGCACCCGTTCACGAGTATGACTTGAGAAGCAGCCGTCACTCTCCTTGACCATATTAGAGGGAAAAGAGTGACGCGCTTCACAAAGCAACTCCAGTATGCTCAAGCAAGTTCCACAATGATAATTAAATATCACCGATACCGAATTCAATTAGAGTTGTACAAAGTGCGACAGAGATAGGTTAAAGCCACCAAAGAGTACGCACTACCAAAGAGTACGCAGTGATTGAATTTTGTAGCATTTTTTGCTGTATTGGAAAAATTATCTCATCTGTCAGTAGTGTTAAGTCAAGTCAAAGTGTTGTATGGTATTTTTTTTCGTTGCGATATGTATTTACAAGATTATAACTAATAATCAATTTTTCCTGCATCTGATCTTATTTTTCTAATATTTTAAACACGTTTTGTAAGGTTTGTGATTAATTTGCACCCAAGAAATGTTATTTTACTCGAAATACATGTTCCAAATTTAATTTTTATTTTCAGGTTATGTCGCCATTTTACTTGTTTATATAGTTTGTATTGAATTTAGCTACATATCCGTATTTGGTAAGAGTACGCACCGAAAGCGTACGCATGCGTACTCTTAGCTTATTTGTAGCAAATATTAACTGAATGCTTATGTTATATGAGCTTTTTTTGCTTGCTTATTGACAGGTGTGCTATGACTAGTAACAAAATCAGATAGAAACTTGTTTTTACGGAAGAAATCCTGAAAGACGTAAAAGAAAAAGTAACAAGACGGCAAAACAAGAGATCAATTGAAGAATCGTTGAACATTCCAGAAGCCACTTTAAGAAAATGATTAAAAGCAGACACCGTGCCGAAGGAAAAACAACAGAATTGCCTACGATTTGGCGGAGATAAATAGTCTAGAGCATAGATTTAATAAAGAGAAAAAGCAGGCAGTAAGCAATGGGTTCGACGGACGATTTAGCGCAGTGGTTAAGAGCTTAAGCCGCTATGCCCACTGCGCCTAATAGTCGCGGGTTCGAGTCCCGCACGGGACAAATCTTTGTGTGATCCACAATTATTTGTTCCGGTCTGGGTATTTGTGTATGTGATTTTCATGTTTGTAAAACGCACCCACGACACAGGAATAAATCCTAGTGTGGGGCTACGAAAGCTATGCGATAAAACATAGCCTCAGTTTTCGTCAGCCGGATAAGACCAGCTTGGCTCGTGCTGCTGGCTTAAATCGTGTGCAGGTGCAAAGATTTTATAATAACTTAAAGCGTTTAACTTTTAATTTTGGACAACCACTCGTCACATTTAGTTTAGCTGCATAGAATTAGCACGAGATAGTGGAGTTGTTCGATTGAGTTTGCGACCACACACAAGCAATCATTGGATACAGATTTCTTTGGGCCATTAAAAAAGGCCTATGCTGTGCTTGTGATAACTGGAAAGTATCAAACTCCATACGTGCTATTATACAATATCAAATAGCTCGGTTATTTGGATCCGCATATTAAAAGATTGCGTCAGTGGAACGAGCTTCGGAATCTTTTGAATCCTGCGGTATTTGGCCATTTAATGACCAACTATTTACAGATGAAGGTTTTGCACCCGCGGACGTAACTGATCGACCCCTTTTTACCTACTAAGACAAACGGAAGCCACTCTTTGCCTTTGTTTCTGGAACACCTGATATTCAAGTTAATAAAAATTCATCAACCTCAACATATTCTAGACAAGTTTCTGGAAAACAATCGTCACGTGTGTCGGCAGACGCATCGACAGCAAGCTCCTTCCGCTTCGGGATTTATTAAGCCATCCGATATTCGATCGCTACCAAAGGCTACTTATCAAACAAAAAAAAAATTGAAACGTATGAGATCCGATATATTAACTAGCATATCATATAAAAACCAACTTCAAGAAGAAGAAAAACAAAAAGAAGAAACGGATCACCGACGAAAAAACGGACGAAAACAAGAAATCGGACTTGGGGTTTTCAGTTGTGACTATTATTTACTGTCGGGGCTGAACTCATTGTTTTCTAATATTTTGAAATTACGACTCTGTCCTACATGCGTACTCTTAGCCTCTATGATAGGTTCCCCACGCGTACTTTTTGCCACTCAGCATCCTAAGAGTGCGCACGAGGCGAGTTCTACAAATCTAATTCTTTTTAATTGTTTGTGATCGTTAGTTAGCTTGTGTGCATTTTGTCATGTTCCTAAATAACCAAAGTTTAATTTTAAAAAAAGGCAGACGGCTAACGTCAAATTGGATTTTTCTAAAAATAAAAGAAAAAACTCTTTGGTGGCTTTACCCTATATACTCCAGGAGATAGCGGCATGTAACTCTATTTGGACAGAATGACGAAGATATTCGATAATTCGAAAAACCGAGCATTTTTACGCCTTTCCCGCCCAAGCCCTCTGAGCCCATCACTTTTGGGCAAAGAATGCTTGGAAGTATGGTGTAACAAATTAGACTGAAAAAGTAGTGGCATTATTTTACGTTCCCGCCGGTGTAATAAAATTTAACATGCCCCAAAAATATAATTAAGTCCAATGCCAAATCAAACTACGTATTTGTGTATTTGACTGCGGTAATAAATTACATGTGAAAAGAAACAGAACGTAGTTAATCGGAATCAAGAAACAAAATCTTAGGACATCAACTGGTAGTCAAACATTTTATACAGCTCAGTATAACTCTATCCCGAATGGTAGGTTGATCTATCACGATAATATCATCGGAAAAACAGACCGCTTTACCTGTATAGGATATTTGGCACTCTTCACGAAGAAAAATTTAATAGACTGTAAATCGCAGTCGTCACGGCTGGCACGGGGAACGAAGAATGCCCAAAGGAAAACTCCTTCCCTTCCTACCAGGGCAAATTTTAGTGTAAACTAAAATTGACTGATATTTTCCCAAATCAACGGGATGATTCACAGTTAGGGAGTTTATTTTACTTACCTTTTCCCTCCTCTGACGATATCGATATGGAATATTGTACAAGAATCTAATAATACAGTTTCAGTCTTCTTAAGAATATTTCTTTGTGAATAAATAACAAAAAGTTCATGGTTTGTAGTTTGATTGCATCTAATTACCTATATAAAAAAATATTTGTAATATTATCTAGCTACCGTTTTTATTCCGAAGAAAGGCGAAAAGCTTTCGTTGACCTATTAGTCTCTTACCTTTATTCTGGAAATGCATTCCTACTTACATAGCGAAATATTAGACTAGTAACCACATAATTCTTGACGATTCAAAATATATTTGATAGAAGTTTAAGTTTTCATCTTCAGTCTACAGATAATTAATGATTATTTATAATTAATATGTACCTACCGCGGCACTTGACGTCCCCTGAAATAAACCCTTCATATCAAATATACATACCGACCCTTCTCTTGTAAACCCCTTTTTAACCCAAATACTCAATTCATGTCAAGAACCTTTTATAAGTTCATAAAATTGGTCCCAAACAGTAGCTATAACACATAGGTACCTATCTAAAATAATTGAATAGACGGCATTACAGATTTAATTATTTTTCATAACAATACCGACTCATAAAAGCATCCTTATTATTTATTTCGAAACGAAATTATTCGCGAGTGTTTTTCAAAAATGATTCGACATTCGCAACCTACACAATCGTCGAGTATCACGGTTTTTATTAACGGAATTAGAACGCAGGTGGCCTGGAGCCGAGAGGCTGCGTGCGTGCGCAACAGACGCCTCGCGGGTGCCCGCGAGACGCGCGGCAGTCGGCATGAGGCGCGCGCGAAGCGTCACCGGGCCCTTGCGGCGCGCCCACCCCGCCTCGGGCGCAACCTGGAACGTCCAGGTACACACTCTCGCAACACCTAACCTCCCATTCATCTACACTCGATGTTCCACTTTACTTCTATCGCACTTCAAGCCGCACCGCTTCCCCAAACCGTTTTACAAGATTCAGTGTATAGTAATCACCTCGTGAATATGATCGTTTCGAGCTAAAACTCAACAGTTGGCCAAAGACTTGTTGCACTTAACTTTGACCTTTGAATATATTAAAATCATAACACGTGATAAATGTTACTTAATGTATATAATGCACGTCCTGAGTGGAAAACAAGGTGAAGATCGATATCATAAATTAGACAGTGATATATAAAGTATAGTAATAAACATATAAGCATATATTGTGATAACAAAAACGGATCAAACGGAATGCAAATATGTCAGTTGAGATGAATACGTACTTAATACGTACAAAGCTTTTTGTGTTGTTTTTCCTGTTTATAACTATGACCAGTTATTATAGTGGATTTATTTCTTTATTTAGCTAATATTATTACTTTTATTTTGACAGTAAGTAACAGTAGAAAACAATTGTGTTGAATTTGTGCCGAATACGCGATGGAACACAACAGGCGTCTGTTATCATTCAAACTAACAAGGCGTCAATAAACACAACTATTTTAGTATCAGTCGTACTACCTACATATATCGGTATTCAATAGTAAAAGTATTTGTACACAAGCACGATTAGCACCGATTGTAATGCAAAACTCGGAGGCATGAAACGTCTGTGGAATCACTAGGGTCTTGTTACTTAAAAATTTCACGTGAGTAGTAAAATTTTGAATGGTTAGGATAGGTGCCTCAAAATTAATAGTGATTAAGTTAAGTGCATTATTATAATTTTTTACTAACCTTATATCCCCCCTCAAAAATGACAGCATTCAGTTCCTTTATCAGCTTTATGAATCAATATTTATTCATATGGATATTAATCCGTAAGCTTTATTAATATTTTCAAAAACTTTACCTAGTTAGTTATCTGGAGTCTTTATCATAAATTGATAAACAGATAACTAATACATTCATTTCAGCTCTACCATGAGCTATAAAGTTCACTTTCAATGTCGAAATCGTTTATAATTTTGTTAATTTTGTATAATAGAATTGTACAACCTGACGAATTGATTTGACCGATTACTAGAGATTATGAAACTATCGTGCGTGGGCACTACAGCAACAAGTAACATTTAACACTGTTGTCAGTTTTACACGTTTTTTACGTTTGCACTTCTTGATTACACGTATAAATGAAGGTGCTTGTACACGATGCGAGTAAGACGGACGATTTAGTGCAGTGGTTAAGAGCTTAAGCCGCTATGCCCACTGCGTCTAATAGTCGCGGGTTCGAGTCCCGCACGGGACAAATCTTTGTGTGATCCACAATTATTTGTTCCGGTCTGGGTATTTGTGTATGTGAATTTTCATGTTTGTAAACGCACCCACGACACAGGAATAAATCCTAGTGCGGGGCTACGTTTTTAAAAAAAACAAAACAAACTCGAGTTTTCGAATAACTCGAGTTCACTATGTACAGACCCGGCAACTCGAGTGACTTAGTCGAGTTGTGAGTTTCGATTACTGTAGTTAAAGCATTTTTAAATAAATACTTTATTTAAACAAATAATATGTGATAATATATTACCCTTTATAAATATAACACACCACTAATACTAAGTAAAAAAAAAAAAATCACAATGAACAAACAATTATAGCACAACCATTTCTAAAATCAAACTAAGTTCATGTTTGTTTACTTTGCAAGTTTAAACTTGCTTATAATTTCGTCCCATCATGACTTATGCGTGTGCTGTGTTCGGGCATTCGGCCCCCTCTCACATCGACAGAC
Organism: Phalera bucephala; assembly: GCA_905147815.2. Taxonomy (NCBI): domain Eukaryota; kingdom Metazoa; phylum Arthropoda; class Insecta; order Lepidoptera; family Notodontidae; genus Phalera; species Phalera bucephala. The sequence continues at coordinate 18,327,192 of LR990623.1, read as the reverse complement.
TTCAAGCGGTTCAAAACCGCTTCCTCCGTAAAGCCGTAGGAGCCCTATGGTTCGTACGGAACGTCGACCTCCACTCCGATCTAGGTCTCGAACCTATTCGCGCCTTTAATAAAAAGGCGTCAACACGTCACTTCGCGAACGCATCTACCCATGCCGCCACCGCCGGCCGCGACATGTTCTCACCGACCCCCCCGATGCTTTGTCATCCCTTCTTTCCGCTCAGAATACGGGTGACGACGACGTAGACGTAGACGTAGTAGTAGATCCCCTCCCATAGCCGGCGGTTGACCGGTGCGCTTAGTAGTGCACCCGTCCCCCTACAGCGACTGTCCCAACCGAGGGCGCCTCTTCGAGGCGCCCTCGGTATGTCGCCTCTTGCCCTTCTGGCTGGCTAGAGCGTAGTGGTTGCACGCTCGCCTTTAAGTCCGGTGAAGCTGTAAAGGCCTCGAGGCCAACAGCGTACATCATTCACACACACACACTTGCTTATAACCTGGTGACGACGCGCGCGGCGCGACGTAGACTATAGTGAACTAGTAAAGTGACATCTATCTAGCGCTCACCGAATCTACTCGGTGCGCCGAGTTGAATCGGTAACTCGAGCGCAAGCAGATTGAAGTAAATTTTATTTTTACACGAGTACCAAGTTAGACAAATTCACTCGAGTTACTCCAGTGGAAACTTGGCTCAAGTATCACTAGTAAGGAAAGAACCTGTTGGAACTCTGTACTCTCTGGCTACCGCGCAACGGATCTGGCGTGATGAAATAGTAGTGTTAGTATTACTGATTTCAGAAAAACTGAGAATGTTAAGCTACTTATGTTGGCGACAGTAGTGTTGCCCAAAACCAGTCTTGGTCTTGCGGTCTTGGTCTTGGTCTTGATTTTTTGTAAGATCAAGACCACCCAATTTTAGCAAGACCAAGGCAAAGACCGACCCTGCAAGACTTGACCAAGACTGATTCCGCGAGACTCTTGCGGTCTCAAAGTACCGTGAGTACCTTTTTTCATATAAGGACTTACATGCGATTTTAAATTAATTCTATATTTTTATTTTTCCGTATGGTTTGTATGAATGTGTGTGTTTTGGGCCAAATGAAAAATTGCCTTCCAGGCCAGGCGGTGGCTGCGGATCCTCAAAGTTTTGGTGCTCACGAATATAGTCAAATGCTGACGTGCTACGGTGAAGCACATGCAATGAGAATTAAATGAATGCGAACAAAATTGCGTGCAGATTGTACCCTAGACCTTAAACTTATGCCCAAGCTCCACACTTAAACTTTTGGTCGCGCTAGGATCTGCGAGTAACTTGGTACCAACAAGCTACTCGCAGTTCCTAGCGCAACGACCCATACATATCATATCGACCCGTAACAGACATATCGACGCATAGCTTAAAAGAATTGAGAAAGATAATGGTAAGTCAATTATTTGACACAGTAGGCAGGTTCGTAGTACCTACCTAATGAATCCTTACGAACCTAAAAAAAATGAGCTCTTTCTTTTGTTGCTAATTGCAGCACCTTGCAATAATTACCTAATTCCATGACCTATAATAAAATCTGCCATGATGACACTCATAATAACTTTTTGTAAGAACATACGTATAGATTGATAAGACTCATTAGGTCAATCCAAGACTTACCAGACTCTTGCTCAACACAAAGACCAAGACCAAGACCAAGTGACTGATGCGAGACCAAGACACTTTTACATACAACACTTTTATCAATTACACCGTTAAGAAAAATATTTATTATCACACTTTTATTGTGTGATAATATATATATTTTTTGGGGACAGTGTACACACATTTCGCCCACATTTCGCCAGCGATAAGTCTTAATGTCGTAGGGGGCGAGGAGGCGATATTGTCATTAGACTGGCACATTTTTGACTGCGGTCTTCTACAGATTTTTTTATAAATAAATCGCATGCTATAACGCAGGTGGTCCGGGGCAAGATGAGTTCACAGTGCTTGTGGCACGCGTGTCGCGCACTATCGGCAGGCCTGCTGCTGATGTTGCTCGGCGCAGCAATGGCGGTTATAGGTATGTAATACGGATAGGTATATTTAAGGATATTGCGGGATATATTAAACACAGAACATTATATTTTAACTATAATAAAAATATCTAGTACAATAATAAATAGACGTGGGAATGTAATACAGTCAGAAAGATAAATAATCTATCTATCTATCTATCTATCTATAACCTCACGCCAGATCCCTTGCGGGGTAGGCAGAGAGTACAGAGTTCCAACAGGTTCTTTCCTTACATACCTCTCTGGCTTCCTCGACTCTCATAGTTCGTCTCATACACGCTCGCCGGTTACGGAGACTCTTGAATTTTCCATCAGATAAGACTCGGTTTATTTGGTCGTGGTAAGATAGTCTAGGTCTTCCCCGGTACCTGCATCCTTCCACTTTCACATTGTTTATCTGTTTTGTCATTCTTTCCTCTGGCATTCTTTCTATATGCCCGAACCAACGGAGCATGCCCTTTCTCATCTTTACACCGATACTATCTTTCATACCTACTCGCTGTCTTACTATGCTGTTGCTAATGCGGTCGGTCAGCTTCACTCCGCACATCTTCCGCAGAGCTCGCATTTCTACCGCATTTATCCTACTTTCATTCTCCTTCTTACATACCCAGCTCTCGCTACCATATAACAGTGTTGGGACAAGAACTCCAGCTGCGCCTTATGGCTTAAAAGCCGGCTCCCAAGTAGCTTTCCCATCGCACCATTCACTCTGTTCCCTGCACTCACTCTTCTCTCTATGTCAGTGGTGTATTTCCCATCCTTACTGAAGGCGCATCCAAGATATACAAACTCATTCACTTGCTCCAGGACATCGTTACCAACCACAAAACTTACATTCGTTCTGGTTTCTTTCCTTTCAAAAACCATAATCTTGGTTTTCTTCACATTCAAGTGTAAGCCATTGATCATGCAGTCGTCTTTCATAACTGTGACTAGTGTTTGCAGATCAGTGGCTGTTGGCGCTATTAAAACCGTCATCTGCATAAAGTAGATGGTTTACCACTAAGTCACCCATTTGTACACCTTCATTCATCGCTTTCAGTCTTTGAAGACTTTTGTCCAGATATATTATAAACAGTCTAGCGGACAACACGCAACCCTGCTTGACGCCGATTTTAACGTCAAACCAGGGTGACCTGTTACCAACCACCCGTACGCATGCCTTACAGTCCACATAAGTGGACTGGACGGCTCGCAACAGAGTGCCATCTATACCATACTCTGGCAAAATGTCCCAAAGTCTCTTTCGCACAACTCTGTCAAATGCCTTCTCCAGATCTACAAAACCGCAGAAAACCTTCCGGCCCACTGCCAGATGCTTCTCTACGATGTTGCGGAGTGAGAAGACTTGATCCGAACATCCTCTTCCAGACCTGAAACCCCCTTGTGCCTCGTACAACATTCCATCGGACTTCACGCGCATTCTCCGTTCAATAATTTTACCGTACACCTTGGCTGCCAAGCTGATCAAACTGATGGCTCTGTAATTGGCGCAGTCATATTGTGAACCCTTGCCTTTATACAAGGGTACTATGACTGCGCGGCGCCAATCTGTAGGGACTCTACCGGTCCTCCAGCAAAGGTTTGCAAGGGCCCGGAAAGCGTCCCGGACGCAAGTTCCACCATATTTGATCATCCCGGCAGATATTATGTCTACTCCCGCAGCTTTACCGTTTTTCATACTGCCTATCGCCCATTCAACTTCTTCCATAGTGATGTCCTCCGTTGATTCTGGTGCCGCAATCTCGCCTTTGGGCACGTCTGCGGCATCAGCATCCGGGTCATCTCCATACATTTCTCCAAAATATTCACTCCACCGGTTTAGCACAGCTTGTGTGTCTGCAAGAATGTCACCATCTTTAGATATATATCCTTTCCATTCTGGAGCCTGACGAATCACCTCGAGCCTTTCTCACCTTGCTCCATAAGAGTTTGGTGTTGTTCTCGAAGTTCTTCGCCAGCCTCTCCTCCTCAATCATACTGGCTCTTTCACGCTTTTCTTTCTCTTAAGTTTTAGTGGCATTCTTGCATTGCCGGTATATTTCTTTCCTCATCTCTGTCATACTGGCATTCAGGTTCAAAGAAGATACATAGTCCTGCCACGCTTTCTTCTTACTTTCTACAGAGCTTTGCAACTCCGCATCCCACCATGCATCACCTTTTGCTGTAATATGCTTCTTTGAGCAACCACATACTTCTTTCGCGGATTCCACCAAACTCTCTTTCAGGCTATTCCAGCATTCATCTACATTTGAGTCCGAAGAGCCTGTTGTCAAAAGCTTGTCCCGGACTCTGTCTTCATACATTCTCCTCACGCTCTCATCTTGCAACTTTTCAACCTTTATTCTTTCAAGGTCTCCGAAGGGGATACGCTCTCGCCAGTGCCTCCACTTCCTGAACAGACCACTAAACCGCGCAACTACGAGATATTGGTCTGATTCCAGAGTGGGGCCTCTATACGCATGCGTATCTTGTAGTTTGCTTCGGAGACGGTTATAAACCAGGATCAGATCTATCATGCTTTTTTGTTCATTCCTTCTCCACGTATACGTATGTATGTCCTTGTGCTGGAATATTGTATTAGACACAAAGAGACCCCTTTCCAAACAAACATCTACAATGAGCTTACCTGCATCGTTCACTCTCTTATCACCATAAGGACCCAGAGCAGCGTCGCAAGTTTGCCGCCTGGTTCCTACCCATCCGTGCAGATCGCCACACAGAATCACCTTTTCGTTAGCCTCAGCCAAATCCAGAACTTCCCTGACATTATCCCAAAACTTCTCAAGGTCCTGGGGTGTCGACGAGCTTACGGGAGCATATGCTGCGACCAAAAATACTCTAGTGACACCCAGTTTTAAACGGACCCAGAAAAGTCTCGCATCGCACAGGCCATAATCTCTCACTCCAGAGGCCAGGCGACGGGACAGCAAGATACGCACCCCCATGCTGGCACGACTGCTCTGCGGTACCCCAGACCACAGAGCCATCGTTCCATCAGGAAGATCACAGGTTTCACTGCCCCTCCGCTTAGTCTCTGTTACACACAGAGCATCCAGGCGTCTCTCTTTCATCACATCAATCACCTCATGCATCTTATCTTCCATACCACCTCTTACATTCCAAGTGCCTATTCGGCACTCTGCACCCCACGACTCGCCAGTAAATAAAATATAATAATAATACTATTAGCCCTGTTAAGAAACTGTTCAACTGTTGGGCACGGGTTTACTCTCAAACTGAGAGTGTTTAGGCCATAATCCACCACGCTGGCCCAGTGCGGGTTGGCGAACTTTACACACCTTCGAGAAACTCTTAGGGCATGCAGGTTTCTTCACGATGTTTTCCTTCACCGTAGTGATAGTTAATTTTTAATACGCACATGTTTTCAAAAAGACGATGGTGCCGGGCCTGGGTTTGAACCCAAGACCTCTGACTTTGCAGTCCAACGGTATAACCACTGGGCTATCATTGCTTTAAATATAATGCAGTCAACATAAATTAAAGGAAAATGAAGTAACTTTGAATATACATAATAGTATATGTAGGTAAGATAGCATGCAGTACTCCAATCTCCGTAAGTACTACTGTGTACCTATCTAGACCGGTGCCGCTTCCATTTAGCAGAATCACTATTCCTTCCATCACGATGTGGATATTGAACGACTTTCTTTATTTATGCAGACTATATACATAATTTAACTTTATTGTTCTAAATAAGCACTTAGTCATTCAAGATTTCCTCTATTAAATTTAGTAGCTCCCAATGATCATTTTTCTGTATTTTTTATATTCTGAGACTCAAACATCGTTATGCCATTCTCTTGCTTCAGAAATACTGTCTTTTGTGAGTCACTATAAGGTTGAGTTTCCCCTCAAACGTAGTTTTATAGCCATAACAAAGGATTTTAGGCGGAGCCTCAAATGTGCCTGCTTTATTTGTTGTTTCGAATAAGATTGTAACATGTTGGTACTTATTTTAATGAATAAATTAGTTTATTATTTGCGTATTTTTTATTATTTTATATATATTTTATATAATAAGCACTTTTTATAAATACTGGGATGAAGAAAAACTGCGTTGAAGTTTTGTTAAGAAACTTCAACAGCGTTATTTTAAAATGGTGACAACAAAAGCATTACCCAAACTTCGATATGGTTCGACCTATTTTAATTTGTATAGTTTAATTTAATCCGACTTGTTAATTTTTAACAAACACGAAAATATATTCGTACAGAAATTCGACGCTATAAACGAAAGGGTCATGAGCAGAGAAAGCAATTTCTTTTCGCGCGCACGCCTATTCCCGCGAACTATACATTAAAAGTAAATCATATATCAAACAATCTTCATTCATAGCCATCCAAAAAGCCACATATCCGACATAATATAACTGTCATGCCCATTGACCTACGTTATGCTACTTACTCTACACAAAACATTAATTTCCTAAACGCTGATACATGCAGTTGATATGCATTGAGGGAATGTTTCCTGTCGGCTCGCACAGACTTGCGCTGCCAGCGCCGCTTCCGGCTTCAACACGTCCGCCGCTTGGCGACTTGTTTCATTTGACATTACATCGATCTTGCAAGCTAAGTTAGGTCGTAAAGTACTTGTAGCCAAGTGGACTTTCTACAGTCGGTAACGTTAATAGAAAACGAAAAAATTATATGGAAATGGCATTTTCCAACGAAAAGTCTAATGAGATTGCGCCGTATAGGGCCTCAGGGCCCTTTTCGTCATAACCAATTAAACATGTAACGCGGCACGCTACAATAACTTCCTAAAGTGTGAAAAGTTAAGATTTTGAACGGGAAGAAACCAGAACGAATGCAAGAATTGTAATGGCACGATGTGCTGGAGCAAGTAAATGAGTTTGTATATCTTGAATGCGGCTTCAGTAAGGATGGAAAAAAACGCCGCTGACATAGAGAGAAGATTGAGTGCTGGGAATAGAGTGAATGGTGCGATGGGAAAGCTACTTGGGAGCCGGCACTTCAGCCAAAAGACCCAACTAGCCATACATGCCATATACAGTTGGGGGTAGCCAACCGGTAAATCGCAATCGACCGCTAGATCGGAGCTATTAGACCAGTCAATCGAGGCAAGGCAAAAACATATTAGTTTAATATACCTAATAATAATATTTATATGTAAAAAATACGTAGAACACGAAGCGTCTGCGCAACATTATCACATGATCATATGAAAAAATAACTGGACAAGTGCGAGTAGGACTCGCGCTCTGAGGGTTTCGTACCGGGTTCAGTTTCGGCCAGTTTCAGCGCCAAATTGTAGTTTCCTCAATAATTTCGCCAATATAACGTAACACTATCGTATTTTGGCTAGTTTGATTTATCTAGACAAGTACCATATACCTAGGTGGCGAGCAGGGTCTGAGCCGGAAAGAGGATGAAATAAAAAAGGAGTCTGGAGCTACACACTAAGGTCAAAGCAAAAAAAACATCAAAATGTTTCATAAATAATTATTTTAATTTAAAAAGTTCTTTTTGGAATCAAGCTTAGCAAAAATGGCAAAACACAACGGAGACCGGCGAAGTACGAGTACTATGGTTATTTAAGGTTTAGGGTCTAGAGTAGTGATGTGAACCGGTTCAATAAAAACCGGAGATTCACTGGTTAACTCATGAACCGGGGTTTCACCGGTAATTACTAAAAATACCGGATTTTTTTTTATTGCATCCTTAGTCCATAATTTTGACAGTATAGGACTCTTGACAAACCCAGATATGTTTAATTAGATACAAATTTATTAAGTATTGTTTTATTTGTCTACCAGATTTTTTTTGATAATATGAAACTATGTACTACGTAGTTAAATAAGTATTGTTCATTACGTAGTTAATGTAAAAATGAATGTGTAAATGAAAACTCAATCCCACCATTTTTGCCCAGAACTGTTACTTTTACTCGTTTCGTGTTGTTTAGGTCGTGACGATAGTTTAGGCAGTAGATAATCAGGTAGGTATACGTACGTACTGCTATTTACCTATGAACTATTTGTTATATTAATTATTTTCATTACGTCGTTATCAACCGGTTTTTCTGCAGAGATTCTCCGGTTATTGTTGTAAATTCTCCTAAAATCTCCGGAGACTGATTTTGACTTCAGTATACATCACTAGTCTAGAGTACTATGTAGATCCTACAGGATGCGCTAATGAAACTATGTGTTGCGCGGTACGGGGCGGTGTCCTTGTGATCTTTGCTTAGTTATGATCTAACCATACAATAAAAACTATCGACTATATAAAAAACTTGATACCGCGATTTACAATTCCGTGCGTGGCAATGAACGCCATCTAACGAGGTTATATTGAACTAAAAATAATACAACTTAATAATACGTAAACAATGGCACTTGTCAAGACAAATGCAACGAGCACTAATATTTCGGGGTTATGATAAGTAGTTGGGTAGTTCCGTTGGCCACCCCCCGGCTCCATCTTTCGATCCAGGACATCGTCTGGATCTATAAAACTTGTTAAGATAAATCCAAAGAGCACAAAAAGTGCTAATAAAAAAAAATAATATAAAACTAATAAATAAAATACCCGACGTGCTTGAAAATGGATTAAAAGATTTGAACCAGAAAGACAGATAGACATACGAAAACAAAAGCTTCTAAAAAGTTACCTACACTGTCGGCGACTACATTCCCCAGCCCCGCGCCTCACATATGTAATTAACTATTCCATGTAGAATGTACTAAGATTAGGATTTATTTGTTAGTTTAGTAATTGTTTTATATAACTGAAAGTCATTTGTAACCATTTTAATAAGATTTGTTAAGATTTTCATGTATTAGAGATAAGTTGGTCCGCACTTGTGTCGTAATTTTAGGGATTTTTTGGCTTGTATACTTTATAGATTTAAGAATAGGATAAGACAACTTATGTATATAGTTATAATAGGTCATAAGGATTATTTTCATGTATAACACATTGTGATTGGTTGAGAATTAAATTAATAAAACCTTCGGCAAAGGGTCGGTCGATAGTAAAAATGATCGCGAAAACTGGGACAAAAACCTCGGCTCTCTGTAGGGTAAAGTTGCGAGGTTCTTAATCGAGCACGGTTTTTGTACTAGCACGTTGAACGTTTCGGCAGTAATAAGCCCCGCGTTGATCCCCAGAGTCCGAGAACTCGCCGCCAGGTTCCCCTGGCCGCGGAATACAGGGACGTCTATGACGTCCTGGCGTCCCTTAGGACCCAACCCCCCCGCACCCAATAATGGATTTACGACCTCCCCGCCATAAGCCCCACAACCTATCCCTGGCATTTTTTAACGCCGATGGCCTTCGCTCCCAGCGAGATCAGGTTGCTGATTTCCTCCAAAATCACCAGCTTTATATCCTCCTAGTGCAGGAAACCTTCCTCAACCCCGCACAACGCGATAGTACATCCTAGGATCGCAAACTATAACCTCGTGCGTAATGACAGAATCGGCTCCCGTGGGGGCGGTACTCTCATTTACTACAGGAGGTCCCTTCACTGCATCCCTCTCGATCACCCTGCGCTCACCAACGTCGAAGCCTCGGTCTGTCGCATCTCTCTCACGCGGCACCAGCCCATCGTGATCGCCTCCGTATACCTTTCCCCCACTAAACTCGTTCTTAGGAGTGACTTTGAAGCACTCCTTAAACTGGGAAGCGCCGTCATTCTGGCGGGCGACCTCAACAGTAAGCACGTGGCCTGGTCTCACCACTTCCCCTAACGGTAGGAGCCTTGACGCCCTGGTCTACGTTCTCGACTTTGACGTCATCGCACCTATGCACCCTACCCACTATCCCAACAATCCCAACCACCGACCCGACGTCCTTGACATGGCGCTTCTGAAGGGTGTTACCTTACGGCTGCACTCCTTGGAAGTAGTCCAGGAGCTCGACTCCGACCATCGTCCTGTAGTCATGAGACTCGGTTCCCCCCCTTCCGCCCCTCAGCGACCCAAAAAGACGGTGGTGGATTGGCATGCGCTAAGCACGGCCTTGGCGGATGCCGACCTTCCCCCCCTCCCTCTCAGCTCGGACTCCATCCCGTCCCCTCAGGACACCGATCAGGCCGTAGATGCCTTCACCGAACACATCCGATCGGCTGTCAGTCGATCGTCCAAGCAAGTCGAGGCGGAAAATCTCAACTGCTTTCGACTGCCGGACGATGTTAGGGATCTCATTCGTTCCAAGAACGCCTCAATCCGAGCGTACAACTCTTACCCAACCGAAGCCAATCGAGCCCGGATGCGCGCTTTACAACGAGAGGTAAAGCGACGTGTCGCGGAGGTCCGGGAGGAACGGTGGGGTGACCTCCTATAGGGCATCGCGCCATCGCACCTGGCCTACTGGCAGCTGGCGCGTAGGCTCAAAACCGACTCCACGACTGACATGCCCTCACTGTCCCGCCCTTCAGGCGCACCCCAAGCCTTCGACGACGATGAAAAGGCCGAGCTTCTCACCGACTCCCTCGAGAGCCAGTGCACCCCCAGATCACAGTCCGTCGACCAGTCCCACGTCGACGCGGTCGACAGGGAAGTCGAGCGCAGGGCATCCCTCCCCCCCGCCGATTCCTCACCTCCTATCACCCAAACGGAGGTCGAAGATCTCATTATGGGTCTTAAAACTAAAAAAGCCCCCGGCTCTGACGGCATTTCGAATCGCGTTCTGAAATGCCTGCCCGCCCAACTCATCTGCCTCTTAGTGGCCATACTGAACGCCGCCATGACGAACTGCACCTTCCCCGCTAAGTGGAAGGAGGTGGACGTCATAGGCATTCCCAAGCCCGGCAAACCTCGCAATCTCCCCGCGAGCTATCGCCCTATCAGTCTCCTCAACTCCCTGGCCAAGATCTACGAGCGCCTATTTCTGGCGCGGCTCAAAGACTTCGTAGCTTCCAGGGGTATCCTTATCGACGAGCAGTTCGGCTTTCGAGCCAAACACTCTTGCGTCCACCAAGTGCACCGCATCACGGAGCACATCCTCTCCGGTCTCAATAGACCCAAACCCGTCTACACGGGCGCCCTCTTCCTAGATGTCGCGAAGGCATTCGACAAAGTCTGGCACAACGGCTCGATCTATAAGCTCTATCAAATGGGTGTGCCGGACAGACTCGTGCTCATCATACGAGACTTCTTGTCGAATTGCGCCTTCCGTTATCGCGTCGAAATGACGCGCTCCACTTCTCACTCCATCAGTGCTGGAGTCCCACAGGGCTCAGTTCTCTCTCCGCTCCTGTTTAGCCTTTACACGAACGACATTCCTCGTTCGGGTGATGCTAAACTGGCTTTATTCGCGGATGATACCGCTCTCTATTTCTCCAGTAGGAGTAAGGCCTTTATCACTTCGAAACTTCAGGCCGCCGCCAATATCCTAGGGGATTGGTTCAGGAAGTGGCGAATCGAGGTGAACCCGGAAAAGAGTGCTGCGGTGCTCTTGTCCAGAGGTCCACCTTCGCGCCGCTCCCTGCGCCACCCCGGAAGGAACCAAGGTCAAGTGACCATGTTCGACCGACCCATTCCCTGGGTCAATCAGGTCAAATATTTAGGAGTCACCCTGAACAGTACCATGTCCTTCAACCCGCACATCAAGCGGGTCCGTCACCGAGCATCCTTTGTGCTCGGTCGTCTCCATCCGTTAATCTGCAAGCGGAGTAAAATGTCCCTTAGAAATAAGGTGACGCTTTACAAAACTTGCGTTCGTCCCATCATGACTTATGCGTGTGTTGTGTTTGGGCATTCGGCCCCCTCTCACATCGACGGACTTCAAGCGGTTCAAAACCGCTTCCTCCGTAAAGCCGTAGGAGCCCCATGGTTCGTACGGAACGTCGACCTCCACTCCGATCTAGGTATTGAACCTATTCGCGCCTTTATTAAAAAGGCGTCAACACGTCACTTCGCGAACCCATGCGAATCCGTTAATCGTAGCCACCGCCGACTACGATCTCCGCCCCAACCCCTGCCGCCACCGCCGGCCGCGACATGTTCTCACCGACCCCCCCGATGCTTTGTCATCCCTTCTTGCCGCTCAGAATACGGGCGACGACGACGTAGTAGTAGATCCCGTCCCATAGCCTGCGATTGACCGGTGCACTTAGTAGTGCACCCGTCCCCCTACAGTGACTGTCCCAACCGAGGGCGCCTCGAAGAGGCGCCCTCGAGTATGTCGCCTCTTGCCCTTCTGGCTGGCTAGAGCATAGTGGTTGCACGCTCGCCTTTAAGTCCGGTGAAGCTGTAGAGGCCTCGAGGCTAACAGCGTACATCATTCACACACACGTACTAGCACGTTGAATGACCGTTCAATCGTAGTGAAATCATCAGTTCCTGGCTACTAAAGAAAAGTAAAAAAAAATAGAAGAACGAAAAGGATAGAAAATAGGAAGAAAAGAGATAGCAATAGTAGCGACCGACCCGAAGCTCTCTCTTTCATACTTGAAGACGCGTTTTATTTGTTCCCCGCTCCTCTCGACGGCATTCTCCGTTGGCGCGGCACGACACTGCGAGTTAAGACACAAAGAACAATATCAATCTTCGTATCTAACTACGAGGCGCTGAACGCAGAAGCTCGGGGCGAGTGGAACCAGCGCAGTGCGGAGTAACTCTGCACTCACCGCTCGCCACGGGGAGAATATAACAATCCCTCTCCAATGTAACGGCCCCGCACCGTAACATATACCTCGTTAGTCTATTAGCGAATAATGCGCGTAGCGATCACGAGGTGTTAAGTTCGGATCCGAGGACAGAACAAATGTAATTTATTTTTCGATAGAAATATTTCCAGTGTCAACTGGCATTGTGCCCGATATAATGGCATTAGGCTTGCCCCCTATTGCATGAGACCTAACATCCGACCTTGCGGAATACAGGTGTGAAGATGTTTATTTTTATATATTTTACAATTTAAATGAACAACGTTGATATTCAATTATTTCCGTATAAAAAATTCACACACACCGGGACGCCTACATTCCCCAGGCAGGAATGGCTAAGAGGTGTAGTATGTGCGCACACCAACTTATTGCTGAGAATGTAAAGTGCCAATGTAATAGGGGCGAGGCTATTGCTATTATACCGGGCCCAACTTCGGACTCCGGACTGATACTGGGAAATTTTCTATACAAAAACTACATTTTGCTCGCCCTACAATTTGTACGAGATCCTCCGCGATCTATAAACGCATTATACGGTACCAACGAGGCAGTCCATAAAAATACCTTAAAAAAAGGGATCTTTCCTTAAAAGATTTTGCCGTTACTAAATTAATAACATTTAATTTCCATTCAAACTATATAAAAATAAAAGAATAAATCGACAATCTGATCCAATTTACGTCCTATACCATACACAGATAGCGCCACAGATCTAAGAGATCTGTGGCACCATCTCTGTGGGTGTGTGAATAAATATTTATTCACCACAAATCAAAATAGTTCCACAAAATGTCACTGATAGCACATAGATAAATAATTATTGTTGTAGTGTATGAAATAGTCACTAGACAGCGCTATTTTAATTTTTCATCAGATTTGAGGGAAAATAATATTTTTTTTATGTTATAGTTATAAATTGACAAATATCGTATTTTTTCCTTTACTTGTACTTTTAAACCTTGCTTCTTGCCAAATTCCACGATTCTAGGTCAACGGGAAGTGCTATATAATTTCTAATGGGTGAATTTAAATGGCCATATCTTTTGTTTGGGTTTACTTAGAACCTTCATTTTTGTACAATAGTAGGGGACTGTAAACCTTCGTATTTGGTATAAATTTCAACTTAATACCTTTAGCCGTTGCTGAGAAAAAAAAACCCCTAAAAAAGGTGATAACCATCGGACAGACGGGCAACGAAGTGGCCCTATAAGGGTTTCGTACGAAACCCTACAAACATCCTACCTACAATTTAATTCCTGACAAGTATACGCCAGAAATTAAGGCCGTATATCAGACTTCGAAATTCGCTTTAGTTATTTAAAAAAAAACTGAGAAGTTTGTGATATTCATTAGTTACCCGTTTAATAATTTCTTTGATATGACATGGCTAAAAAAATTGCAGATACGTTTGAAATGGACCACATAATACGTAGCAAGGTCATCCTCTGGCCTAGATTTCTGGGCATTGATTTTCAACGAGAAATATTCAAATTTAGAAAAAAATGTTGAACGACTGCGTTCGTGTTTAAGTTCAACATATTTATATGATTCAGCATATTCCTACTTAAAATAAACATCACCATGCTCACTTGACAGACGCTCATACATTGGATTCTTTAAGGTTGGCATTTTCCAACTACAAACCTGTTTTTACTAATCTAGGGAAGATGCTCAGGCGCAATGCTTACACTACAAATAAATAAATAAGTAGTATCTAAAAATAATTTTCAAATTTATGTTTTCCCTCCTAATAAAATAAAAATACTACATAATTGTATACTGAACTATACAGTTTCATTTAAAATTTCAAAAGTATGTTATAGTTTCCCTTTTTCTTTTTTTAAACGTAGCCCCGCACTAGTATTTATTCCTGTGCCGTGGGTGCGTTTACAAACATGAAAATTCACATACAAATATACCCAGACCGAAACAAATAATTGTGGGTCACACAAAGATTTGTCCCGTGCGGGAATCGAACCCAATACTATTAGACACAGTGGTCGGAGCGGCTTAAGCTCTTAACCACTGCGCTAAATCGTCCGTCAATAAATGTAAGTCCGTCCGTCGTAAATTGGTAGATCGCACAGGGTTTCATCCGTAAACAGTGGATCTTGGGTCCAATAAAATTGGATATAATTACACCGTCATTTCAAGATGTTGTAGTACTGCGCCGCATTTGTCAAAGCAAAGGGCCCAGGAATAATTTCTGGTATGGGGCTAAGTTTTTAAAATAAAAAAGAAATATTTAGCAATTTTAAAGCCGTCACTAATGACAGCCTAACAACAGCTTAACCGCTTTTTTATGTTAACGTAGTCTGGAACTACCATGCGAGCTATTACATTCCCACATTACTAAAGGTACGGTCAAACCAACGTGCAGCGTCTGCAAGCGCAAACATAAAGAAATACTGATCGCCACCGTGATCACCTTCGGGGATAGATAAGCGCAACTAGTGGTACAGTCTCTTTAAGTACCTATAAACTATTTGATCCTACACTAATATAAAAGCTAAAACAACATTATAATGATATTTCAGGGTACTACGCTGACACGCTGTCGGTGGCACAGGAGGTGCGAGGCAACGCTACAGTTTCAGTTAAAGACGAGGCGCGAGGGTTTCATCTCAACAATCTTTCATATGCTGGGCCCATCGTCATGGGGTTTGGAGGTAAAATATCGAATACATATTAACTTTGACTGACAAAACAGATATACAATGCGAAAGTGGAAGGATGTATGTACCGGGGAAGACCTAGACTATCTTACCACGACCGAATAGACCGAGTCTGATCTGAAGGACAAGTCAAGAGTTTCCGTAACCGGCGAGCATGTATTAGACGAACTATGAGAGTTGAGGAAGCCAGAGAGGTATGTAAGGAAAGAACCTATTGGAACTCAGTACTCTCTGGCTACCCCGCAAGGGATGTGGCGTGATGATATAGATAGATAGATACATAGACATATCAACTTTTACAAAACCGATATTCACAAAACAATGTAATAAATTACCCCCGCAGAGCGTGTATAAGATGAACTATAAGAGTGGAGGAAGCCAGAGAGCTCTGTTGGATCTGTTGGAACTCTGTACTCTCTGCCTACCCCACAAGGGTTCAAAAAGACGATGGTGCGGGCCTGGGTTTGAACCCGAGACACCTGACTTGGCAGTCCAACGGTCTAACCACTAACCTATCACTGCTGTTATATATATGCATAAAAAGTATCCTATATGTTAATCCAAGTAATAAACTATCTGTGTGCCAAATTTCATCTAAATCCGATCAGCCGTTTTTGCGTAATTGAGTAACAAATATGCCAACATGCAAACATCTAGGTTATAGGTCTATAATATTAGTTGGATCCATACTATCTATACTTCCATACATATTTCTAAATTTGAAAATAACTTTTTTTTTATTTTTATTTATTTATCAATATTAAAGATAACAAAATAAAACGTTAACATAATTGGCACAATATAAACCACTGAGGTTTGTGACTTATACCAACAAATCTACATCAGGCCTATGAGTGTACAAAGTATATAAATTAAATTAATTTGAATGTTTCATACTGTTTGATAGCAAAATATAAAAGAAATCAACCGTTAGCAACCTAACTAAAGAGTTACGTAGGATTACATTAATTGGTACAACAAACAAACACACACACACACACACACACACACACACACACACACACACAATGAGTCGAACTAAGAACCTAGGAAATAACATTTTAGCTTAGATTTAATATTATTTTGCGTTAGATTATCTTTAATAGAGGAGGGTAGTTTGTTGATAAGTCGAGGAACGAGGAACCGCGCAGTTCTCTCGCCGTACGTATTGTTTGCTCGTGTTAGGCAAAAACACCCACGAGCCACTGCCCTCGTAAATATAGGATGATCAATTTTGTGTCGTAATTGTAAATTAAAATATTGTTCTTTTAGTAGGTTGTATTTAAACTGAACATGGACTGGCAAAGCTTTACAATGTTTAAAGATATCACTTTCGTTATCCTTACACTGTAGGTTAATAGTAGGAGACACGAGTTGTTTTAATATTCTTAATTGAAGTCTGTATATGCTATCCAAATATGTATAGTAAGTGCGACCATAACTGCTAAGTCCATATTGGACATAGGATTCTACAAGAGAATTATATAACATTAATTTTATCTTGAAGGGAATACGATGTTTAATAATTATAATATTTGCTAGGAACTGCCTTAGTTTTTTACATACATGCTCAATATGATAACCCCAATTAAATTTGGAGTCAATTATTAGCCCAAGGTACTTATAAGAATTAACAAACTCAATGGTGGGACAATTACAAATAGTAGAAGAGTTATGCAGGCAGTTATGTTCATGGGCTATTATATTTATCATTGGAGACTGCTTTAAGTAGGGAGATTTAATATGTAGAAGTTTGGTTTTAGTTGCGTCTGTCTATCTAAACTCTGTCTATCTGTTTGTTTGTTACCTTTTCACGCCCAAACCACTCAACAGATTTTGATGAAATTCGGCAATGAAAAAGATTTTATCCAGGGCAAGGACATGACTTAAGTGTGTGAAACACACGCCTTAAAAATAATGCGGCCGAATTTGCGGGAACAACTAGTTACTTAAAAAAAATGAAAAATGTCGTCCTTGTACATTCTCTTGTGGCCTCGTGCTTGCTATCATTTGGTGAAAGGGTTTGAATACTTTGGGCCAGTAGGTATCTGTGAACCGCTTCTGTGGTATTTCAAAACTAATTTGCGAGAAATTTAGTTTAATTCTCACTTGTTCAACGGTGTAGAAACTCCACAGCGTAACTCACTTACCCGAAAAAAGTATAAGGCTTTTAAAGTAGGCCAACAAGCGCGAGTGTGTCCCCTTTGTTCCAATCATGTGCCGATTTTTTTAAGCGAGTGAACTGGTTTCCTTTTATATGTTCATAGTTTTAGATATAGTTATATCTAATTTAAACCGAGGCGTTAGGTGAAATAAGCGCTATTGTAGCCACCGAGGATGTTGAGAGTATATTTACGTTGGGTGATTTTAATACCCATCCCCATGAATTATTTTATGCTAAACTAAGTAACTTTTGTTCAGATCAGTCTTGGACTTACGCTTACGTAATAAACCTAGGCTTACAGTAATACTTATAATACTAACACCTTTGTTAGCGACGCTCATGGGTGTAAGACGGTGGCTGGATCACTGTGTCGTATCACTATCGGCTTGACAAACCGTTGTTGAGGTACGAGTTATAGAGGATGTTTTTGTCTATCTATCTATATCATCACGCCAGCTCCCTCGCCGGGTAGGCAGAGAGTACAGATTTCCGACAGGTTCTTTACCTACCTCTCTGGCTTGTGTTTTGTGTCTGATCATTTACTTTTGCTTGTTAAATGTAATATAAATATTGTAAAACCTTACCTGTGTCCGGTGACTTGCCGCGTAGCGCAGTTATATGGGGCGTAAGAGAGGAGACTCAAATAAATATTATGTACCGTGAGGTATGTAACGACAAACTACGTAACACTGATTTTCCCACTGAGTTTACCGACTGCAGTCGAGGGCCATGCAGCTTGGAAAGTCATAAAATTATTTTAACCAAAATGTTGGATAATATTGTGCATATCTTGTGTGACGCGGCCGTCCAGACTAGCGGGAGACGTTGTAATAAACGTAATAAAGGCAGGTATTTATGTGGCTGGAACAAGCATGTTCGCGAAGCTCATCGGGCTGCCAAGCTTAAATTTGAAATTTGGATTTGATACATAATCGGCCATACTTCAGGTATCATTTATAGGGAAATGCATGAGTCTCGTAAAATCTTTAAAAGTCGTTTAAAGTGGTGTCATGTGCCATAGCATAGATCGGCAAAACAATTCAGTAAATTTTGGAAGGCTACGGCAAAGCACGACATTAAGCCAGGCCTCCCGATGAGCGTGGGGAAATATAGTGAGCCAGAACAGATTGCTAATATGTTCATGGAACATTTTAAAGTATGCTCCCCTTTACCATCCTTCTACCATCTTTATTTACTCTGAGCCCGACGGTCAGGGAGGGGAACCACTCGTTCAATTCTCTGCTAGTCAAGTATGAGATAACTTAAAGGGACTGACAGGCGGTAAATCTCCCGGACATGACGAGCTCTGTATTGAGCACCTGCGATACGCTGAAGTCCACCTGCCGAGGGTCCTGGCCACATGACTTAATGAAAACCATCATAGTGCCTATTGTGAAGAACAGGACAAGAGATATCTCGGATAAAGAAAATGATCGCCCCATATCACTAGCAACAGCAATTGCTAAGATACTGGACAGTATGCTTGATTCTTTATTAAACAAGTATCAGAATCTTTATGGCACTCAGTTTGGGTTTCGGCCCGGACTATCTACCGAAAGCGAAATTAAATTAATACGACGTGCTCTGGAGAAAGTTGAGAGATAGGGTATGCCGGTAGAAGTTCTAAAGATGTTTAATTATTGGTATGCTAATCAATCTAACTTTGTGAGGTGTAATTGGGGGGGGGGGGGTTAACGTCTCCTAAGCTGTTCATCATTTATATAAACGACCTCATTGGCCTTAGCATTAACAACATTAGCTACGCGGACGACATGGTGCTGCTGAGCCCGACGGTGGGGGGGTCTCAGAGATTTGCTACGACTCGTATATAATGTAAGAAAAAGCGAATACATGGTCTTTAAGGCCGCCGGTGTATGCCCTGATTATTCACACAACATCACCCTAAATGGATTAAATATTACGCTTTTACAAAATTTAAATATTTGGGGCATTTTATAACCGACAGCCTTAGGGGCGATGTAGACGTTGAGAGGGAGCGTAGGGCTCTAGCGGTCAGAGGGAACATGCTAGCTCGCAGATTCTCCCGTTGTATTGATCAAGTTACGATCACGCTCTTTAAAGCGTATTGTCAGAATTTCTGTACGGGGAGTCTGTGGGTCAGTCACACCAAGAGGGCGCTGGAGGATCTACGCGTACAATACAACAACATCTTCAGGTTGATGTTGGGGCTGCCTCGTTTTTGTAGTGCATCGGGGATGTTTGCACATTATGGCACTGATGGGTTTTATGCCATCATTCCCAAGAAAACTGTGTCCCTGATTAACCGAGTGCGTGGCAGTCACAACGGCATCCTGAGGACTGTTGCGGATAGATGCTCATCCCCTCTCTGGAGGACCCTGTTTCGAAGGAGAATTAAAAAAAAATATTTTATACTATTTCATTGTTTATTATTTTTAATATAAATCATTATTTATTATTATTTTTTGTATCATTAATTATGATTTTAAAATTTATTAATTTTCTGCGTTTGTGCTAATATGGACTAAATGATGACTGAAATAAACAATATTTATTTTATTATTTTATATAGGTAGTTTCCTTATGGATAACGTTGAAATAAAATATGCTTAGTATTAATACCACGAAACAAGAATAATGCAATTTAGACCTTGTTTCTTCCACCTTAACCCAGTCTTAAAATAAGTCCCAAAAAGTCAAGCTAAAGAAAAAAAAAATTTTTAGTTTTCTCACCACAGTCGACTTTATTCCTGTGTGTATTGTAGGCCAAGTACTATTCTATAAAAACAATGTAACCAATAACAGGTTTGGTCCAGTGGTTGAGAGCTTAAGCCGCTTCACCCACTGGATCGGATTCGATCCTCGCACGGGACAAACTGTTGCGTGACCCACAAATATTTGTTTCTGTCTGGGTCTTGGTGTACCGGGACCACAAGACCTACTAGTATAAGTACCTACTAGTAATAACAAGTATTACTACTAACAAGATGCAAACTGTAACTACTCAACACGCCTAAACTTATAAAAAAAATTAAAAACAAATGACAGTACCTATTAGAGGACAATTACTATTCTACAAAGCAAAGATAACCATTCCAATGGCACACCATACTTGGTCCCTAAGTAGTAATTAAATTACTTAATTTTAAAGGTTTCATCGTGGTAGCAGCATGTGTGATGACGTTTGAGGCTCGCGACAGTGCTGCTAAAGTGACGCCGGCGCGGCCGCAGGCAATGCCCCGGCCGGTGGCACGCCGCGGGCCGGCGTGCGCTGCGCCCGCCCGCCTCGACCAGCTCGGAGTCTACCGCCTACCCCACGTCCTACCGCTACCCCACGCTCTGCCCCTCGCACCTATACAGAGACATCGACCGCCTCACGTCAGGTAACATATTATTATTTCTCTTCAGACAATAGACGTCCACTGTCAAAGGCCTCCCCATAGATAGCCACGACGAACGCCTTAAACTTAAATAATTCCCAGCGCTGGATTTTTGTTCACAATAATTTACGAAACCTACAACACATTATAATAAAATACCCTGTTTTGGCTCTAAGCGCCATTGTGTCGCTAATATTCGCCTTCATTACGCTAAATACTTTCGAACCCGTAGATTAAAATGTGTTTATAGTATAGCAGCTAATAATTTTATTTTAGTTAAAGTAATCTTCGATCATGTGCAGTTTTTTTCTTTAATCCTAACATCGTTGCAAGATATTCATTTACCGTACAAATCATTTCTAATCGATCCCAATATAATCTATCTGTTGTTCGAGTTAGTAGTAATAAATCGTCCTCGCTCATAAAAAAATGTATGCTCACCTTAAAATACTTGGTATACATCAGTATAAATTAACTTTCTATATTAAAAAAACACCTAGGATATTAATAATATTATTATGAATTACAATTTCATTACAAAATTAAAATATCATATGAATGAGAGATTTTTCATAATAAACCGCGATTTATTATTAATTGGAGTAGGTAAATAAGAGGTTTTATTGTTGATGTGATGGTTGAATGGTGTAGCAATGACGACATATCGCTATAAGGTATGAATCAAATCGGCCAGTGAGTAAATATGACACAGAACTGGTGCAGAAAAGGGAAAGAGCCGGGTTCAGTTCGGTTCGGCGCCGGACTTGCGTAGCGCGAGCGCGCGCGCTACGATGCCTATAACGGCGCTACGGCGCCCGCTACGGCGCTACGCGCTCTCCGTAGACGAGCCGCCCCAGTCCGCAGTCAGGTAACTCATACATAATTATTCATTGCTTTGGTTGTTGAAATCTTCTATTTGCTTATTACACATATATACAAATAGACCTGTAGAAATCAGTAGTTACATCATATATTTTGTAGTAAACACCTATTGCCGACTATTGCCGAGCTGCAGGGCAAAAGTCCTGCTTTTCCGGTCTCTACCATTTGAGGCAGCAATATAGAAGGTATTATGCTAGTCTGTGCTAGTCTGTCGATGGTGATACATACCGTCTTCTATGGAGTAAAACCTATTACAACCCAACGATGATCTATTTCACAATCCGCCGATTTGACACCACGCTCCATTGCCCGTTGGTAAAACCGTGAAAATGGACCTCTGATGTTCTGTCAAAGATTTAATTTGCCAGCTATATGTAACGACAGGGAGAATGCACACAACCATGATTCTTAGAGTTGACATTACAGGAAGATTGTCATTCAAAATCTTTGAACCTTCGTAGTCTTTCAAACGTAAGAATGTTGAAAGAAATATACGTTAACTGAAGTATATTAACAGAATTCTAATTATTATTTATGTATGAAGTAGTATTTTAATCACAAAATAGTCAATTAATTGAACATTTTATAAGACTTTAAAAAAGACAGTTACAAACTCGTAGTAGGTAGGTAAGGTAGTGTTTGAGTGCGAGTTTGTTGTATTGTGGCATGTGGCGAGCTGTAATCTTGGACTACCTCTTAGGATACAGATTTAAATACATGTATTAAATTGAAAAGAAACGTTTCTTACTTCAAAATATCTAATATAAGGCATCAATAGTAAGTGGAAGTAAGAGTAGTGTTTTGGTTACAATTTGAATATGATAGGCTGCCTACAACATGCACGTTTATTAATTAAGGACATACCTAAATAGGTATTATATTATTTTGAAAATATACTCATATTTGGAAGTTTGAAAGACAACATTTTGGAGGATATTGGTAGGTTATTTCACATCTTTAATCCCTGTTATTTCTATATCTATATATCAGCCAGACCCTTTGTGGGGTAGGCAGAGAGTACAGAGTTCCAATAGTTTATTTCCTTACATACCCCACTGGCTTCCTCCACTCTCATAGTTCATCTCATACACGCTCGCCGGTTACGGAGACTCTTGCCTTGTCCTTCAGATAAGACTCGGTCTATTTGGTCATGGTAAGATACATATTTCTTAACAAGAAATATAATAATTTGTATCCCAAAAGGGTCAGTACAGTACTCCATGTGACCAATTGTGATGAGTATACAGCGCCAGTGCTGCTGAGTCGGAGTGTGGGTCACAGTCGTCGCTTGCGCTGGACCTGCATGCGAGCGGCGCATGTGCCGGCGTGACTCTACGTGTGCGCGACAACACACGCCGCCGCCCGCTCGCCAGGCAGCAGCGACTGCGCGATGATACAATACACCGTAAGTATAGACAAGGATCTTTTGGCCCATGGATGACAAACGGCAACTCCGTGACTGTCATGTAGTGACATTTCTCTTAATGACAGCGCTAGTTCCGATTTTGGCCGCGGGCTAAAAGATCCTTGTGGGACTGTGCTCACCTACTATAACAGTTAACATATATAAACAGTTAAGCATCTCAGTACTAGCGGTTCGAAAAAGAATCATGCTCTCAAACGCGCGCTCTACGCGGTTTCTCCGCAAGTCTCTGAGGGTACCCGCTGAACACATTTAAGAAGCTGTCAAATGGTATAACATATTAAATTTTTCATGTGTCACTTGACAGAAGAACCAAATCTTCATAACCGGCGCATAAAATCACGGCAATGGTTATGAAGACTTGATTCTTCTGTCAAATGAGACATAAACAAGACTAGCAACAAACTACTGGTCTTCTTTGTTCTGTACATAAAATGATAGAACAGAGCACATCTCTGTGGATCTATTGTCTAAGGATATAACTAAATGAGATACTTGTTTCTTTTAGATATTTATAGGCGCGTGCTTTATCAATTCTTTTTCTTTATTAGCAACCCCTGTGGAGAGCACTAACAATTTAAACAACATAGATGAATCTACTACGGTCAGGTATGATAAATTCATAAAACTAAAGAATATCACATCCTTCTGTAGTTTATTGTACAAATATTTTGTTACTTATTTCCAGAACGGACGGTGACATTAGTAAAAATAATATAGAAATGATGCATTTATCGGTTGACCGAGAAATGCGAGCAATGAGTGCTCCGCCGCCGGTCAACTCATCGCCGCCGCCATCGCCGCACTTCGTAGTGACCCCTTGCCTCTCACCTTCCACACCTGTGGACACTTGCATCACCATCGAACCACACAAACCACCAAAAGACCCTCCTCTGCCTGAATGAAAAACAGCTCTGTCTCGCTGTGACGAGACAGTCCACTTAAACACATCTCGCGTCGACGAGCCACACGAACTAACCACGATATCGGACGACCCTTGTCGTCAACATTTTGTATAATTATACAAACTTTTGGTTACCCTTTTAACCTTAGGTATACATCAATTTAAATACTCGGGGAGTTTTCGACGTATCTATTTTTTAGACCCACTATTGTTAAAGATTCGTAATTGGTGTATTGTAAGATTAGGGAAACGTTCATTATGAATTCGTGATGTGAATGAGGGCCATGCCGAACTTTATACGAATTTCCTGTTCTTGACCCTATTATGACGTAGGTTTTATAGAATAAAAGGCATAATTTTATAAAACAAAACATTTGATATCTATTAATTAAATTACTTGTGAAGTGTATTTCTTGTCCCGTTTAAAATAAAGTTTTGAAGGTGAATGAACGGACATCAGTATTTATTTAATGTGATAGGAACATTAATTAAATGAATAAAAACATATTTATTTGGACTGACTGTAGGTACTGAGAGGTATGAGAGAAGGTTTTTACCCAAAAAGGACCTCTTGGAGTATTCTCAAAACTATAATTGTAGAAATACCTAATCATAGCATGTACACACAGTCGTGTATTCCAGGTGTTCCTGTTTCTTATAAGTAAATAAGAGCAGAATTTTCCAAAATACTTATCAATCCTAATTACCAGTAATTTTACGAGTACACCCACCCATTCTGATTCTGATTCAGCACAAGTAAACTCAACACTCCATTCAAAACTTCTCCTTTCTATGTAGTTGTTCATAAATAAATTAACTTTAAAACATTGCTTCGTTTGGATGAAAATTTGACCTTACATAAATCCTTATGATACCTATTTACAGTAAATAGGAGCCTTATAAAGTTTTTAAACTCCACACTAATCTTTATTACAAATGAACGTTGTACTCATCATCATCATCGTATGGTGATGTACTTTCAATAATGCGACATACGATCAAAATTTTATGTCATAGTGAAAGATCCATTGTTAAGCCTCTGGTGTCAGCTGGTGCAACCCCTCGAATCCTTCGCTGAATTTCCTAGTGGAGCAGTCCTCTACGATGTGCTAGATAGTCCACACTGAGTCTCCACAGTCACAGTAAGGAGATTCAGTGACGCCCCACCTGCGCAGATGAAAATTGCATTTTGCGATTCCGGATTTGATTTGGTTTATGGAGGATCACACGTTGCTCTTTAAAGCCCTGTACCACAGTCGAGGGGTCGGTTATGCTGATGTAACCCTGGGAGGAGTCCGGACTCCCTCATTGCTTTCTCCACTCTGACCGGATGTTGAGGTGGTTCTGAATTTTGTTGTCCCTCCACATCGGTTTCCGTGAAGGTAGTCTATGAGCGTTTTTGAGGGTCTTTTGGATTAGCATCTCATGAGGGGCTATCCGTAAAGACTTCCGCCACTCACTGGCTGCTGCTTGTTCCCTCCTGAGCTCCGGTGGCATAATGTTTACAAGTACTGGCTGCCAAGAGGTGGTACGTGAGTCGGAATGTACCTAGTATGACTTGCATCACTATATTAGGCTGAGTGATGCGAGTCATAACCGGTACATTCCGACCTACGCCCACCTCTTGGTTGCTTGCACAAGGGAGTGCTACGAAAACTTATTTCGTCCCGTAGTGCATAGCAGCTCGTAGCGTACCAAAACTTGACTAATGATTGCCGTAGTAATAAGTAAAAACCTAGAAAGTTACATTATATTTATATGTATATATACATATCTAACAGATACTTTTAAAAAGGTTACTTAAATCGTGTACCTAACCTAAAATGTATTTATGTGATTACTTTGAGACGAACTATGAGAGTGGAGGAAGCCAGAGAGGTATGTCAGGAAAGAATCTGTTGGAACTCTGTACTCTCTGCTTACCCCGCAAGGGATCTAGCGTGGTGATATAGATAGATAGTTAGATAGACTTTGCGATATTTACGTAAATCTACACAATTTTAACTGTTCAAAATTAATTACCCGTTTTAAATTATAAGACTGATAAAAGCGAATTTTATAAACAAAAATATAAAACGCGTAATTTTATTATAACTAAAGAAATAATAAAAATGTGGTAAAATACATAAATTATTCGTAGTGGGTAGTCCACGGTATAGTGTCTCATTCCCTCAAATGGTGTAAGCACTGGGTATTATTAAAACGTGATTAATACAATACTACCTTTCACTAAGTCACATAATATTCTGTTTAAACTTAATTATTAACTTAAATTTCTTAATTAACTTTATACTTCTATAAAATAAATAATGATTTTATGTCAAACCATATTGTCGCAGACAATGCTGGCAGCTTTTGATACTGGCACTGAAAAGGTTTATTGCGCAATCCGAGCTTAAATTGGCGACAATTTCCAAATGAATAGCACGAACGGTTAAGCAGGTAAATAACGCTACGTAACGCTTCTCCGTATGCCTCGCAACAGCTATAGAAACTGGTCCGAAGTAGTCCAAACCCACATAAGTGGTGGTGAAGACTTTCTTATTCTGCATCGCAGACAGGAGCTTGCCACACTTTTTATAGCAGCGCGTAGACCAATGATGTAGAAGCGTTGCTGCAGTTCATTTGCCACCAGCTGGTTACTACTGTGCGCAGCTCTTTCGTGGTAAGAAGCAATGAGAAGCCGAACCACTTTATTCTTTCCGCACAGTACAACAGGGTCCTTTGAAACTACCGGAACATTTTGAATAGCACCGATTCTTCCCGAGAGCCTCAGTAGATTGGATCGGAGGATTTGGATGGAGGATAGGGTCAATATATAAAGTTAAATTCTTTAACCTGCTGGATTTCACTAACGACTCGCCATGTAGAACTCTGATATAATCATCTTTCAGAGATTTCAACTAAGTGTAAAGAAAGAGGTGATCTTCTACAGGGACGATATTTCGACTGGTTACCACCTTCTCAATGCCAGTATCAAAAGCTGCCAGCACAGTCTGCGACACATAGGTATCTTAAAAATTATAGGTATATGTCTAAGGCGTTCAACATTGTATCTATCCCTATCTTTAATGAAATTTGAATGGAATTGAAAAAAAATGCACTGGAGTTAGGGTACTTGCACTGAGCGTTTCAAAAGATACCTCCGTGGCCTCAGTGTATTATGATTGAACACAAAGTCATCAGAAATCATTCCGCAAATTTTAGCATTCAACAAAATAGCATCCTTGGATCTACTTTGCTCAAAGTTTATATTGATAAACTCAGCCAATAATATTTGCTATATCATAACGTATAATGGCGACACAGATTTACTTGTACACAGTATAAACTTGCCTTATGCTCATTTAGTTGTTAAATCAGCTTAAAAGCTCTATATTCTTGCAACTTTTCATAATTTATTAACTTAAACTGTAATGTAACTAAACACATACACTTTGCATCTAATTCTCTTCATCTCTCTACTTTCATACTGCTTGCTTCTTGTACATACGTACATCTCATCATCATCATCATACAGTACCTTCACTGCTCTTGCACGGCTATTATAGCAACTACAAAAATCAAATATCTTAAAATTCTACTCAGTGGCGCATTTACCAGTAGACTGAGTAGGCTGGAGCCTAGGAAGGCAAAGTTTAGGGGGCCGGCAAAGTAGGCTCAAATATTCTTTTTGTCTTACAGTAATTGCATATAAGAAATTGCTCTTAGCAATAAGACCGCCTATTGTATCAGTCTTATTTCACATGTTGTTTTATCATTGTGTTGGTGTACAATAAAGAGTATTCTATTCTATTCTAATAAATAAAAAAAATATATACACGTGTAAGTAGTTTTAAGGCATATTTTACCCCACCTAATAAGTAGTACATGATTGAGCATACCTCAAAAATATACCCAAAGACTATTTCTTGTGTAAACTTCACTAAATCGTGAGTTGTAAAAATAATCTAGGAACTGACACAACGATCCCTTAGTCACAATCGTACTCATAACGGGAAAAGCTGATGTAATGAAGACGATAGAGCACACATCATAAAATTGCAATTTCATTAACAAAGAAAATGTAATTACTGTGATTGTGAACTAGTATATTGAATTGCAGCGGTTAGTAGGGCGGCAAAAATTGCATAGCCTACTGGCAACAAATGTGTAAATCCGTCACTGATTCTACTTGACAATCTCCTTAAGTGGAAAGAACGCGTCAAAGGCACTAAAGCGGAATGAACATATAAAAGTTAGTAAACATTGACAGAACCGTCAATGGTAGAGTGCTTAGCCCTAATTCTAAGAACCAAATTGCCCTAAAACCGAATCTTTACCGCCGTCAATTTATATTCTAATAGGTACCATATGAAAACATCTAAACGCTGTTGACCGGCGGGCATCCTATCTTTATATATAACCAAAATGTCACGCAACAATTTTAAATAAAAACACAAAGAATTTTTGAAATTTAATTTAACATCGAATACAATATTGAGTTCTTAGATTTACGCGAATATTACACATGAAATAAAACTATTTTACGGATTTTATCGCGGTTTATTTTTTTTAATTTTTTTAATTTTTAGTTCCCGACGTCGGGAACTAAAAATAAAAAAAAAATAAACCGCTATAAAATCCGTAAAATAGTTTTATTTCATCGAATACAATCTTTGTTATAGGTTACACCTGCAATTCTAATGCTAATAATAATGAACCCTTCTATTTATTGAATTTTCTGAAACTATACAACGTGTAACTTAATTAACGCAAGACCTCAGACACCCCAATTAGAGAATTGCTTCATAAATTCAAAACGAAAACCAAATTTTCAAATTTAAAGGTTTTTACCCCTTTTTTAAGCACTTTAATACCCCAATTAACAGTGAAACTTTGTACATGTATATGTGCGTTTAGAAAAATACGTTTTAGGAATGCATTTGAAATCTCCTTATTGCTATGAATCAAGAATAAATTTAGTTTTTTATAGCGCACTGAAGGAGTAAAAACACTTTTTGCAAATTTAAAATTTGCGTATCATATTGAAAATTGTTGGAATCAATTCAGTTGCCGATTCAGAACAATCTACTTTCAGGTCTTGCGTTTATTATGTTACACCTTGTATATAGGTTGTGTATAGAAATGCCTAAATTCTGTCTACACGTCTGACGGTTTTGATATTTAAGAAAAGGTAACATATAAAATCTATTAAAATATTAAGAATAGTTTAGAAAATGAAAGTAGTTAGTTGTTTTAATAATAAAATAAATAGAAAATTATCGTATCTTTTAATTTAGGTACAATGTGTTTTGAAACGGCTATGTGACATTTAAAAACCTTGTTATTGATATGTTTACCGATATAAAGTCATATATCTAAACCGGCAGACTAACACCCCAGCAGCCCCTGTAACATCCCATATACTTATATTTCTGCTCAGACTAAATATAGCACATCTTAAATAACATGTTTGTTACGTCCACTATCTATATTCTATTAAAAATACAGGTATTTTACGTAATCTATCATTATTTAACTTAAAAAGAGAAAAACTATATAAAAAATTAAAAATTTATTAATTAAGTACTTAATTACCTGCATACGCTATATTTCTTAACAGTATGGTTTTTAATTTATAGTTGCTATTGAAGAATTAAAAATAACGAAGATATAAAAAAAATAAAAATCGAATTTTGCACTGCATATAACCTAACCTATTCTTTAGGAATAAGATTTAGTTTTTTTAGCCTGTGGATCTGCGAGTGCTCCTCGATTGGGAGTAGTAGCCTAGACGGCCTACCTCTAGCTACGAAGCTGTGAAGGATGGTATACAGTATCTGAACCTAAAAACAAATACATGAAAAATACGACAGTAACACTTAAAATACGTATTTTACTTTTTTTCACTATGCACACACAAAATATGTAGATACGTCAAACATACTTTGGGTGTGCATAGTAAGAGCAACTTTAACGATCATATTTGCTTTTAAAATCAAATATTGTTCATACTACCCTAGAATGCATTTCATCCTACTAAGAATCTTTTTGTATCGCTAAAACATTTTATTACAATCGATATAAAACTCGACCAGGGCCTACTTAAAACTTCAAATAATTTAAGAATACTGTTAGAATATCTAATAATTATTATCTCAGTGAACTGTGAAATATATTATGTTCATACTTGATCAGCAAATATACCTAAAAGTAAATATCTATATACTATATTCTATATCATCACGCTAGATCTTTTGCAGGATAGGCAGGTAGAAATAAACATATTAAGAATTATTGGATTAAAGCTTACACGTTGACAAACCGGGTATTATTAGGGCAGTGTCCAAGCATTAGTAATTGAATATACTCTTGATTACTATCCACTTGAATGAGCACTTGAATATACTTTTTATCACTTGATTAGAAGTTAATTAAAGGCATGTAATCACAAAACCTTAGATGACTTACTAAAGGCATAAAATGTATCTACCCATAGTAGATAAATTGTACGCACATGCACGTACACGTACACATTGACAGCTTATGAACAATTTTGTAAATAGTTGATCTGGCGTTAGGCGCACATAGTGTGTGTGTGTAACTGAAGCCGCTTGGGCCCTTTTAAGGCGCCATATTTACTAGCAATAGTAGCAACGCTCTCTCTAGAGAAGTCTTAGTCTAAGCACAAAACCATAATTTCCACTTGGTGAATTTTGGGAGTTCTGGATTAGTAAACAAGAAAAGATCAACACGTAAATACGTAACAGATCTCAATGTTACTTTAGTTTACTGTGGGTACTATTTATTTTAATGCCTTATTTGGAGTAGGTATCGTGAAATGGCAATCCGAATGTCATTGATTGACTGATTCAAAGAAAATAATAATTATTGTACTTTTATATTATAGAAACTTAAAAAAATGTTTTATACAGTCTGTAATTATTGTATCGAATTCTTGTGTAAATATGTACCGTAGATAATTATTTTGTAAATTAGCTATGTGTAATCAATCCAAATGGTTGTTGTGATGTCTATTAAAATTGTTGATTATTATAATTCTTTATTGTTTTTTATAAATATGAAGATAAATGGTGGGTTAAATAAACATAAAAGCTTACTGAAATAAAACAGTGAATATTTTAAAAACGGTTAGCTCCAAAAATTTATAAATTACTTACAACATATTACCTGAATAGAAATAAACAAAGTCTTTTTTCAATATCTGGTAGGTACTAAGGTTTCCTATAAGAACTTTACAACACAATACACGGGCATCTATGCCTTAAATACATTACGGTTTCGATAAATAGAAATCTGTGTCAGCGTATGAGCCAAAACCTGTGTTAATCCTATCAGAGGCGACACACTGGATAATCCGTGCAATCTCGTTAATAGACTGTGATATAAACTCAACTGCTGACTAGGAGCAGCAGCAGTCAGTCAGGGGAGTGGGCAGTCGAGCACACTACCGAGGACTGCTCACATCGTTATTCCGTCTTAATATGTACAACGAAACGGAACGCTTTTACTATGGACCCCATTTTGCAGCTTTCAAGTAAGTATTTATACTATACGCCTTTATTTTGTAACGTCAGTTTACACAAAGACAACTTCTAAAAAGCGAATTATTCACGAACACAACGACAGTAGTTTTTCTGTAGTAATTGATCATTTCATTTCGCATGTTAGTTCGCACGGTGTAAATCGTGCTATATTTTTTTCTGTTTGTAATCTGATTTTACCCATGCTTATTTTGTTAAAAGCGAGATACTTTTAAATTCTGAAAATCTACGTTGAATCTACATAATAAAATTCTAACACAGACCGACAACGCACAGCTTAAGTCGGTAGATGTGGAAACATAACATTTCACACAGGAGGTCCATAAGGAACATGTACAAAAATGAAAATAGTAATTATTTCGGGTAGACTACATACCTACATTTTAAACCAAATAGGTACCAACAAGGGATAATTTTAAAGCAATCATTATCTCAGCCTATACTTGTCCACTGTTGAACATAGGCCTCCCCAATCGCTTTCTAGCGTAACCGGTCCGTTGCCACCTGCATCCAACGACTTCCTGCGATTTTCACAAGATCATCGGCCCATCTGGCAGGCGATCGTCCCACTGTGCGCTTGCCAATACGTGGTCTCCACTCTAGAATCTTTCTGCCCCAACGCCCATCCGATCTTCGCGCTATGTGACCCGCCCATTGCCACTTCAGCTTGCTAATCTTGAGGGCTATTTCGGTAACCTTAGTTCTTCTACGAATCTCCTCATTCCTGATTCGATCACGTACAGAAACGCCGAGCATGGCTCTTTCCATAGCTCGCTGAGCAACTCTGAGCTTTTTCATGAGACCTATTGTAAGAGACTACGTCTCTGATCCATATGTCATCACTGGCAACACATATTGACTAAAAACTTTAGTCTTGAGGCACTGAGGTATTTTGGATGAAAAGATGTTGCGCAGTTTTCCGAACGCTGCCCAGCCCAGTTGGATTCGTCGATTGACCTCTCTCTCAAAGTTGGACCTACCTAACCGGACTGCCTGTCCCAGGTAAATGTATTCATCGACAACTTCAAAAGTAGAGTTCCCAACGGTGAGTGCGGTGGGTACGACATGGACGTTAAACATTAATTTCGTTTTGTCCATGTTCATTTTAAGACCCACTTGTTGAGATACTCTGTTGAGGTCACCGAGCATTTGTCCTAGATCTTCCAGCGATTCCGCCATAACTACAATGTTGTCGGCAAATCGAAGGTGAGTGATGTATTCGCCATTGACGTTGATGCCAAGTCCTCGCCATTCCAAGAGCTTGAAGGCGTCCTCTAAGGCGGCCGTAAACAGTTTCGGAGAAATGACGTCTCCCTGTCTTACTCCTCTTTTTTATGGGGATCGCCTGCATGCACTGCTCCTGTAGTCGAACTGACATGGTGGTGTTATTATACAAGCACTTCAACACTTTGATGTACCAATAGTCAATGCGGCATCGCTGGAGAGATCTAAGAACCGCCCAAGTCTCGATCGAATCGAAGGCTTTCTCATAGTCCACAAACACCAAGCATAGTGACCGATTATACTACTCAGTCTTCTGTATAATCTGCCGCAACGTATGTATGTGGTCTATGGTACTAAAACCTTTCCGAATACCGGCTTATTCGGGTGGTTGGAAGTCATCAAGCCTGCGTTCGATTCGATTCGTGATGACTCTCGAAAACAACTTATAAACATGGCTCAGTAGTGTGATGGGCCTATAGTTCTATAGTAAGGTATTAACACTTTTCTTGAAAAACAGTACCACCACACCCCTGTTCCATGATTCCGGCGTTTTCTCTTCGAACAAGACGGAATTAAACAGCCTCTGAAGGACTTTAAGTACCGGCGTTTCGCCCGCTTTCAGAAGCTCTGAGGTAATTCCGTCTTCGCCCGGCACTTTGTTGTTTTTGAGCTGTTTGAGAGCCATCCTAATCTCGGATAGGCTGATGTCCGGGATATCTTCAGTGTAGTGTCGGGTTAGCTTGGCTCTGGGGTCTTTTACCAAGTCAACTAAAGGTTCAGCTACTGAGATATATAACTGCCCATAGAACCTCTATATCTCCCTGAGCACCTCTGACCTATTAGACGTTACGTTTCCGTCCTCCGTCTTCGGCTTCATCAACTAGCATTGCCCAATAGACACGTCTCTTGCGAGCACTTTGGAGCCCCTGTTCTGCTCTATGATCTCCTCAATACGCCTTGTATTGAACGACCGTAAATCGTGTCGCAAGGACTTCAATATATGTCCATTGAGCTGCCTATAGGACTTAGGATCATCGGAGGTTTGGAGCGTGATGGAACTTCACTCAGCCATGAAGTTTCGGGTGTAGTCAGATAGTTTTTGAGGCCTATTTTTACAGTGGGGCTTAAAAAACTTGAACCCGACCGTATGGACAGTCTCTACCATCTTGTTGTTGATTTCGTCCACTGATGTCCTGCTGTCTAGCAATTCGAAGCGGTTTGACAATTCGAGTTAAAAGTTCTCGGGGTTTTGCATATGTGCGTAAGAAGGTCGGAGCGTAGACTTCTTCAGACGCGATCTTTCCATTTTGACATTATATTTAATGTGTCTCTGACCATTCGGTTATCACTGCCGGTTTTTACTTTGTGAATCACGGAGACAACATTAAATATTTGTCGCTTGAGGCTCATGATGAAGTCTATCTCACTTTTTGTGGAACTATCAGGGCTCATCCAGGTCTATTTCCTATGAGGCGGCTTCTGGAAGAAAGAGTTCATCATAAAGAGTCCCTCTTTCTCCAGAAATTCAGCCAGCCTCTTACGCCTGGGGTTGCACTGCCCATATCCAAATTGCCCCACTCTCAACTCATCATCGCCCCGTTTGCCCAGCCGCGCATTGAAGTCACCCATAACCAGTGTAAAGTGTGCTTTGGAAGTATGTATGGCTCTACTAATGTCCTCATACCTAACTCATCATCTGAGTATGCCGAGGTCGGTGCGTAGACCTGTATGACCTTCAGCGAATATCTTTTGGATAGTCTGAGTATCAAGTACGCCTCCCTGCTCGACACACTAGTGATGGACACAACGTTATTTATGAGTGACTTGTGGACGATAAATCCGACACCACCTTGGGACTGCTGTTCGCCCTCCCGGTAGTAAAACCTGTTGCCGGATTTTAAGGTTATCGTGTCCTCGCCCTCTCTTCGGACCTCCGATAAACCAACAATACTCCACCGCAACTTGTTTATCTCTTCTTCCAGCTCAACTAGCTTCTCATCTGTCCTCAACGTGCGTGCGTTGTATGTCACGAAGGCCAATGTTCGTTGTTGGTGGTAGCCGAATCTCTGCCGGAGATTCTTCGCACCCCTTGTCCTGTCGTTACCATGGATGCTACCGTGGCCAGGACGAACAGGAGCGCCAGGGACTAGAGGCCTGGTTTTGTAGTTTTCTTCCATGATGATTGGGGGATTTTACTCGCCACGCTTGGCAGGCGGGTTGGCGAGCGCAGTTCAATGGTCGTGGAAGTATCTAGGAGAACACTGCTGCCCATTCCCTAGTTATTCCTTAGTCGCCTTATACAACACCGGATGGGATGAAATGGGTTGGTCCAATTTTAAGCCTGGGACCACACGGCGAGGCGAGGCGATGAAGTAAAAGTAATAAAATTATTAACTAGTATATTTATAATAGCATTATTAAAACTAACTACCCAATTAATTACTCATATATAGATTATCACATATTAGATAGATAGCACGAAATAACTGTTTATTAATTTTGATCTGACATTAAATAAATGAGTAAACCTACCTTCTTAATTAATGTTAACCTTGTTACGACCGCCTGACGGCGGGTACAAATAAAACAAACAATTACAAAAAAATACAAATGTTTATTGTTATCAAGAAAAATATATTTAATTACGCAAACAATCCAGAAAATTAGAATAAGTATCAATATTAAAATGGGGCGTGAATTCCCGGCACAGGGGAGTTTTCGGGTCCACAAAAAAAAAACCTATGGGCGCTGGGGACTTATCTTTAGGCCGCTCGATCCCGTGACGCGTGGGGGGTCTTCGGTAACAGCCTCCACCGGCTAGGTGAGGAATCTGGAGGTGCCCTGTAGAAGGCCCTCAGCCGCCGAGGTCAGCGGGAGTCGACGGGCAGAAATGAGGCCTGCTGTCTCCCAAACCGTACTTGTCAACCCGTACGGTGGACCCCCAGTTTTCAAGGGGGTTGAAGAATGTTGCTAATTTAAACTTTTACTTTTTTTATTTTTATAAAACACTGTTCGAACTGAACTGATTTGTTGTCGTGCGAGCTCTGGCGTCGGAAAAGGGTTGTTCATGCGCGAACTCGTTTTTATATACTGCCCCCCAGAACGGCCTACTTCCTGCCTGGCAACAGTGCGCGCTCCCCAGATCTCTTGATCCTTCGTCTGAGACGAGGACAGAGATATAGAAAGAACGGCTCAACCGAAGCAAGGCACGCCCTAAACTATTGTCTGTTTTTTATAAAATTCTTGTGGGACTAAGTTAGCAATAACCGAACCGAGTGAGATAGGATCATTGTCCCGTTGTTCGCTATTGTATTATTTCTAGATCCTTCTATGTGGTGGGCGTTTCTTATTAGGTGTACTGGAAGGAATTTGATTTCCGGTGCCAACGAATACCTTATATGGTCATTATGATGCTATCACTAGTTAAGGCGCGCGGTTTCCATTCGATGTAACAACTAGTTATTTTGTTTGTCTGTGTGTAAAGATTTTTTATTTTTATTTTATATTTTTAAAACTATGTTACGACGTAACAATACCCCCTCTCCCAGAGAAAGGATTTTACGTAGTAAAATCCGCTGCGGTAAGCGTCCATGAAGGACAGAACTGCCCAGTAACTGTCTCACTTTCATACTTCCACTACCAAATACCTACCATGCGACCTAGCATACGACCTGTCATAGTTGTCTGAGGAAATTTATAATCAACAGACTGCCATACAAACAGAGTACAACCCTATTAAAAGATTGGACTCGAGAACAGTACTGCTTGACAAGAAGCGTCTAAGAGGAAGAATACTGAAACGTGAAACATTCGGACGAATCGGCACTGTGAAATACATTTGGTCTTTGATGAATTTGTTACAGTCACGACCCGCTGTAACGAGAAAATTAGTGTCGGCTTACTTAAAGAGTCACTACCCGCTCTATACGCGCAGAACGCAAAACAATAAGACGAATCAGACCCATACAAGAGGTCGCAACCCGCCATAAATGCGCAAAACGCAAAACAATAAACGAATAAGGCCCATACAAGGCTCATAATCCGCTATATCGCGCAAAACGCAAAAAAAAACAATCTCCCAACTAAACGTCAACTTTCGTGTAGGCTTATTTTAATTCATCAAAGACAACGTAGACAGAGACCGAAACGCAACAACTTTTTAATTTAAAATTATTGTAGACGAGAGAAAGAAAAAAAAAATTAACCAATATTCCGAAACACTATGTATCAAGGAAAACAAGAATCGAACCGTGGACGGTGACGACTATGATTAATATACGAACAATTGATTAAAACAAAATTAACTAAACTAAGCGGCATTGCGAGTATGTCTAGTCTTTAGCGAATTTGTTACAGTCACGACCCGCTGTAACGAAAAGAAGGCAGCAGACGAGTAGACCTATACCAAGAAACTGTCATACTCCGCTAAAAATTTGCAAAACGCAAATAAAACAAAACGTGTGTAGACCTATAAAGGAATCATACACACTAAAACAAAACTCCCAATCAAAACATCAAATTCGTGTAGGCTTGTTTTAATCCGCTAAAGACAAACATAATTAATTACTGAACGAAATAATGTTGAATTTAATATTTGCCGATACACGATAAAATAAAACGAATGCTAATATATCATAATAATGATTAGCAACCCTAAAAAAGGAAAAAACATTTTATGAGTCGAACCCACGAAACAGAACGAAAATGATAAGGTAAATTCAACGTGTATAACCCACGTGAATATAACAACATAATAAGTGACTTGATATGAGGATCAGAGACACTATAAAAATATGACAACATACTACCAAAAAAAAAATTACGAAGAAGAGGAAACCGCGTATGGCTACTTCATACGTGAGCTCCGGTTTAGTTAAATGTAAATATTTAAAGGTACGGTCCATTTTTAAGCAAAATTATTTTTAAAGAAATTGACTAAGTTCAAGCTAATTTAAATAAATATTTTTATTAAACACCTAAATTGAAGCTAAAATGGCTCAATATATTAAATAATATTATGTGAGACAATTAATTGAACTGAAATATTTTAAAACAATACGCGACCGAATGTGATACGATTGTGGGCAATGTAAAAAAAAATATTACAAACGATTTAAAATAATGTACGTAACCGCAATTATCTTTTCAGAGTTAAAAAAAAATAAAATTGCAAAACAATAAATGATTGCAACAATAAAAAAATGAATGCAATAAATGCACCAATAAAAAATAAAATCTCTGAAAGGAAATGTCAATTACGCACAAACACAAATGCAAAATACAAATGCTAAAAAACATGAAATGTAATGCAATGTTATAAAATAATAAAAAAACGAAACAAAAATGTAGTAGAAAAAATTATTGCCCACTGTGCAGTTCACGCATATGTGGGTAATCAGAGATGGTATTTGATTACCCGGCGGAGCCAGATGACAATAATCGGCTACTCGTTCCTCTTTAATGAGAAACGGGTCGGTGGTACCACCCCGTTCAGCCTCGTCCGCAAAGGCTTACCACCTGGAATTGAAAAATACCGACACCACAATAGTACGAAAACTTCTCGGTGCTTTGCCCTTCAAACGTTGGCGCCACTTTGTTACGACCGCCTGACGGCGGGTACAAATAAAACAAACAATTACAAAAAAATACAAATGTTTATTGTTATCAAGAAAAATATATTTAATTACGCAAACAATCCAGAAAATTAGAATAAGTATCAATATTAAAATGGGGCGTGAATTCCCGGCACAGGGGAGTTTTCGGGTCCACAAAAAAAAAACCTATGGGCGCTGGGGACTTATCTTTAGGCCGCTCGATCCCGTGACGCGTGGGGGGTCTTCGGTAACAGCCTCCACCGGCTAGGTGAGGAATCTGGAGGTGCCCTGTAGAAGGCCCTCAGCCGCCGAGGTCAGCGGGAGTCGACGGGCAGAAATGAGGCCTGCTGTCTCCCAAACCGTACTTGTCAACCCGTACGGTGGACCCCCAGTTTTCAAGGGGGTTGAAGAATGTTGCTAATTTAAACTTTTACTTTTTTTATTTTTATAAAACACTGTTCGAACTGAACTGATTTGTTGTCGTGCGAGCTCTGGCGTCGGAAAAGGGTTGTTCATGCGCGAACTCGTTTTTATATACTGCCCCCCAGAACGGCCTACTTCCTGCCTGGCAACAGTGCGCGCTCCCCAGATCTCTTGATCCTTCGTCTGAGACGAGGACAGAGATATAGAA
Organism: Phalera bucephala; assembly: GCA_905147815.2. Taxonomy (NCBI): domain Eukaryota; kingdom Metazoa; phylum Arthropoda; class Insecta; order Lepidoptera; family Notodontidae; genus Phalera; species Phalera bucephala. Next base: position 18,288,078 of record LR990623.1, on the reverse strand, counting down.
AGAACGGCTCAACCGAAGCAAGGCACGCCCTAAACTATTGTCTGTTTTTTATAAAATTCTTGTGGGACTAAGTTAGCAATAACCGAACCGAGTGAGATAGGATCATTGTCCCGTTGTTCGCTATTGTATTATTTCTAGATCCTTCTATGTGGTGGGCGTTTCTTATTAGGTGTACTGGAAGGAATTTGATTTCCGGTGCCAACGAATACCTTATATGGTCATTATGATGCTATCACTAGTTAAGGCGCGCGGTTTCCATTCGATGTAACAACTAGTTATTTTGTTTGTCTGTGTGTAAAGATTTTTTATTTTTATTTTATATTTTTAAAACTATGTTACGACGTAACAACCTCCTATACAAAGTTTTAGTGAAATTCTCATTTATCAGATCCAGCGGGTCCAAGGATGTGGAGCTGTTGGGCGCGGGCCTTACAGGCGAAGACCTAGCGATGGTACCTGAGCACTGGCTGTCGTACCCGGTTCCCCCGGCGAGCGCACACACAGCGCTAGCTTTGCTCTACATATTCTTCACAGCTGCCGCTTTGCTCGGCAATGGACTAGTCATATTTATATTCTCCACGTTAGTATCCATTTCTACTCATATAGGTACAGGGACACTAGTAAGTGGGTATCCAGGTGTACGATTTCTGCGTCCTTTGACAATGATGCATTCGACTTACCTAATGTTGCAAATCTTACTTCCGTAACGAACGCTGCCAGAATTCGTAACTTGTAATGTAATCGTTGGATGCAGGTGGCATCGGACCGGTTACGTTGGAAAGCGATTGGGGAGGCCTATGTTCAGCAGTGGACAAGTATAGGCTGAAATGATGATGATGATGAATGTAATATCAAAATTTACTTATTTTACAAAACATGTGGTATAATCATAGAATAACAATGATCCAGAAGCCGCGTTCAGTCGTAACTGCACGCCGCGCGGTGAATCCAAAAAATCAACAAACGACCCGCACTTACCGCACTTCCCACCTGCATAATGTTGCTAGTTAAAAATGATTTACCATTTGGAGTAACATGTACTCGTATCTTTATATATATCAACAAAATAAATTGACGTAATAAAGTAAGTTCTTAAAATAAAACGCGATTCCATTAGCAGTAAGTTATTAGTTTATTATTTTTAAGTTAATAATTATTTTTTTGTTTGTGTCGTTGCGTTACAATTTGATGGACAATTTAGAGCAGTGGTTAAGAGCTTCAGCTGCTCCGCCCGCACGGGAAAAATCTTTGTGTGACCCACAACTATTTGTTTCGGTCTGGGTATTTGTGTATGTGAATTTTCATGTTTGTAAACGCACCCACGACATAGGAATAAATCCCATGTTGAAAAGAAAAAAGAAACAATTACGAGGTTTTAGGATCGACTCTTAGGACGGAAAAATATAATATTTTTAATATTCCTTTTGTTGAATATTTTTTTAAATATTGCCTGAAATGTGGGTGCACGCGGTAGACCTCTGCCACCTTCACTTGCCATCTAACATCGTCGGCAAAATGTGGGCCTATGATTCATCCGGCTTATCATTACTACAAGGAATAAAATTATGTCCCGACTTTAACTATCTACTACTGCATCATACATATAAAAGCGTCATTCCATACAGCTTTTAGTAATTAAAAGTGGGAAAAGTACTTTCGTCATCGTAACTAAGTAGATAAATCATTATGTATATAAAAGTTAGTACTATAACAACTAAGGTCCATAGTAAAAAAAAGGGAACAATTACACTGCTGAGATAAAATGGACGCATCATTTTCGGTGACAATTATGAACGGAACATTTAATGCAATATTTAAATAATACGATGTCCGATTGCGCTACTTACACATGGAATGTAATCCCATCCTGTTTCTTTTGGAGCTTGATGGAACACACAGGCCACAGGACGCCATAATTAATTTTAATTTGACACGCGTAGATCACGTTGTTCCGCGCGACGGTCGCCGTGTGACTAATCGCGTGAACGTGTGACTACTTGCTTTGCAGGTACTAATTGTTGCTTCAAGGCGATGCGCGACCGCGGCTTCTAGATTACTGTTATTCTATGGGTATAATAGAGGCTAAAGTATTTGCAAAAGCGTTTCTGGTATGCGGTGTGCTTTTTAATTGTAAAACTTGGCTTAATAAATATTTAGTAATACTATAAAATTAAAAACTGAAATAGTGAAACGCATTGCGAAGAGTTTAGAAACTAATTAAAAATAAATGTAAAGTACCTAAGAAGACCAGGGTCGATAATTTCTGAAACCAAAAAAATTAATAGTAGGATGAAAGCCGTTGAAAAAGGAAGAGAATGTAACTAAAATGAAAGGAAAAATAATTTACGGGCGATCTGAGGGCGGGAAGTGGGGGTGAGTTTTTAAGGGTAAAAAACGGTTTATCTCGATTTCCGGCAAAACTACAGTCCTATGAAAAAAAATTAAATAACAAAGTTTTAGGTAATAAAAAGATCTACAACTTTTGTATTCACACTTTTTTCACATAACCTCAAAATTTATGTGAAAAAACTTTGTAATTTAATTTTTTCCAGAGGACTTGTAGTTTTGCCGGAAGTCGAGATAAACCGTTTTTTACCCTTAAAAACTCACCCCCCTCCACTTCCCAACCTCAGATCGCCCGTAAATTATTTTTCCTTTTATTTTTGTTATATACTCTTCCTTTTTCAACGGGTTTCATCCTACTATTATTATTTTTTTCACTTTTTACCATTTTCAAAGGCTTCAGTCCTGAACTAAAGTACGTACGTGTGTTTCAGGACAAAAAGCTTAAGGACATCAAGCAACCTCCTGATACTGCAGTTGGCCATCTTAGACTTTATTATGATGGCAAAAGCGCCTATATTTATATACAATAGCGCTATGCGGGGATTCGCTAGTGGGACGGTAGGATGCCAAATATTCGCGCTAATGGGCGCCTACAGCGGGATCGGTGCGGGTATGACCAACGCTTGTATTGCTTATGACAGGTAAGATAAAACGAAAGGTTGTTCATAAGCAAGAATACCTAGTTGGAAATGGGCAATAGAAGTTTCTGTACCTAGCCATCAAGTCCAAGAAGTCCGTAGCCCTACTTACATCTAAACAACGCTTGTACCCTCGACTTCATTCGGTGAATCTTTTGGTTCCGTACCTCTAGAAGACAGCTACTGAACTTATGTAAAATAACCCTTGCGTGACGGTAAGACGTAGGTAAAATTAAGCACACACACAATTCCGAGAATGTTTTTTTATTCCAATATTTTTATTTTTAAGTCTATTAGGTTTAGAAAGTTTTTTGCTATAATTTTTAATAGAAACGTTGACAAGTTGTGGCATAAAGTGTGAGAAATAAAACGAATCCCATTTCCTCCAAATAGCTAAAGCTATATTGGTGATTATATAAAGGTAGGTGTATGCTCATAGATCTTAAGTTATAATTATATTAAATATCAAAATGTCAGCTTTAAAAACTAAATAGATACACACAAGTGGTATCGTTTTTTATTTCTTACATTTTGAGCCACAACTCTTGAATAATTCTATTTAAAGTAACACTTTCAAATGATAAATAATTTGAAACTATAAGAAAATTTATATATACCCACCTAAATTCACCCAGATTCATCACTATATATTGCCAATTCCAAACTAAAATGTTTGATAACCCTCATTATTTGAACCCGACTCACATTTGACAAATATTTTAGACGGCTCATATAATTTACGTTAATAATACTCCAATGCTTTCCGATAAGTCGTGATACCTGCGAAAATGTTTTTTATCTAAATACAGACCAAAATACAAGCTTTTTTTCAGACACTCTACAATTACTCGCCCTTTGGACGGTCGTTTGTCGCGTGGCAAAGTCTTGTTAATGATAGCATTTGTCTGGATATACAGCACACCGTGGGCGCTTTTACCCCTTCTTAAAATATGGGGCAGATATGTGCCAGGTACGACCCTATTCAAAAGTATTAGTTGTTAATAAAATAAATGATACATTTTCTCAGATCTGATGTCTCTTTTCTTTATTACAGAGGGTTACTTGACCTCATGCACGTTTGATTACTTGACAAATACGTTCGACACAAAACTATTCGTAGCATGCATTTTTACCTGCAGCTACGTTTTCCCAATGTCGATGATCATATATTTTTACAGCGGAATAGTTAAACAAGTGTTTGCTCATGAAGCTGCTTTAAGGTAAGTGTAAATAATGACATCAGTGTTGACTACACGTCTATGCTACACGTCTATGCTACACGTATAAGAATTAAATTAAATTTAGAACTTAATTAAACTTTAACTTTGCCACGTGAGGTTGGCTAGATGCTAATCGAAAAGTTCTAAAAATTATGAATATTCTCTGAAAGAAACGAACCTGTTGGAACTCTGTATTTTCTGCCTATCCCGCAAAGAATCTAGCATGTGAAGTAATGATATAGATAGAGAAATATTCCCATACATTAAACTTAATCGTGGTCTCAAAGCAAGCAAGGCTTGTACAGTACCCTATGTGGACTAGGCACTATCCCAGTAGCACAAAACAATAGAGACGAGAGGCAAAGACTAGACTACTGGGGAAGACTTCCCACTATAAAATTTCTTAAACAATGAACAGCCTACGTTCACCAAATGACCTTAAGTAGTTGTCATAATGGCAAATAATTAATGGGTGCAACATTTTAAACCCTACAAAGGTAGTACAGCAGCAAACCGTTAGTCTCCCAAGTCCTAGAATAAGACGCAGCAATTGGCCGCCAAACACATAATGACAAAATCAATTAGCAAATCACCATCTTCATAAAATCAGTAAGACCACAACACAACCTGCTAGTAAGAGCCTCATACGTCGGCAATTGGATTATCTTCTTTGTTGAACTATAAATCCCTGAAATACGGATGGAACTTTGCATTTAAAGTTATAGTCTTTAACCACTTAGTGCATTTCTTTGATCAGTAAGTTTCATTTAATTATTCATTTAAATCACCTTATAGAGAACAGGCTAAGAAGATGAACGTAGAATCTCTCCGAGCCAACCAAAACGCAAACGCTGAGTCAGCTGAAATCCGAATTGCAAAAGCGGCGCTAACCGTGTGCTTCCTATTCGTTGCCTCTTGGACTCCTTATGGGGTCATGGCACTAATAGGAGCCTTTGGAGATCAACATCTTCTCACTCCTGGGGTAATTTTGATTTGGACGTTATAATGTTTCTCTATACGTCAATGACACTGAAATTTATCTAATACTTTGGTACGACAGAAAAATCCAGTTTCGTATTATTTGGAATTATAATAAAATAATAGTAATAATAAAACAACCTGCACTGTCCCACTACTGGGAAGAGGCCATATTAAAACAATAGGAAATATTTATTTTTAACAGGTAACAATGATACCGGCAGTGGCGTGCAAAGCCGTCGCTTGCATAGATCCATGGGTTTATGCCATTAGTCATCCCAAATATAGGTGAGTTGATTACAAGAAGTAAGTCAACGGTTCTAACTTTGTTACACCTCTCGAAACCCAGATTCATTACATGAGAAACAAATACTTACAAAAGTAAAGATAGGAATAGAGGTTCATTTCAAAGGAGTCTCTAACAGACCTTGTTTAATCGATAATTGTTAAATATTTCAGGCAAGAACTTCAACGTCGCATGCCATGGCTTCAAATCAAGGAACCGGACGACACTGTCTCAACTGTTACTAGCAACACCGTCAGTGCCCCACCTGCCGCCCCTGCGTAGACTTCAGCGCCTATTTTGTGGAACACATAAAACGCGCTCAACATGAGATATCATCTACATGTAACATTGCTCCATTTATGAGCAACGACTATGGCCTACATAACGGACTTCGATGATATTATTATAAATATAGCTTTTACTGCTGCATAACATGGCATTATAGACAATGACATGAACTTAATTGTGTTTTATTCTTATTAAAACCTTCGTGGAATATACGTTAAAACATAACTTGAGGTCCTCATGATATCAAGGATGACTTGCTTAAAACCCCTCCTTTAATCAAAATATTTTATTATGATCAATAAAATTACTAAGTAGAAAAAGAATTATACAATAGACAAATTAAATAAACATCTAAACTACCTCAACAGACTATAGACAAATTAAATAAATATCTATTCCCCAAGCGGGAGTGACAAAGCTGTACTGTTTACCCACTTATCGCCTATTATGTTAGCTCTCAATGTAGTTATAATATTGCCTATTGCCATTATACCGATATACGAATCTAGACTTCGGACTGATCCTACACTTCGTCCGACCTAAGAATTAAATCTAGGATCGTCATCGCTATCTATGCGCCTCTATACCAACGAGGCACTTTAATTATATTATTATATTATAAAGTATAAAAATTAACGTTACATACTATAAAATTTAAAGTGTATATAAACTCTAAAGCAAAAAATAATTCTTGACATATATAACGAATACGTTTAAACCTAAATATTTTAGCATAGATAATTATTATGTAAATATATTACTGCGAGCACTCGCGTACATAAGTCTAACAGAATCGCAGTATCCCACATTTCGTCGTGAGCCTGATACCATAACATAAGGATCACCGGTGCGCAACATGCGCTTAGCTTTACAATAATCTAAAGCCGCATGTATCCGAGATTCCACTTCAGCTCCCCAACTGCTCTTGGCAACCTCGAAGTAATGCATCGGTCGTACACCTCGCCAGAACCGCAACTGTCTCGCTGTGTGGCAAATTCTGGTAACCGCCACTATCGCACATGATGGTCTAACATGAGACAGTATTTTGGCAGTCCGTCCAGAATTTGTAAGGCATATGATAACAACTGCCCGAGATCGCATAGCAAGTTCAACAGCACTAACGCAGAGAGCTTTAGTAGGTTCTTCAAGAAGACTTTGCATCAACTCCATATTCCCATAAATACGTGGTTGCCAAACGATGCGTTCCGTGTGTCGACATATCACAGCTGCAGCAGCAATGCAGTGTTCAGCCATTTTTACAGTATCACTAGAAACGGCGAACTTTTTTAAAGGTGAATCATAATGCAATTCCAGAAATAAAACATCCACCCCGTCTAGAACTAGATTAGCTATATCCGAAACGCAAAGTGTAGGTATTTGCTCATTCAGAACTGCTTTACACAAACATGGTTTACCAATTTGATTGCATTTGGCTACGATTGTTTTTTCAGCAATAAATATTTTCTCCACCGGTAAATCGGTACTTAAAACACACCGATCTAAATAAATTCCATCTGCTTCAAATAAAATTTCATCAATATTATCTAGCCCAAGAATAGTTTCAATGCATGCAAAAATAAGAACATGTTTTCCTTTTTCAGGTAACACTTCTTTAACTCCTCTAATTTCATAGGCATATTGAGTGTTCGGCACCAACAAACCATCCACATCAGCACCTACGGCCCAAGCTATTTGGTCTTCCGTATGTTCAAAAGGCTGCTTCGATTCCTCACTACAAGAAAGTGATTCCATACTGTCGCCTCCTCCGGTAACAGCATTATCCATATCACTGGGAACTTTCAAAATACGTACCCCCATTTTGGAGCCAATAATACCACCAACAGCAATTGTACAATCGAGCGAATCGTCTCCAACTTCAGATACGTAAAGTTTGACCTTGCCAGGAGTAATACTATCAATAACAATTGTATCCCCCGGGTGGAGATCAGTTAAAAAATCGTAACCAACGTACAAACATTCAGGTGTGCCACTTTCACGCCAACTGGCATCCATTGTAAGACGTATCATTTCATCCTGTATTAGCTCAATAGTTGACTTGGGCCCCTCTCTTAAATCGCCTGTAATAATATCTGGCCCTCTGATGTCTACTATAAGGGCTAAAGGATATACGTATTCCAACTCAGCACTATAATTATATACTGCTTGCCTAATGCTTTGAACTATTTGCGCACAAGCATCAGGTTCTAGGTCTTGCATATTTAGCCTTGCTACAGTCATCCCAGAAGCAATTAATCTTTGTATAGTAGCAGGATCACGATTATTTAATCCAATATCGCTCATAAGACCTGTTTGTATTTCCTCATAAGGATTTTCATGGATATTTAAATTACAATAATGTTTGATTAAAGTAGGTTGCGGTGCTTTGTCCTCTTTTAATTTAGGTAAAGACTCAATAGGAATGTGCCACGGTAATGCCATTGCAATAAAGTAGTTAAAGTTATAATATTTAATAAGCTTACAGATTTTCAACAAAATATTTAAAGAGAACGAAATTGAATAATTCGTTAAATCGAATCGAATTGTCATCAAAGTTTAAATTGTCATTTTTATTTATCGTCTATCGTGTTATGACAAGTGATTATATTCTCTTTGGTATTATAAGATGGCCACAAGTATTCATATGATCAAATAAATATGTTGAACTTTTGGGTTTAGAGCGTTGAAGGCTCATAGTAAGGACTTGAGGCATTCTTCTACAAGTGGATAAGTGCTCTCGGACTTAAGAAGTCGTTATTTTAATTTAGCATTAAATTCTGTGGTTGTGATCTCTATCTATCAACTTATACTATCACGCTAGTTCCCTTGCGAAGTAGGCATTGAGTACAGAGATATGCGATATAATTACAAATTAACGATTTCAAGATTTTTTCCTTTACTTGTACTGTAAACCCTTGCTTCTAACCAAATTTCATGTGCCAAATTTAATTGATTTATACATATAATTTTCTCTCACTATTAGAATTCTAGAACGAAAGCTGAGTCTGAATTAAACTTTTAAAGTGCCATGATTCCTAGGAGAGATTTTAAATAATTTTAATTTAAACAGGCCTTAACTGCCTCGTTGGTCTGGTGGCAAAGCGCATCGCTTTGTGATCACGAGGTCCTGGGTTCAAATCCTAGGTCGGACAAGTGTGGTTTTTTTAACGAAGACGGGAGGTCTTAGTCTTAGTACGAGTCTGAAGTCTAGAATTGTGCCCGGTATATGGCAATAGGCTCGCCCCCTATTACATGGGACCTAACATCGTCGGCGAAACGTGGGTGTACTCAGTACACCTCTGCTACCCCCTCTGGGGAATAAAGGCGTGACGGTGTTTTTTTTTTAAACAGACCTTTAAAAACAAGATTTTATAGCAAAAATACAACGAAGATATCTTGCTTAGTTGTGGAGTTCCTTTGCTTAGTTGTGAAGTTCCTTTGACTTCGTTCCGACGCCATCATCAGACCCTAGACAGCATCCGGGTCTAAAGTACTTTTCAAGAAAAATCCGACGAGCTCAAAATCGGTGGGATTATATTGAATAGTTGCGTGGTTCCATTGGCCACCTTTCAGCTTCATCATCGGACCCTCAACACTATCTGGAGTACTTGTCAATACCAAACAATAATAATTCTTTATTACAAAAAAATAGACAAATACCAAAAAACATATAAATTAGATACAATGTGACATAGACAGTGATTTGAAAATTCTGGTACCCAAAGTAAGAATAAACTTTTTTTTTATTTATTTATTTATTTTATTCTCAACAATAGACTATTCTTACAGATAATAACCTAATACAACCCCTGCAATAGCATAGCACAGTCACTAAATATTAATACAATATCTACGTACAATCTAATACAATCTTCTACAATAATACCAAATATGAGGCTTTCGTGAATTCGCTCAGCGAGCACGTAAACAGATTAATTAATCCCGCAACCACGTTAAGCGTGCGCAGCGCCCGCACAAGCGGCGTACGCTGCAGCAGGTGCGCGCGCGCGGCACCAGCAGCAGTGGCGGTCGCCGCCGCCGACCCATGTAAGCATCAGGAACACAAAGCCTAACCTCCTTTAAAACTGCTGGGTTTTGTACTCTGCCACGAAGGACTTTAAATAAGTAGATAGCTAGGGCTACTTCCCGTCTGGCTTCCAGTTTCATATAGCCTACCATACCCAGAACAAATAAAGTTGGATACAACAGCGGATATCCGGGATAAACCCCATACTGTTTTAAATATAGGAACCTTATAAATTTATTCTGAATACGCTCCAACATCAGTCTGTATTTGGCCTCATATGGAGACCAAATTACCGCATTACATTCTAAGTGACTTTTTACGAAAGCCTCATACAATGCTTTTAAAGCTCCGATGTTGGAAAATTGACTTGCTTGTCTCAATACAAACCCCAGATTCTGATAAGCTTTCTTACATTCGCCTATAATATGTTTCCGGAAATTCAAATCTACAGTAAATCTGATTCCCAAGTCTTTCACCTCAATGACACGTTGCAGCGGCGCCCCTTCCATGTGGTACGGGTGGTGACGCGGGGCGCGCGCGCGACTAAACGATAGCACGGAACATTTAGCCACGTTATAGTATAATTAGTTTTCCAAGCTCCAACTTACAACCCTATTTATATCCTGCTGCAGCGTGCCATGATCCTCGGTCTGATCCACTCTACGGAACAACTTCAGGTCGTCAGCAAATAACAAGGGGGTAGACCCAGTGACGACTTCAGGTAAGTCATTTATCATTAAAATAAAGAGCAATGGGCCTAATGTGCTGCCTTGACTCACCCCAGATCTCGTAAAGTAAGGTTCAGAATAGTATCCACCACAATCGACGTACTGACATCTATCACGCAGATAGCTCGCGAAGAATGTCAGCGTATGCGGCGTGCAGCCTACTCTGGTCAACTTTGACAGCAGGACATTATTATCTACTGTGTCAAACGCATTCCTGAAATCAAAGTAGGCCACGTCTACTTGCACACCAGCATCTACCGTCGGTACTAGATGTGTCATAAAATGCATCAAGTTTCCTGTTGTTCCCCGTCCCGGTCGAAATCCGTGCTGCGCGTCAGACAACTGGCTACTTATCTGTACATAAAGGCAGCTATGAATCGCCGCTTCGAAAACTTTAGCCGGAGTGCATAGGACAGCTACAGGTCGGTAATCACTGGGCTCCGAACCACCACCTCCTTTAGGTAAGGGCCCGACTCGGGTGAGTTTCCAGCTATCGGGAAATGTCGCGGTCTTTACACAAAGTTTGAATAAATGTAGCAACGGATCGACCAATACCTCGCAACAATCCCTGAAGACGTACGCCGGTATACCGTCGGGCCCCACTGAGCGCTTAGGCGGCAGGCGGGCGAGCGCACGCCGCACTTCAGCGCGGCGCAGCGGCGCGAGGTGCGCCCGCGCGCCCGGCCATGGCGCCGCCGTCGCGCTCGCCGCCGCAACGCTCAGCGCAGCCGGCTCCAGGTTATAAACAGAGTGAAAGAACTGCGCGAACTCACTTGCGCATTCCGGTTCCGACAAATCTCGACCATTTTTTATTAACTTCCGTTTGCTCGAGTAACCTTTCCTAGATCTCACGTAGTCCCAAAACGCACGCGGTTCCGCTGCCAGGTGACTTTGCACGCGGTCGCAGTACTGATCGTGCGCCCTTGCAGTCTCAGCTTTAACTCTCGCCCTCATACGACCGAACACGTCATAATCGCTACTCAATCTACTGGATTTATATTTTTGTGTAATTCGTGTTTGAGTTTAATATCTCTAATGATGTCAGGCGTATACCATACAGGGTAGGTGTACCTTATAATTTTTTAACTAACCCGTTTTAGAGGAACACAGGCGTCAAAAGCCTCAAAGATTTTGTCATAGAATAACTTTAATACTACGTCAGGATCTTTTAAACAATAAAATTCACTCCAATCTATAATAGACAGCAAAAAATATAAGTGGTTAAAGTCAGCTTTATTAAAATTCCATTGTTTACGTGTTGTGTGAGGGCGGTGAGAGTGTGGTGTATGTACGGGGCGCGCAAACTGAGGCCGTTGCGGCGCGCCAATCTCAACGCTGACGGCGAGCGGTGGATGATAGGCGTCCACGGGCTGCAGCGCCTCGTCCGCTGCGCTCACGCGGACACCGCTGCGCGCGCTCAACACGAGATCCAACTGTCTACCGTTACAGTTAGGCACCTTACTACACTGGGCCCTTATTCGCTATGACAATTTAAACACGAAACAAGACGTGTTATCACACATACGTGTTATTGGCGTGGAATGGAATTCTGTATGCCACTGTCAGATTTGAAAACATGACAAGGCTCGTCACACGCCATTTTTCGAACTGTCAAAATAACACGCTCCGCGCTTGCGTGTTATTGAAAACATGTTAAAAACTTGCTAAGGTAATTCAATGCAAACAAACATTTTTAAATAGTTTTATTGCAATTTAAATGATATATTATGATCATCGCGTCGTCGTAGTAATAATAAATTATTACTCATAACCAGTGACATTGGAAAATTGTGGTGGCTCATCTATTAAAGTGAACTTCTCAATTTCAACAATAGTGTACACATTTATCTTAAAAATATGGTGTTTTGTTTTAGTTTGTAGTCACAATGAACCGGACGAAAGCTTCTACAGCCCAATTAGCATATTTACCCACCCACAGGTGGAATCTGGGTAGAGATGGGTCGTATTAGGTAAATCAGGTACTAAGTACACCTGTTCCTAGTCTGCATAAATACCTAATCCAAATACCTAATCCACCTAATCTCAATGATCTCATACACATACCGTTCCATAGTGATCTCAATCCGCCTATTCTATATCAAATCCTGATATCGAATTATCGATATTTGAATTAATTGAATGTTAAATTGTTTTGTTAGTTAAGAACGGGCACAGTCATAATAACACTTTTAAGAAATGGAAATTTCAAAATGGAATCAAAGTTTTTTGTTTTAATTAATATTTCTGCACGAAATTGGTTGAATAAACTAATACTTTTTTTTCTATTTTATCATTTAATGATATATTAGTGATGAATTGGTATCTTCCCTTCATACTTTTTACAGGCTTAGGACTGTTAACTTACGAATGTATGAAGTTTTGGGTCTTGCGATATTAAATATTCCGCAAAAGTTTAGCGTTCGCAAGATGGCGTATTTAAAAGATTTCAATTGATTATATTTACATTTGTTTTCTATCAATACGCGTTGTATAGCGCTGACTCGCTCACCCTTACACGTAAGCGGGATAGCAAAGCGATAAGCATATGAGTGAGTGAGAGAGCGCGGGAACAGGTGTGAGTGAGTGCGCTAAACGGCTAAACATTAGTTTTTATTGAATATGAATATTAGGTGGATTAGGTATTGTTTGAATTGGATTAGGTGCCGCCTTTTCTCGTAAAATCCCTGTTCTTTGGATCTGTTCTAATAAATACGACTCACCTCTAAATCTGGGTGCATCAATTGTTCTCCTCAAGGAAGGTCATCGAGATATGTGGAAAGACCTAACCTACCAATTAAATGCGTTAGTAGGCCCATTTAAAATTTTTCTTTATCATAAAAAACAGGTACGTATCTACTAAAATAAATGTGACTTTTGTTATTTTATAAAGACAAATAATTTGTGGTGTGCTACATTATTGATTTTGTGGTGAATTAAATATTTGTATCATCGATTGAATTATAGGGCATAGGTGGATGATGTTGACCTAAAATAACATAATAGGCTATTTTTCAGTATCAATTTTCATTACAAGTAGAATGTAGGGTTATTATAGTGCATTTTCTATTGGTGAGTCTTAATTGTTCATCAAATAATGTGTTGCATATATTATGAAGCACTAATTTTGCATTTATAAATCATATCTTTCATATGAAACTTCTTTTACAGAATTGCTGATGGTTAAGAAAATTAGAACACCCAAGTTGACCTTGTAGAGAAAGATGTGCGGTGATGTCATCTGTGGTGGGAATTTTTATACTAATGAATGAAAGAAAAATGTTTTTATTTCAATTTGTTTTTCAATTATAGCTGCATAATTATGGCGTGGTAAACCAAACTGTATAATTTTGAATGTTCGTTGTTCAAATCAAATAAAATAGCATTTATTGTGGTCATAGGTTACAAAGATGGTATGTGTTGTTGTTCTGATGAGGACTTACAAGATTCCATATAACAATACCAAATGACTTGCATGTGATTATTGATTTTCATAAATGAAACTTGTTGATTTACCAATTACTTTTGTTTCATTTATATACATACCTGCCCCGCAGGGGATCTGGCTTGATGATATTTTTATTATTTTATTTTCTTTATTAATTCTTTAATTTAGATAGATACATAGATTATGTATCTATCTATGTATCTGTGTAGATAGATAGCTAGTAAAGATAAAGATACATAGTAAATAAACTTAATAAAAAAGTATATAAATTACTCGTAGTAATTCGAAATCATAATTTAGATGAGTCAAATACGATTTTACATGAAGTAAATAATTTTTAAACATAAATTTTATTTTCTTATCGATAAATCCTGTACTAGTAACCACTTGCCTAATCAGTTGCGTGATTAGGCAAGTGGTTACTAGTACGCAGATTCACAAACTCACACCGACATAAAATTGACACGCTACCGCGTCGATATGCGGTGTCTAGGCATTCTTCGTCTATGGGACGAATATTACTACTACTGTCTATCAGTCAGTGTCAACTGTCAGTGTGGTGTCAATAATGTCAATCGATTATTAAAATGCGAATTGCGATGTTTACCTATAACTTCTCTTTAAATCTTTATTAATAAGCAGAAAAAGACAGAATAACATTTCACAGACTATTTAATTTGTTGTGGTTAGTTGATAACACACATTTAATTACAATTACTACTTAATACTAATACAAGGACGTAAACTTCTAAGTTTACATTATCCCAACGCCCATTACTAAAAAATAGTGATCTCCTTTGTACAGAATGACAGATTAATACCTATTCTGAAACGTTGACTTATAATTTTAATCATGGATAAGTTAACAGTTATATCAGGAACTCTCTTTATGGCGGCGGACGTCTTCGCGATTGTAAGCCTTGCAATGCCTGATTGGATCATTACGGAAGTTGGAGGTATGTATTTCATTTCAATTTATTTGCAACCAACCTATACTGGTCATTTTGTATTGACCTTGTAGTATCTAATAGAGAAGTATTTTTTAAATGCAACATTATACAGTAAATACAATGATACACAGTGAAATAAGTTCATTACTGTGTTACTGATTTTTAGGTGATACGAGGCTGGGTTTGATGTGGTCATGCATAACACTGTACAACAGGCCTCAAGTATGCTATACTCCAGACCTACAACCAGAATGGCTGCTAGCATTGATTTGCATCTTTATTGGATGTATATGTATTACTACCACGGTGATACTATTGGCTTCAAGTCATTTCGATAGAAATGTCATACCTTATGCCCGCTGGGTGGGATTTGCAGCAAGTAAGGACACAAAATTTATTTTTTTAAATTCTATTATTGCATTGTGATCATTGTGAAAGTTTTATACAACTAATAACTTATTTTTATAAACTTTTCATGTCACTCACACATAGTTCCATAAGGTGCTTCACTTTTGACATGGGTGATCCAGAGTAATATTTTTCTAGTCCAAAATAAATAATCATCATTACATAAACATTAATAAAAATGTATTGTACCAAATTTTACAAAAAAAATCTTAGTGTAGAGCCAGGAACCCATACTAAGTAAAAACTGAAATAAATAATACCAGAGCTAAAAAGTATTGTTACTTATACATATTATACCCAATTTACACACTGCTCACTTCTGCTTGAAGTGAGAGAAGGTTAGTCGTATTGTACTGCGTGAAAGTAAGTAGAGTTTACTTACCTTCACACACAAACACTGCCAGGCGTTGCCTTCGTTGGCTGGCCACCCCCACTGGCACTGTGGCTGGTTTAGAAATCTTTTTGGAATGATGGGAAAAATACATTTTGGAAAAAAAAACAAATATAAAAAAACTAAAGAAATAAATAAAATACAAACAAAAATGGGTGGTGTATCAGAAAATCCATGGGAAAGCGAATATAAAAATTGCCTTGAGGATATTTTTAAGACAACGATATCGTTTCTGGGAAAAGATGATTTGATGTCAGAAGTTTCTTGCAAACATAAGAGAAACAAAGCGATGCTAGAAGTGCGAAGGGAGTATGAGAACAGTTGACCCTGCCACGGTACTGCTTCTTAGTTTTGGCGGGAAGTGGCGACAATAGGTTTAGGTTTAAAGAACTTTATTTTCTCATAAGAACATACATAATTCACTTAAATAAGATTATAATGTGAAATCTTAAGACTATAATTATCACTTTGACGTCATTATCGAGTCTCAGACGCTACACAAAATTCGTATTTATCCAGTCCTATCCAAGTCCTAGTATGTCATTATTTCCTGTTTTATTAATATTTCTCATATATATATTTCTTAAGTTTAGTTTTAAACACATTAATCCTGCTGCACTCTTTTAATTCATTTGGTAAGTTATTGTATAGTTGTGCTCCCTCAAACAGTATGGTTCTTTTCCCGTAAGTTATTGTATGTGGTTGAGTGAGTTGTATTTTGTTCCTATTTAAGTAGTGCTTTTGTTTTCTTGTGGTAAATGTTATGTTCAAATGTATGTTGCCTGTAATAATTTTTTTAACTAAAATGCATGTTTATAATTTATATAGCTGGGTTAGATTAAATAATTTTGTTTTAATATATAGCTCTTTTGTGGGTGTCAAATAGTTATAATGGAAAAGTATTTTAATAATTTTGTTTTGTAATGTTTGTAGCCGAAAAACGGTTTGTGTTAGACGCTGCTCCCCATATTTCGATCAAATATTCTAGGTGTGTATTTATTAATGAATTATATATCAGGGTGCGCACTTTACGTGGTATACAATTTGCCATCTTCCTCAGTGCACCCAGAACTGAGCTCAGTTTAGATCTTAGATGTGCTCAATGAGCGTCTACCACGTAAGCCGGTCGTCTAAATATAGTCCTAAATATTTTTGATGATTTGATCTCTTTATTGACAAGTGGGTCTTAAAATGAACATGGACAAAACGAAAATAATGTGTAACGTCCATGTCGTACCCACCGCACTCACCGTTGGGAACTCTACTCTTGAAGTTGTCGACGAATACATTTACCTGGGACAGGTAGTCCGATTAGGTAGGTCCAACTTTGAGAGAGAGGTCAATCGACGAATCCAACTCGGCTGGGCAGCGTTCGGGAAACTGCGCAACATCTTCTCATCCAAAATACCTCAGTGCCTAAAGACTAAAGTTTTTAGTCAATGTGTGTTACCAGTGATGATATATGGATCAGAGACGTGGTCTCTTACTATAGGTCTCATAAAAAAGCTCAGAGTTGCTCAGCGAGCTATGGAGAGAGCTATGCTCGACATTTCTCTACGTGATCGAATCAGGAATGAGGAGATTCGTAGAAGAACCAAGGTCACCGACATAGCCCTTAAGATTAGCAAGCTGAAGTGGCAATGGGCGGGCCACATAGCGCGAAGATCGGACGGGCGTTGGGGCAGAAAGATTCTAGAGTGGAGACCACGTATTGGCAAGCGCAGCGTGGGACGACCGCCTGCCAGATGGACCGACGATCTTGTGAAAATGGCAGGAAGTCGTTGGATGCAGGTGACATCGGACCGGTTACGCTGGAAAGCGATTGGGGAGGCCTATGTTCAGCAGTGGACAAGTATAGGCTGAGATGATGATGATGATCTCTTTATTATCCAATGGTTAATCGTTAGTGGTGTGTAACTCTTATTATATATATACTTCTTATTTTTTGAAGTAAAAATCATGTAGTAAGTTTTCGAAATGTTAACTGTCAATAAATTATATAAATACCAATAATTAATTTTGTCAAGATCTTTTTGAGCTTCTAATATGATAGCGTGGATGGAGTTTCCAAAATAAGACAAACAGGTGTCGTCAGCATAGACAGTAAGGTGAACAGTTATTTCCGTATTTTTAATGTTATTAATACTCTCTCTATCCACTATATCATCACGCCAGCTCCCTCGCGGGGTAGGCAGAGAGTACAAAGTTCCAACAGGTTCTTTCCTTACATACCTCTCTGGCTTCCTCCACTCTCATAGTTCGTCTCATACACACTCGCCGGTTACGGAGACTCTTGACTTGCCCTTCAGCTAAGACACGGTCTATTTGGTCATGGTAAGATAGTCTAGGTCTTCCCTGGCACCTACATCCTTCCACTTTCGCATTGTATATCTGTTTTGTCATTCTTTCTTCGGGGATCCTTTCTATATGCCCGAACCAACGGAGCATACCCTTTCTCATCTTTACACCGATACTATCTTTCATACCTACTCGCTTTCTTACTACGCTGTTGCGAATACGGTCGGTCAGCGTGACTCCGCACATCTTCCGCAGAGATCGCATTTCGACCGCATTTATCCTGCTTTCGTTCTCCTTCTTACATACCCAACTCTCACTGCCATATAACAGCGTTGGGACAAGCACTCCGTTATGCATGGCCAGCTGCGCCTTTTGGCTTAAGTGCCGGTTCCCAAGTAGCCTTCCCATCGCACCATTCACTCTATTACCTGCATTCACTCTTCTCTCTATATCAGCGGTGTATTTCCCATCCTTACTGAAGGCGCATCCAAGATATACAAACTCATGAAATAAAACTATTTTACGGATTTTATCGCGGTTTATTTTTTGATTTTTAGTTCCCGACGTTTCAAGTGCTTTGCAGCACCCATGGTCACGGGAGGGACTGAGGTGTTAGACGTCCAAAAGGCATAGTTGGTCCGGGGTACCCTCAAACTTCTTAATTATTTTTGTTGGTCCGATCTACGCAGAATGAGCTAACGGTGTCTTGAGGTCTTGCAGTGTTATGCTTGGTTTTGGATTTGATTATATTAATTACTGGATCCCAAGTCGTTGGAAGCACCCAGCCATCTTCTCTATTGAAATTAGCATGTTTTTTAATTTCAATAGCCTCGCGAACCATCCTTGGTAGGTATCGGTGTTCTTTCACGAGAATTTGTGGTCTATCAAATCTGATGTTATGGCGGGTGCGGTCAAGGACATGTTCACAGACTGCAGACTTCTTTAAGCGACGGTGTTTTAGGTCAGCTACGTGTTCTTTAACCCGAGTTTTCACTGGTCTTTTTGTTTGTCCTATATAAGAGAGACCACATTCACAATCAAGCTTGTATACTCCTGCATCTTGTAGAGGGATCTGACACTTGACAGATGGTAAAAATTGACTGATCTTCTTCGGCGGCTTATAAAATGTTTTAATTGAAGCACGCTTCAAGATGTAGCCAATCTTGTCCGTGACTCCCCTCATGTAAGGTAGTACTGCAGGGAGACGCTCGACTGTGGCTGGTTTCACTCGGTCACTGTGACGTTGGCGTGGGACTCGAAGCTTATTGTCTGTTGTCAGATGTTTCTTGTCACAGATCCCTTGTGCTCTCTGAAACAAAGATTTACCCACGGTAGCTAACTGTGTTGGATGGTGGTGAGATTCACCGTTCAAGTACCTATCATTATGGGTCTTTTTTCTATAAACCAAAAAATAAACCGCGATAAAATCCGTAAAATAGTTTTATTTCATGTGGAATATTCGCGTAAATCTAAGAACTCAGTATATACAAACTCATTCACTTGCTCCAGCACATCGTTACCAACCACAATCCTTGCATTCGTTCTGGTTTCTTCCCGTTCAAAAACCATAATTTTGGTTTTCTTCACATTCAAATGTAAGCCATTGTTCATGCAGTCGTCTCTCATAACTGTGACTAGTGTTTGCAGATCAGTGGCTGTTGGCGCTATCAAAACCGCGTCATCTGCATACAATAGGTGGTTTATCACTAGATCACCCATTTTTACCCCTTCAGTCATCGCATTCAGTCTTTGAAGACTTTTATCCAGATACACTATAAACAGTCTAGCGGACAACACGCAACCCTGCCTGACGCCGATTTTAACGTCAAACCAAGGTGACATGTTACCACCCACCCGTACGCATGTCTTGCTGTCCACGTAGGTGGACTGGACGGCTCGCAACAGAGTGCCGTTTATACCATACTCTGGCAAAATGTCCCAAAGTCTCTTTCGCACGACTCTATCAAACGCCTTCTCCAGGTCCACAAAACCGCAGAAAACCTTCCGGCCTACTGCCAGATGCTTTTCTACGATGTTGCGGAGGGAGAAAACTTGATCCGAACATCCTCTTCCAGACCTGTTTTTAATACAGATCAAAAAAAGTAAAGTTCCTAGTACAGATCCCTGTGGAATACCACAATTTATGCATTCGGGGTGACTCTGAAATTTATCACCAATTTTCACAGTTTGGTATCTATTTTGGAGGTATGAAGTTAGTACATTCAAGGCTTGTCCAGTAATACCTATATTATTTAATTTTTGAATTAATTTTACATGACTAGCAGTGTCAAATGCCTTTTTTAAATCTATATAAACACCTAACACAATTTTTTTTTGATCAATACTTGTTTTTATTTTTGTAACCAAATCTACAGCCGCAGAGAGTGTACTAGATTTTCAACGGAATCCATATTGTACAATCAAAAAAATTTTTTCATTGAGATGTTTATCTAAGCGAGTATTAAAATTCTTTCGAATATTTTGGACATAATTGGGAGCACCGATACTGGCCTATAGTTACCGGAATCTGTTTTCACACCTGACTTGTAAATAGGGTTGACCTTCGCCACTTTAAGAGGGTCAGGAAAAGTACCTTCGTATAAACATTTGTTTATACAGTCTGTAAAATTGTGTGCTACAAAATATTTAACTGATTTTTTGCTTTGGTACTAATCCCGTAAATACCGGCATTGCTATCCAAATTGTCAATTATCTTTGTAACTTCTACAGAGGTATGGTAAGAATTCAGAAAGTGTTTTATCATGTTTATGATCGACTTTGTACATAAGTTAAGTTATTGGCATGATATCTGTAGGGTATTTCATTCGCAAGGTTAGCGCCTATGGAAGAAAAAAGCGATTAAATGTATTGCAAACTTCTTTACCTTCAGTTATAATATTGGAGTGTACAACAAGTTTGGGGGGAGCACAACTATATTTCGTCTTGTTCCTGGCTAATGTATTTATTAAGTCCCACATTCTCTTAGGTTTATTCCAATTTTTATGAAATGCTTCGTAATAGTATTTTCTTTAAGCAACTTTAATCATTGTATTAACCATTCCTTGCTCGTCCTGACATTGTCTGTTTATATCTATATTTTGTATATCTGCCTTTCTTTGCTGCCATAAAATATTTCTTTTGTTAATCGAATCAATAATAGTTTTATTTATCCAATCTCTCGGTAGGTTTAAAATCTTTGTTTTAATTATCTTATTTCTTGAGTTGTGGTGTTGGAGGTATCTTTCCAAGTGATGATACTGGATGGTCAACGTTCTTTTCAGAAGTTCTACGAGTATTTGCTTATGGTCTGAAAGTGAGGACTGAATTACAGAAATACTGAATGAGTCATTCCTAAGATTAGAACATACATGGTCAAGAATAGTCTTCGTTTTATCTGTTTCGCGAGTACCGTATTCTTCATTTATTTTATTTAGTATATTATATCCCGCCTCCTTTATTGTGTCTACGTAATTTCGCATGATATTATTTCCTGAGTTGAGTAGATTAATATTAAAGTCGCCGAAAACCATGGCCCTTTTTACAATAGCAGTATATAAACCGGGTATGACAAGATGTGTATTATGGAGAGTTCTAGATGAAATAGTGTCTGTGTGTTCATGCATGTGTGTTATATAATAAACACCACTTGGGGAATATAGGTGACAGTGTTTATTATTTTTATAACATATAACTTTTTGTTTTCAGTGGTTGTGTTTTGCCTGGCTGCAGTTATTTTCCCAATGGGATTCCATGTGGATGAAATTGGAGGTCAACCTTATCAACTTCCTAACAGCCATCAAGTTGGCATATCATATATATTGTTTGTTCTTTCCTTATGGATAACTGTGATATCAGAATTGTTTGCAGGAAAAGTATGTCTGCCTCATTTCTAAGTTTAAAATTAATGTACTTGCCTTCATCAAAAATTGTTAGATCTGATTATTTATAGGTTTTATGAAATTCTCAGATCACTGTATACATTTATTTGACCTTTTATGTTATTTTATAAGATACACCGTCAACATTATTACTAGAAAATATACAAAAAATATTTTTTTTTTGATTTAACGAAATTAGATTTTGTTTGTCCTTATATATTATCTGTTTGTACTCACTCTGCTTATCTCGCAAAGGTTCTAATGTGATGATATAGTTAAATTAATATGTAGAAAGAGAGGTGTAGTTGTCCAGCATTTGTTACTAATTAAAATTTCAGGATATGTCTATCTATATCATCACGCCAGTTCTCTTGCGGGGTAGACAGAGAGTACAGAGTTCCAACAGGTTCTTTCCCTACATACCTCTCTGGCTTCCTCAGCTCTCATAGTTCGTCTCATATAATATATATTCAGGAAATATTATTTAATAAAATCTATCTTAAAATAAAGAAAAAAGTAAGTAAATAAACCTAAAAAACGGTTACCTATAAATTATTGTAAAAAATAAAATAACACCATTTAGTGGCACTTGTATAGGACTCTCAAGGCGCAAGTCCTACTCGCACTTGTCCGATTTTTTATAATTAACATCTATACCTGATCCAGAATAAACTTATCTACAAATTCCGTATACAAGCAACGGCCTAGTCGGTCGGGCTCCATCCTCAATTTATGCACGTTTTTACGGTTCGGTAGATACCCACCGATGCAGAGCACTATGACGCGACACCTAGTATATGCTCTCCCCAGTGGCTGCCCAAGCCGATGCCGTTCATCCTCGAAGCGCCCTAGAGTTAGTGCCCTTCCATTCCGGCTTCACACCCTAAAGTCCTAATATCACAGCTCGTTGTAGTGACAATTCTGCAGTCTGCCCTGATATTATGGAGGGTAGAGGTAAGGAGAACCATCTCTGTGTATGAAAAAGTGTCCGTCGAGAAGCATCAAATTGTGGTGGCGCTCCGATAGCAAGAGAGAGATTTTAAAGATAGCGCCAAACGTTATTAGAGTAGGATAGCGAATTGAACAAGGAAAGAAAAACTTCCGCTTTGTGAAAGTATTGTGATTGTAACTATAAAATCTCTCCACATTTTCTCACAGCAGGTGCATAGGTTATATTTACTAAATTATTTTGTACTACGTAAATAGTTGAGGTTTTATATAATGCTGTTTCATCAACTACAGTAGTCACAAAAGATATTAAATTTTTCAAATCTGCACACTTCACTCCGCTTATAACTGCTAAATTCATATCATTCTTTCTTGCTACGCTAGCGCTATGGTGGTGAGTTTTTGAGTTGTAATTTGCTGCTTACAGCGGACACCACAGAGTACATTCTTATATGGCGGACACTTTTTCCGCTTGTCCTCTATATAAAACGGTTCTCCTTACCTCTACCCTCCATACCTGATATTAGAGGTTAAGAGTTTACGAAGTTTGTAAAGCTCTATAAATAGCACACATTTGAAAAATATGTTTTGGTATTAATGTCCGTGATAAATACGAGGCATGCCTTTTAAGTTCTGTCGTTTCCATATTTCCCAGCAATTTTGAATTTGGAACTTTTCTATATTCGAATGTGTTTAAATTTTGAATCTCAAAACAGTTGAAAGTATTAGGGTTAATGCTATTGTTTAGTCACAGCGTCGATTGGAATCTGTCAGGTTACGTACGAAAATGAATCTTTCTTAGGAAAATGTTCGTGCAATAATTTTCTGCAACTTTAGAAGAGGCCTGACACGGCTTCAGTGCTTTGAAGAGCTAACATCTGTGTTCAGTGATGAAGCCCCATGTCTGCGGACTGTCGAACGCTAGTATTTAGAATTCCAGCATGGACATACTAGTGTTAGTGACAAATCTCGCGAAGGACGCCCAAAATCCGCCTTCACTGAAGATAACATCATTGTTGTGAGACAACTAATTCTCGAAGATCGTCATGTGACATCGAGAGATAGAGGCTCTATTAGGCATCTCAGGGACAACCATTCAGAAGATCTTGCATGAAGCGCTTGGTGTGAGGAAGCTAGTTTGCCGTTGGATACCGCATCTGCTTTCCGACGATCATCAGGCGGCCGCGTCAGATGGTGTAAGAAAACTCTGCAAAGGTTCAATCGAGGAGAGTCAAATCACGTCTACGACATCATCAGTGGTGACGAATCTTGGATCTATGCCTACGATCCTGATTCCAAACAACAATCTACAATCTGGGTCTTTCAAGACGAGCCAAAGCAGACTAAAGTTGTTCGTTCTCGAAGCACTTTAAAGAAGATGGTGGCCACGTTCGTTGGAAAAACCGGCCATGTTGTGACTATTGCACTTGAAGATCGTAGAACGGTTAACGCAGAGTGGTATACCACAGTTTGTTTACCACAAGTCATCACCGAACTTCGAAAATCTAACTCAAAGCGACGCATCATCCTGCACCACGACAACGCAAGCTCACACAGCGCTCGTCAAACGATTGAGTATTTGAAGCAGGAAAAAGTAGAAATTCTTGACCATCCTCCATACAGTCCTGACCTAAGCCCTAACGATTTCTTTACATTTCCTAAAATTAAGAAAAGTCTTCGTGGTCAAAGGTTCGAGTCCGGTGAAGAAGCAGTCGACGCTCAAATCAGCCATTTTGAACACCCTTTAGAGTGGAACAAATGTTATAATAACTGGTTTGAGCGAATGGAAAAGTGTATTAAGCTACGTGGTGAATACTTTGAAAAACAATAAAAAGTACTGTAAGGTTCTAGTTGTTTTTTTCTTCAAACGACATAACTTAAAAGGCATGCCTCGTACATAACGTATATCATATCATAATAATAGTAGTATTATAACCATTATTTAAATAGTGGACCTTATTCAATTTAAATAAGAAAAAAAAATTACCTCGATATGGTATACGTTATGTACGAGGCATGCCTTTTAAGTTTTGTCGTACATTTAGTAGCCCTGTTAAGAAACTGTCCCACCGTTGGGCATGGGCCTCCTCTCAAATTGAGAGGGTTTAGGACATAGTCCACCACGCTGGCCCAGTGCGGGTTGGCGAACTTCACACACCTTCGAGAAACTTAGGCATGCAGGTTTCCTCACGATGTTTTCCTTCACCGTTAAAGCCAGTGATAATTAATTTTTAATACGGACATGCTTTGGAAGACGGGTGCGTGCCTGGGTTTAAACCCTTGACCTCTGACTTTGCAGTCAAACCACTAGGCTATCACTGCTTTGCTAAAGGTTAAATAAAAAAAAATATATCACCCAATATTACCCAAGCAGGGATTGTAGTGGTGGAGTGTACCACTTTTCGCAGACGATATTATGGCAGTAAGGGGCAATCCTTTTGACATTATACCGGGCAATGCCAGACTCCAGATAAATCGTAAAAAAAATCTATCGAAAGATACACTTGATTATTAGGATAGCTAGGAAGGCTAAGTATAAC
Organism: Phalera bucephala; assembly: GCA_905147815.2. Lineage (NCBI taxonomy): Eukaryota > Metazoa > Arthropoda > Insecta > Lepidoptera > Notodontidae > Phalera > Phalera bucephala. Next base: position 18,262,712 of record LR990623.1, on the reverse strand, counting down.
TAGAGGATTCATATCCAAGACCTCGTGATAGCTACGCGCATAATCTTCATAAACCAATGAAGCAGGCTTGGCTTACTACCTATTTATTATAAACTCATCAAGTACGACACTAAAGGGAAGACGAAAAACAAACAAAAAAATAAAACAGAATCATTTATTACACTAACCCTAAAATATGATCGTCTGCATGCTTTGAACTAGGTATCAATTCATAATTTACGAATTAAAATTAAACTTGAAATAGACACATATAAAACCACAATATGTACAAAAGATTTTAAAAACAAAATAACACTTAGTCCTTTTAACAACCTGTACAAATACATAGTTCTCTGTAAGTCTTTATCACTTTTCATCACTGAATAATTGTCTTTTTAATTTAAAGTAATCTCCCAACTCTTGTAGCATTTGTTAACAAAGCGTAGGTAGTTGATCTTTGTGTCGCGATTTAAATCTTCTATGTAGTTTACTCTTCTGCTGCTGTATGATTAAGGTGTGTTGTTTTGCCGCTTCATCCTAGCAAAGCTGATTAAAATTAAGATGTGTATTATGTTGACTTGACGATAACGACTCTGCTAAAAGTTGCATGCAGCTCACTGGCTCCTGCACCCTGCAGCCGCGTGGTGTTTACATTACCACGCAACAACACGCTACTATAACAGGACGTCTATCAAACAGAAAATGTTATATACTCGCTACAGCTGGGAGGCTGGCCTTGCAATCTACTTGTGACTGATCACAGTCAGTGTAAGAAAGAGGGTACTGATTTAAGAACTCAAATGCCTTAGAACTCGACTCAAACGCCAACTCTCGAACGATGAAGTCCACAGGAACAGCCTGCCTGTAGCTGCACATATAAAAATATATTAATATAACACAACCAGCAAAGCTGGCATGCACAGACAGTAATAAAAAGTGGTGCTATTAAAAGTCACTGCATAATATATTGGTACCAAAATGATTAGTATTATAAATTTCATCTCTGAATAAAAAAACTTTACAAATATGAAATTAGGCATCATACCTACACACGTGGCGTTTTACTAATAAGGAAATAGTTTTTAGTCGTTAGGTAGATAAAAAGAGCTTTAAAGGTCTTAAATTTGCGAGGGACATTTAGTTAATAGTTTGAAGAACAATCAAATCAAAATACATAAATAAGACACACCAGGCCAAATTGCAGGCATTCTATTATTATTAGCCTAATTTTAGTCGTAAATTCAATTTGGCTACAAGCATGTCTAAATAATAGAATAGTGATGGCTAAATAATGTATAAAGCTTAGAACTCAATTGGTATGCAAAATGTAACTAGTCGTGTTGAAACATTTATATTTTTTTCGGTATTTCTAAACAAATCAGCTATAAAACAAAATGTTTTATTAACAACATAAACACAGTAAGGGCAGCATGCGTGAATCAGGTGTAAACGATAAATGTGCCCAACCGATTATTGCGTTTTTTTTATAAAATATTTTCAATACTTGGACTTTTATTGCTCCCACTTTTATTTTAATTATAGTACGATTTATCGACTAGGTACTTAGAACTCTCAAATATGGAGATAGTTTAATTAATTAATATGTCATCGCAAATTGTTAGTAGATTGAAAAATTCACAGCAACGAGTCACGCCTAGTCGAAATGCTGTCTTATGCATTATTATAGTGAACAAAGTAATTTCATATAAAATCCGCAAATAGCCACGAACTTTAGTTTTGGTTTTGACTTTATTCAGACCACGCGCGCAGTACGGTGCAGAGTAATAGACATGAATGTGTGTGCATGTTTAAATGCGTAACAAGCTCACTGCCGCTTTTTACATTCTCGCGTTTATCCATACTGTTTTACCCACGGTCACGCGAGTGGACTAGGGATTATGATTGCTAACTTGTTGTTTTCACCCTGTATCCCAAGATCATGATATTCTCATTGATTTTGAAAATTCAGTATTTCTGAGTAGTCCACATCATATATCATAATCTTTAAGCTAAGTTGCATAATCTGATTTGAGTGTTCAAATTATGTATGGAGAATCTTTCATATTAAAATAATTTACTTTAAGTGCACATTATTTTATTGAATGTTGATTTTACTGTACAGCCCTGTAGAATTTTATTATACTAATTATTTCCCGCGGCGTATATAATACGGTGATCTTAGATCACACGTGATTATTCCAATCTTCGCTGTTTATCATGAGTATCGAGTCGTCTTGTGTAACTACTTGTATGAAATTTAATAAATGCCTAATTTTATTAATACTGGCACCAAAACAGAAATTAGAAAAAAGCAATAAAGGACGTACGACTTTATGATGTACTTCAAATACTGCTTCCTCTCCCTTTCAACAAACCAGTCCATAAGATATCCTGCCATCAACGGAGCAGATTTGTACAATAAGAAGAATTTATGTAAATTCCCTGTAGCCCATGCACATCTTGTTTGAAGTGCATGTTTGATACATTCATTTTCTCTATCTTCTTTAGAAAGAAACTGAAATATTGTTGTTAGGTCTGAAAAATAGCAAATATATAAATTAACTAGCTATTACCCGAGGCTGCGCACGCGTATGAATGGGACGAAGAAAAATGCAGTGTTTCTTTATACAGTGCATTTTTTTTCATTTTTTCTCCTTATAAGAAACCTTCCTCGGACGACAACAAATATTTAAAAAAAAAAATTAGCCGTTATCGAGTTTTGCGCTTAGCTACACACTAAGGCATTCATTTTTATTTATATAGATATATAGAAGATAGATAAGTACCTTAATGTTTTAACCATAGAATGTATATGCCCTGACATTAAGACATACATCCACACTTTCCTTTCCTTACTTTTTGTAGGACATTCTATTTAGGAAGTGGTCACTCTCTAACACTTTCTTGTCTGGCGAAGCTGTAAAGACCCCGCAGACAGCGTAGATCATTCACACACACACACAAATCTCTAACATTTTCCAACTTCAGGCTTAAGACAAGGACGATTGGATGTATAATAATAAATTTAGGACAATTGTACTACAAATTGTCTGATTTATAAGTTATTAGAGTAGGATAGAAAGGTCTAGTTCATGCTAATCGATATTCAATAAGTCATGTTTAATCGTCATGTGACTCCAAGACCGGTCATTGTCGACGGAGCTACTCTCGAAGTAGTACAGGAGTATTTATGCCTTAGGCAGACATTACAGCTAGGGAGAAACAACTGCGAGAAGGAGGCCGATAGAAGGCTTCAGTTGGGCTGGGCACCATTTCAGAAGCTCCGTCATGTCTTCTCGTCACCCATCCCGCAAACGACGAAAGTCTTTGACCAGTGAGTGCGTCTTGCCGGTCACGACCTACGGAGCTGAGACGTGGACTCTCACGATGGGACTGGTCCCTAACTCCTTTGGAGAGAGTTATGCTTTGGAGTTTCTATGCTAGATAGAATCAGAAATGAGACTATCCGGCATAGAACCAAAGTCACCGACAAAGCTCTGAAAATCAGCAAGCTAAAGTGGCAATGGGCTGGTCACATATGCCGCAGAACAGACAACCGTTGGAGCAGACGGGTTTTGGAGTGGAGACCACGAACTGGCAAACGCAGTGTAGGACGCCCCCCCGCGAGATGGTGTGACGACATAGGTCGGATAGCCGGCAGGAAGTGGATGCATAAAGCAGAGGTCGGGCTCTGTGGCGCACATTAGAAGAGGCCTATGTCCAGCAGTGGACTGATTTGGGCTGATGATGATGATATTCAATATAAGATTAGATAAAATTTAAAACTACCAACCTAGTGTATTTTTAGTAAAAATGTAGTATAATATCCGGTAAGCAGTGAATTCAGCAGCATTGTTTCTGCTCTCAGGTAATTCACTGTATAGCATTTTAAGTTGTGTCTGACACTGATTGAATTCCTCATGATCACCTTTCTCTAAAGCTATTCTTGCATGTGTTTCATAAACTTCAACAGTGAAACCATCTCTTACTCCTTGCACCTATAAAAAAATAAGTGCACCATAGAAAAATTGTTACACAGCAAAAGGTAATAAAAAAAATACTTTGTGGTGTCTCGGGTGATTATCCACTATGACCAATTAAATACGTAACAAGACGCGTTACCATAACTCCGTGAAATAATCATTTAATTAACTAAGATTATTGATCATTAGGATGCAAGCATTACATTATATTAAATGGAGATCCAGTCATACCATTATTTCTCTAAATTTAAATATATAATTACAATCAAGTCCAATAATATGGTCCAAAAATAATTTAAATTAATTAATTATTGAATGATGAGTCACATAGATATTCATTAATACTGTAATATGCTTTTTCCAGCGAAAGTTATTGTAATTCATATTTAAATATCTTAATGCAATTAATTTTGTAATATTTGTTTAGGTAACCTGTTATAAATTCGAGCAGCCATGCAAAATATTCTATCACTAGATAATTTTGTTTTATGCTGTGGTAGACAAATCTTATTATTATGGCGTTAAGTTTTATAGTGTTCATACATATTGAGGTTAAGCGATACAAACACATGGCTCAATCCATGATTGTCTGTAGGTACACAGGGTCCTATTTCACTATCGCCAAAGATATGATAGCTTCGTGACATGACCCTGTATTGTTATTGTGTATAACAATGCAGTGCAACTTACAGTTAAATCTTGACGGATTGATTTTAGTTGATCACAAGCATATCTATAATCCTGTTTCTCTATCCACCTCTCTTTAACATTTTTAAGTGAATTTCTTAAAACTGATACTGGCCGAACTTCACATGCTTCGGGTGCTTTTGTTAACCTAAGGAATGATTTCTCTATATCTGAGCAGGTACCAACTATATGCATATTATTTATTTCATAGTCTCCTTCTGTATCCTGAACTATTGGTTTCTTTACTGTTGGTTCTTGTCTCTTAGTTGCTCCTTGAATAGAGCTGGCTATTGAAGGTATATTTATACCTCCAAATCGCTCAGCTCTCTTCAGGAGTTTCTCAGCATTACCCTGAAAGTCTTCAACAACAAATTGATCATATGAAGGCTTCTTTTTATTGCCATTTTTCTGGTATTTGTCAGGTTTCTTTTGGTCAAGTGATAGCCTGTCTTTAACCTTTTGTCGTCCCTTACCTTTTGCATTCTTACCCTTATCATCAAATTCATCACCAGAAGTAGAGGAAGCACTGTAAACAAAATATAAGATTCAATACTACTAATTTTAATAGTAAGTAATGATATAAGCAAGACATACCTAATACATGTGAAATGTTAGTTGAGATTTGCACTACCAATATAAATATATTAAATACAAAAATAAACAATATGAACAAACAACTATTTCTAAACTTATTTATACCAAGATAGAATATGTTCGTATAGTCTGTTTCACGAGACATGGGTATGGTGACACTTGATCATATTCCATTTCACTCATATTGTATTTAAGAATATTGAAAATATAGAATCCAAAAAATTACCAGGTATATAAAAATACATCAAAAATCTCTAGTTTAGTTTTCATCTGTTTAAATCATATACTGTTTATAAATTTGCGTAATTATTTTAAAAACTTAAAACTTAATAAAACTTTGTAAATGGTAAATTGTTATAAACAATATTTTGTTTTAAAATGTACAAAATCGATTGCCGATTTATTTACGAATATAGTATTTTATATATCTGACTGAAATATTTAGTATTCTTATGGTCAAGAAATTAATAAATAAAGGTGGATGTTCTATCTTGACATATTTAAACAGTTTTATAGATTTTTTGATAATAATACACATAAGCAAGAAATCAAGCAATTTGTCACATGATTTTTATGACCAAGGGCTTGAATCGTAAAAAAATAATGTGATTATTATATTTTGTTCCTAAATTATTTTTATTAATATTGATTCATTCTTCCATATAAATTTTCTCGATACAATATTCAACCTATTCCATTAAACACTCACCAAATTTGAAACATAACATTCTAAATGTCAGCATACCCATGACTGATGAAAAGGACTATTAATTATAGTTTAATAACCATCAAGCCATACCTACAGACATTTTATGAGCATCTCTGACCAATCCTTTTGATAAAATGATGAAATAACATTATTTTTACATTAATACTTTGTAATGCATACCTTAGCCTTTTTCGAGGCGGACTCCTTGACTTAGATCTGCTCCTAGAATGTGGCCGACGTTTTCTTGGTGGTGTGTTCTTATGACCAACATAACCTCTGTTATTCAAAAGCCCTCTTCCTTTCGGACTATCCAAATTTGTGTTTTCTAATTTCTGATACAAACTTAATGTTCCCCGAACAGGTTTCACTGACAAATTATTACGTTCACTATGAACACTAGGTATTGGTTCCTCATCCCAATTCCTAGTCCATATCTCATCTTTGTTGGCAGCAGCAGTAATACGGCCTTTTAAACATATGTCAATTTGATCTCTATCAAATGCAGATTTACATTTTTCATAACATCTCTTTATGTATCTTTCTAAGCTCTCAGGCCATGTACCAGCCGTTGTAGGGATTGAATTTGATTTAAAAAAGTGTGAGGAGTTATTGACTGTACTTGGATCTTCCTCAATATCTTCATCTTCAATTTTATCAAATTGGGGGGGTTCTGGTGGTTGCGGTATGTCTTCAGTCACCAATGGAGGAGGCAGAGGAACATCAAGAGGTGGGGGTGGGGGTTTAGGGATATCCGGAGGAGGTAAAGGTGGCAATGGTGGGGGATGGTCTGGTAAAGGAGGCAATATATCATTCAGATTGTCTGTATTGTCTTCATTTAACAAATTGTTAGCCTTCTTTCGCTTCTTTTTGGGACCGTTGTTGTTTGTAAGGAGAGGATTCTCATTGATGGGAAGAGGAGCTGGTTTTCTAATATTGTTAAGATTAAACCTGATTGGAGACTGATTAAAAAATGGTCGGTTTGTATCTAAAGGAGACATTCCGAGTAAAGGCGCAGTTGTTGGAGGCGGTTTTGAAAATCGAGGATGATTATGGTCAGGTTTTGGATCCTTGTTTTGTTGATATTGATGGGGATTATTGGCAAATCCTCCATTATTACCCATGTGGTTATAATACTGGTTGTAGAAAGGTGGATACATACCACCATGATACCCATTGTACTGGTGGTAATTAATACCATACATCCAAGGATTATGATTAGGCGGCATACCGGTCATAGTTTGGATTGGAGGGTCTTTAGAACTGTTATCATTCATTGTAGCAAGGCAAAATTTGCTTCAATAACAAATAAATATAAGATGATGAATCAAATAACTTACAGTGGCCTTACACAAAATGGCGACATGTAAAATTCCTTTTCTCTCTGTAATAGGCGTTACACTCAAGCAATGTGCACCAGGCTTATTATTACCCACTTATAATACAAATTGGTTGCATTATACGTACAACAACTTAAAATAATGAAATCACAAACATTTTGAAGATTTCGCAATGCAAAGAGATTGAGTGCATAAGTACACACTACATTAGCGCATATCGCATATAGTAGTAGCGGTGGAACCGATATATTAATATTCGCTAAGATATTAGTAATATCAGGTGTATTCATGTATTAGTAATCCGACGGATTCTAATATGCTAATATTCTGATATTCTCTTTATGCATACAACGACCTCCTATAGTAGGGATGAAGTTATTCATCAATGTTTAGTGAAAAAAAAAACTGATGTTTTACATCGATGTTAAGGTCTTTTAGACATCGATGGTTCGAGTATAATATCGGAACATCTATATTTCCTTACTCAACTAGTTCATATAATATTATTTTGGTATACTCTAGGATGCTAAGCCACAAAATCTATTTAATACGAACTTAGCTTACTTGACCAAAGCATTTGACCTTATAGATTATAACGTATTACTAAATAAACTTTATAATTATGGAATAAGAGGGAACGTACTTTCTCTTATAAAATCCTACCTTACTAACAGAACGCAGTATACGGTAATTAGTCGAATATGTAAAAAAGATAAAAGAGAACTCAAATACGTTTCAGAAGAACATGAAATAGCTTGTGGAGTCCCACAGGGCAGCGTATTGGGACCACTCTTATTTTTAGCTTATATTAATGACTTTTCAAAACATGCAAGTTTCCCTATAGTGCTATTTGCCGATGATAGCGCAATAATAGTAAGGCACGATAAAGAAAGTGACTTCAATTGTGATATAAATAATGCTTTACGCCAGTCTATTGAATGGCTGGAACAAAACAATTTAATCTTAAATATAAATAAAACTAAAATTATTACTTATCGACAAAGAACTATTGCACCGGACATTAATCTAACTATCAATAATGAAAGAATTGAAGAAGTATATTATACCAAATTTTTCGGTTTAACAATTGACTACAAACTGACCTGGAAAGAACATGCATCTACCCTAATTAAAAAACTGAGTAAGTTCTCGTTTGCTCTGTACAAACTTAAAAAAGTTGTTAACCAGGCAGCTGTCGTCACTGCCTATTATGGTTATGTCGAGTCTATTTTGCGATACGGAGTTGCATTTTGGGGATATTCCTGCGAAAAATCCATTTTCAAAGCGCAGAAAAGATGCACTAGATCAATATGTAACTTGAAACCAATTGATAGTTGCAAACCTCATTTTACTTTTCTTAAAATATTACCATTGCCATGTCTTTACATATATGAGACCGCACTGTTTGTGAAAAAAACTAGTGATCTTTTTATAAATATAGCTGAAAAGCGATCTAGAAGAGTGAGACAGAAATATCGGCATGAATTTTGTTTGGGACCTTGCAAAACTGCACTTCCTTACAAGAGCATACTACAAGGTTTAACATAATAAACGCAAGACCTCAGATACCCCGATTAGAGAATTACTACATAAATTGAAAACGAAAACCAAATTTCCAAATTTAAAGGTTTTAACCCTTTTTGATGCACTTTTATACCACAATTAACAACGAAACTTGTACGTGTATGTGTACGTTTTCAGAAATACGTTTTAGGAATGCATTTGAAATCTCCATATTGCTTTGAATCAATAATAAATTTAGTGTGTTAAAGCGCACTGAAGGAGTAAACGTATTTAAGCAAATTAAAAAAAAATGTAAGATACATAAAAAGTTGTTGGAATCAATTCAGTTACCGATTTAGAACAAACTACTTTCAGGTCTTGCGTTTATTCTGTTACAGCTTGTATACATGGCCCCAAAAATTATCAATAAAATCCCGAATGACATCAAAGACTTAAACTTGACACAATTTAAACAAAAATTAAATATATTTTTATTGGACAAATGCTATAATACAGTTGACAAATTCCTTTTTGACAAATCACTTACACTCAAGAAATAATAATATTATGTAATGTTGATAACAGTAATAATGTAATTGCATGTACTAGGAGGGATCAAAAAGTAGTGAGAACGACATACTCCTTGGTAAAAAAAAAGTGCTGGCAGGCATAGCTCAGATACATATTTGTAATATTAATAAAAAAAAAACTTCGATTCTCTTTTGTTTTTTTTCTGAATGAAGTCATTTGTTTGCTTCGTGTCGGAAAGTGTTCTCGAAAATGGAGAAAAACGAAGTGCGAGCCGTTATTAAATACCTCTGTTTAAAAAAGTTAACGACGCAAGAGATTCATTGCGATTTGGAGGCAACATTAGGAGAGTCTGCTCCGCCGTATTCCACTGTCGCAAGGTGGGCGTCTCAATTTCGAGTAGGGAGAACGAGCACGGAAGACGAACATCGTTGCGGCCGTCCATCGACGTCAGTCACCCAAGAAAATGTTGCGATAGTCAAGAAAATTGTATTGAGCGATCGAAGAGTTACCATCCGATACTTAATTCAAGAAACGGGCATTTCGTATGGAAGTATTCAATCCATATTGAAACAAACTTTGAATATGAGAAAAGTCTCCGCAAGATGGGTGCCGAGAATGTTAACCGACAGTCAGAAACAAAATCGACTTGACATTTCGAAGATATTGTTGGACAAGTTTCAAGAAGATTCTGAAAACTTTTTGGCTCGTTTCGTAACAATGGACGAAACATCGGTCCATCATTTTGATACCGAGACAAAACAGCAATCTTCGCAATGGAAACGGCCATCATCACCGACAGAAGTTTCGTGTCGTGGCATCTGCTGGCAAGGTTATGGCCTCAATATTTTGGGACTCAGAAGGAATATTGTTGATTGATTACCTGGAGCGTGGAACCACTATTACAGGCCAATATTATGCAGGTTTAATTCCCAAGTTGAGGAATGCCATCAAAGAGAAAAGGAGAGGGAAACTTCGAAGGGGCGTGCTGTTTCATCACGACAACGCACCCGCGCACAGGTCGGCAGTTGCGATGGCTGCCATTCAGCAAGCTGGCTTCGAATTGGTTGACCACCCCCCTTATTCACCAGATCTGGCGGCTAGCGATTTTTATCTGTTCCCCAAATTGAAAAAATACTTAAGGGGAAACAGGTACGAAGACGAGGTGATGGATGCCGTGGAGAGCTTTTTGCAGGACCAAGACAAAACTTTTTTTGTGAAAGGGATTGAAGCCTTGGAAAAGCGCTGGCCTCGGTGTGTAGAGAGACTCGGAAACTATGTAGAAAAATAAATTATTAAGTTATCAATAGTCATTATATTCTTTCTCATTCTCACTACTTTTTGATCCTTCCTCGTATTTTTAACTACCTAAACAGTGTACGCCGAATGGGTAGATTTTTGAGAAACTTATATGTTACACCAAGATCATATTGTATCACCAAAAATCACACTGAATAAATTTATGATTTAGTTTACAGTAGGTTTTGCTGAATAAATTTTGACATTCTCCTTGTCTCGGTATAAATTTATGCGCGGCAAAATCGCCATTATGCGTAGCCTCAAATCGGTAACGTATAAATTTATACGCAAGCGGAGTTGATTTTTTTTATCGATACGATTTCCATTACTTATGGCTACGATTTCGTGTTTGCCTACAATAGTGTAGGCAAACACGAAATCGTAGCCATAAATTATGTTCTAACAAAATGTAGAGGATAATATTCTCGTTCTGTTGATGATGTTCTGTGTTGCGCGTGTAAATAAACAAATTCGTCATTCTAATTGATGAATAAATTTTATTAGACTTCTATCTATATCTTCACGCCAGATACCTTGCGGGGTAGGCAGAGAGTTCAGAGTTCCAACAGATTCTTTCCTTACATACATTTTATTAGACTTCTTATCAGAATTTATGCATTATACGTTTTTGTGCAATATTTCGTAAAATAAACGTTTATTTGTGTCTATTTTTGTCAATATTGGTAAAATAGGATGTATTCTTTCTATTTTTGCCAAAAATTAGGTCGTAAACTTTAATATTATTGTATCGGAATTACAAATCTTATGAGTTAATATTATTCATTAATCCTATGTAATTATCATATAGATTCATTCTTCTTACATATTAAACTTCATCATCATCATCATTATCATCGGCCTATAGCAGTCCACTGCTGGACATAGGCCTCTCCAAGTGCACGCCACTGGGTACGATCCTCGGCTACTCGCATCCAGTTTCTGCCAGCCGCCCTACGAAGGTCATCGCTCCACCTAGCCTGAGGGCGTCCTGCATTACGTTTGCCAGTCCGCGGTCTCCACTCAAGAACTCGTTTGTCCCAGCGGTTATCGGTTGTTCGGCTAATGTGACCGGCCCATTGCCACTTCAGCTTACTAATCCGGTGGGCTATGTCGATAACTTTGGTTCTCTGTCGAATGACTTCGTTCCGGATTCTATCCTTCAGAGAAACTCCGAGCATAGCCCTTTCCATAGCTTGCTGAGTGACTTTAAATTTATGAACCATTCCAACCGTGAGTGTCCACGTCTCGGCTCCATATGTCATAACGGGCAGGACACACTGATTAAAGACTTTTGTCTTTAGGCTTTGTGAAATGGGCGATGTAAATACTCGACGTAATTTCCCAAATGCCGCCCAGCCCAGCCGTATTCTTCTGTTGACCTCTTTCTCGAAGTTGTTTTTCCCCAACTGCAGAGTTTTCCCTAGGTAAACATATTCTTGAACAACCTCGAGAATAGCGCCATGTATTGCAACAGGTTCCGGTACTACATGTCGGTTAAACATTACCTTGGTCTTGTCCAAGTTCATGCAGAGACCTATTTGTTTGGAAGAATCGGCTAGGCTGGTCAGCATCTGTTGTAAATCCTGCAACGTTTCGGCCATAATGACGATGTCGTCTGCAAATCTCAAGTGTGAGATATGACTGCCATTTATGTTTATGCCATGACCTTCCCAGTCCAGCGTCTTAAACATATCCTCCAATGCATTTGTGAACAATTTGGGGGAGATAACGTCCCCTTGTCTCACTCCTCGATGCATTGAGATAGGGTTGGTCTGCTGGTTTTGTAACTGGATGGTCATGGTCGCGGCGTTATAGAGACTTCTTAACACTTGGATGTATCGCCAGTCGACTTGGCATCGTTGCAAGGATATCAGAACTGACCAGGCCTCGATCAAGTCAAAGGCCTTCTCATAGTCCACGAATGCTAAGCACAGGGGCCGATTATACTCTTCGGTCTTCTGTATAATCTGCCGTATAGTGTGGATGTGGTCTATGGTTCCATACCCTCTTCGAAACCCGGCCTGTTCCGGGGGGTTGAAATTCGTCGAGCCTTCGCGCAAGACGATTCGTGATAACTCTTGAAAACAGCTTATAAATGTGGCCCAGGAGCGAAATAGGGTGGTAGTTCTTCAGTTGGGTCTTATCACCCTTTTTGAAGAACAATACGACCACGCTCCTACCCCAAGGCTCTGGAGTTCTCCCATTAAAGAGGACAGAGTTAAAGATATTTTGGAGCTCCTTTAGCACGGGTTTACCTCCTGCTTTTAATAGTGCAGTTGTAACTCCGTCCTCTCCAGGGGCTTTTCCATTCCGTAGTTGCTCAAGAGCCATCACGATTTCGTCTAGGCTGATTTCGGGCAGGTCTTCCGTGAAGTGGCGGCTTAATGTAGCTCGAGGATCCATGGTAACGAATCGGTTCTCCAGATTTGACTGGAACGCTTCAGATCCTACTACGGTTTGGAGGAGGTTGGGCCGGAGCCTGGCCTTCATCAAACGGACTCGCTCGAGCTTAAAGTTGATATTCAGTAAGCCTCTGACAAGTCTGTTGATCACTGAGACATCTCTGAATATGTGCTTCTTGTCCGTTATGATGAAGTCAATCTAATTTTTAGTCCTAGTGTCGGGGCTTTGCCATGTCCACTTTCTTTGGGGCCGTTTCTTAAAGAAAGAGTTCATCAAGAAAAGCCCCTCTTTCTCAAGAAAGTTGACAAGCATTTGCCCCCTATGATTCCTGCTACCGTAACCGTGAGATCCTACTACCGATTCGCTGCAAATTTGTACTCCCACTTTAGCGTTGAAGTCCCCCATGACAACGTTGTAGTAGGCCTTAGTGGTGGAGTGTAAGGCTTTCAATATATCCTCGTACATATCTTCAACTTCATTGTCAGAGTGTGCCGAAGTCGGTGCGTACACCTGCACAACCTTTAGGTTATACCTATCAACCGATAGGTATAACTTAATAACAAGATACGCTACCCTGTTCGACACACTAGACATTTCTACAACGTTGTCAGAGAGGGTTTTATTGACCAAGAACCCTACGCCGCCCTGGGATAGCTGATCGCCCTCTCGGAAGTACAAAAGGTGGCCTGATTCTAGGGTAACGGTGTCCTCTCCCTTTTTTCGGACTTCACACAGTCCCAGAACGTGCCACCTTATCCCTTCGAGTTCGGATTCTAATTGCGCCATGTGCTCGTCAAGCCGTAACGTGCGTCCATTAAACGTCGCCAAGGTCAGTTGATTATGGCGGCCTCTCGTAGCCCGGGGATTCTTCGCACCCCCTACCCTGCCGTTACCGTGACCGCCGCCGTGATCCGGAATAGCAGGGCGGCCGGGAACTGGGGGCCGTGGTTTGTTTTGGCTTGCCATTTGGAGGGTTTGCCCATAATCGCCACGCTGGGCAGGCGGGTTGGCAATCGCAGTGCGTAACTCTTCGCATCGGTGCCGCTGCTGCCCGTCACCGATCTGCGGTATTTAGTCACGCAGTTTTTTTGTTATGGTTATACCGCCATTTTTCGGTCGTCAGAGCCTCGTTCGTTGATTAGCAGGATGTACCACGAGCAGGTGAGGATGAAAGTTATGAAAGTTAGAAATGAGCTTATGGATTCGAAAATCCCTAAAACTGGTAGGTACTTGCGCAATAGTTAAGTACGTGCGCACAGAACGCGAACGGGCGGCGAACTGGCGTTGCGTCGAGTAAGCGAGACGCACCACTCATTCGGTAAAACGTTGCGGCCTCATAGCGCGGGAAAGTCGCAACGGACGACTAGTGTTGTGGGTTGCTATATCATCATCATCATCATTTCAGCCTATACTTGTCCACTGCTGAACATAGGCCTCCCCAATCGCTTTCCAGCGTACCCGGTCCGATGCCACCTGCATCCAACGATTTCCTGCGATTTTCACAAGATCGTCGGTCCATCTGGCAGGCGGTCGTCCTACGCTGCGCTTGCCAATACGTGGTCTCCACTCTAGAATCTTTCTGCCCCAACGCCCGTCCGATCTTCGCGCTATGTGGCCAGCCCATTGCCACTTCAGCATGCTAATCCTGAGGGCTATGTCGGTGACCTTGGTTCTTCTACGAATCTCCTCATTCCTGATTCGATCACGTAGAGAAACGCCGAGCATAGCTCTTTCCATAGCTCGCTGAGCAACTTTGAGCTTTTTTATGAGACCTATTGTAAGAGACCACGTCTCTGATCCATATGTCATCACTGGTAACACACATTGACTAAAAACTTTAGTCTTTAGGCACTGAGGTATTTTGGATGAGAAGATGTTGCGCAGTTTCCCGAACGCTGCCCAGCCGAGTTGGATTCGTCGATTGACCTCTCTCTCAAAGTTGGACCTACCTAACCGGACTGCCTGTCCCAGGTAAATGTATTCGTCGACAACTTCAAGAGTAGAGTTCCCAACGGTGAGTGCGGTGGGTACGACATGGACATTAAACATTACTTTTGTTTTGTCCATATTCATTTTAAGACCCACTTGTTGGGATACTCTATTGAGGTCACCGAGCATTCGTCCTAGATCTTCCAGCGACTCCGCCATGACCACAATGTCGTCGGCAAATCGAAGGTGAGTGATGTATTCGCCATTGATGTTGATGCCAAGTCCTTGCCATTCCAAGAGCTTGAAGGCGTCCTCTAAGGTGGCCGTAAACAGTTTCGGAGAAATGACGTCTCCCTGTCTTACTCCTCTTTTTATGGGGATCACCTTCGTGCACTGCCCCTGTACTCGGACTGACATGGTGGCGTTATTATACAAGCACTTCAACACTTCGATGTACCTATAGTCAATGCGGCATCGCTGGAGAGATCTAAGAACCGCCCAAGTCTCGATTGAATCAAAGGCTTTCTCATAGTCCACAAACGCCAAGCATAGTGGCCGATTATACTCCTCAGTCTTCTGTATAACCTGCCGCAGCGTATGTATGTGGTCTATGGTACTAAAACCTTTCCGGAAACCGGCTTGTTCGGGAGGCTGGAAGTCATCAAGCCTTCGTTCGAGACGATTCGTAATGACTCTCGAAAACAACTTATAAACATGGCTCAGCAGTGTGATGGGCCTATAGTTCTTCAATAAGGTGTTATCACCTTTCTTGAAAAACAGCACCACCACACCCCTGTTCCATGCTTCCGGCGTTTTCCCTTCAAGCAAGACGGAATCAAATAGCCTCTGAAGGACTTTAAGTACCGGCGATCCGCCCGCCTTCAGAAGTTCTGCAGTAATTCCGTCTTCACCCGGCGCTTTGTTGTTTTTAAGTTGTTTGAGAGCCATCCTAATTTCGCACAGGCTGATGTCCGGGATATCTTCAGTGCAGTGTCGGGTTAGCTTGGCTCTTGGGTCTTTTACCAAGTCAACAACAGGTTTAGCTACTGAGGTATATAACTGTCCATAGAACCTCTCTATCTCCCTGAGCACCTCTGACCTATTTGACGTTACGTTTCCGTCCTCCGTCTTCAGCTTCGTCAACTGGCTCTGCCCAATAGACGCGTCTCTTGCGAACACTTTAGAGCCCTTGTTCTGCTCTATGGTCTCCTCAATACGCCTTGCATTGAAGGACCGTAAGTCGTGTCGCAAGGACTTCAATATCTGTCTATTAAGCTGCCTATAGGACTTAGCATCATCGGAGGTTTGGAGCGTCATGGAACGTCGCTCAGCCATGAGGTTCCGGGTGTAGTCAGATAGTTTTTGAGGCCTATTTTTACGGTGGGTCTTAAAATACTTGGACCCGACCGTATGAACAGTCTCTACCAGCCTGTTGTTGATTTCGTCCACTGATGCGCTGCTGTCTAGCAATTCGAAGCGGTTTGACAATTCGAGTTGAAAGTTCTCGGGGTTTTGGATATATGCATGAGTAGGTCGGAGCGTAGACTTCATCAGACGCGATCTTTCCAATTTGACATTAATATTTAATGTGCCTCTGACCATTCGGTGATCACTGCCGGTTTTTACCCTATGAATCACGGAGACATCATTAAATATTTGTCGCTTGGTGCTCATGATGAAGTCTATCTCATTTTTTGTGGAACCATCAGGGCTCATCCAGGTCCATTTCCTATGAGGCGGCTTCTGGAAGAAAGAGTTCATCATAAAGAGTCCCTCTTTCTCCAGAAATTCGGCCAGCCTCTGACCCCTGGGGTTGCGCTGCCCATATCCAAATTGCCCCACTCTCAACTCATCATCGCCCCGTTTGCCCAGCCGCGCATTGAAGTCACCCATAACCACTGTAAAGTGTGTTTTGGAAGTATGTATGGCTCTACTAATGTCCTCATACATAACTTCGACGTCATCATCTGAGTATGCCGAGGTCGGTGCGTAGACCTGTATGACCTTCAGCGAATATCTTTTGGATATTCTGAGTATCAGGTACGCTACCCTGCTCGACACACTAGTAATGGACACAACGTTGTTTATGAGTGACTTGTGGACGATAAATCCGACACCACCTTGGGACTGCTGTTCGCCCTCCCGGTAGTAAAACAAGTTGCCGGATTTTAAGGTTATCGTGTCCTCGCCCTCTCTTCGGACCTCCGATAAACCAACAATACTCCACCGCAACTTGTTTAACTCTTCTTCCAGCTCAACTAGCTTCTCATCTGTCCTCAATGTGCGTGCGTTGTATGTCACCAGGGCCAATTTTCGGTTTTGGTGGTAGCCGAATCTCTGCCGGAGATTCTTAGCACCCCTTGTCCTGTCGTTACCATGGCTGCTACCGTGGCCAGGACGAACAGGACCGCCGGGGACTAGGGGCCTGGTTTTTCTACTTTCTTCCATAATTGGGGGTGTTTGCCATACTCGCCACGCTTGGCAGGCGGGTTGGCGAGCGCAGTTATTGGTCGTCGAAGTGTTAAGGGAATGCTGCTGCCCATTCCCTAGTTTTCCCTTAGTCGCCTTGTACGACACCCGATGGGATGAGATGGGTTGGTCCTATTCTAAGCCGGGAACCACGCGGCCTTGGGGGCCACGCGGGTTGCTATAATTGTAAAATAATTGCCTAGATTTCGGCCTATCTAGACAAGAGATCTAGGTATTTATTAGTAACTTACTATTAGAAAATGCAATAAATTAACTAAGTTTTATGAAAATTTTCCTTAAAATATTTGTTTACGTAAAAACAGAGGAAAAATTATGAGATTTTCCGGGTGTTTATATTTGCGGTAGGAATTTTAACAGTAGTAAGATACAAACTTTATAAAGTTGTGCATAAAACAAACACATCATCATCATGAAGTCGTTTACTTTTTATTTCAAGTCAAAATTCGCTATAGGTTTTTTTTATAATTTTTTTGCAAACGACGGCAAAAATAGACCTTACCCCCAGCAATTATCTTTACGATCTTACTGATATAATTAGTTACGAACTTATTCGGGTCCAAGTGTTAATAATTCACTTAATCCAGACTAGATGTGGAGATTTACACCCATACACACACAAACAACATCGATGTTTTTGAACCTCGATGTTTTCCGTTCGCTATTTATCGTACATCGATGTGAGCATTAATGTCATAGAGATAGGATTAAAAACATAGAGGGATTATAAAGGTAGTTCAGCTGTACACTTTTTCTGGACACTTGGTACCATTTAGGTAACCAATTTACAGGTCTTTGTTTCTACATGGTTAGAACTCCCTTTTTTATTCAAAATGTATGACTTGTCATTCTGACGTAAGCTCCACGCAAATTTATCGGTTAATATTTGTTTGCTTAGTAACCGTGTTTTCGGATACTTTCAATTTGTTTTCAATTAATAAAAAGATATATAATTAAAATGTTTGTGAAACCAAGGTGCCACACAACTAAAATACCGTGCTTTATATTGGAATGCAAATCTTTTTGTTTTAGAAAAGCAGATGAAGCTAAATTATGTAAGCTTCGGCCGGTGACTTGGTTTTGCTGTATCATGGTAAAGATAAAATGTATTTTCTAAAAAAGATGTAACTAGTTTGAAGATGCATAATATCTACACCAGATTAAATGTTTTTCCTGAGCATAAATGATTAGATTTAGATAGAATCTTAATAATCGTACTCCCAAAGAGATTAGTCATAATGATTGAAAATTTACATCGATATCGATAGAATTTTCGAAAATTGGTAAGTAAATAATTATTAACGCATGTTTTTTTTGTTTTAGTATGCCTACAGATATTGCAGCCAAAATGAATAGTGTGTTTATGCAATACTAAGAGCACATTAAAGTTGAACTCAGTAAAATGGCATCTTTTGAAAACATCTTACAAAAAAGTGCTTCAATGTTGGACTCAAATAGCGAAGATTACCAGTAGCAGTTTCAATGTAAAATTAACTTCAAATTATTCTCTTTTAAATGAATTATATTGCAGTAGGTTTGTACTTAAATATTTTCGCGCTCATATTGAAATAAATAAAAACGTTACGAAAGGTTCAATTTTATTTTTACAAGTTTTTATTTAACTTAAAATTTTCGTATGTCTATGTGTCTGTCTATCTGTGTGCCTGTCTTTCCGGTTCAAATCATGTGATCCATTTTTCAAGCACTTGCGGGTATCCGATTGAGCTAAAATTTAGCTTACGTATGTAAGTCCGATGACAATGCAATAATATGGTACCATGGAGCTGGTCTGATGATAGAGTCAGAAGGTGAGTATAGCAACATGTGAACTATACAACGTAACCCACTCATATTTAGGCTGATTAGATTGGTATTGAGAAATACCACACTGTCACGCCCAATACGCCCATATTCCCCAAGCAGGGGTGGCAGAGGTGTACTGAGTACACCCACGTTTCGCCGACGATGTTAGGTCCCATGTAATAGGGGGCGAGCCTATTGCCATTTACCACAATTCCAGACTCCGGACTCGTACTGGGAAGCCTTCGTTAGAAAAACTACACTTGGATTTGAACCCAGGACTTCGTCATCACAAAGTGATGCGCTTTGCTACTAGACCAACGAGGAAGTCGGAGATAGGAGAAATACTATATAACCAGATAGTGTTCAGGGTCTGATAATGCAACCGAAATGTGGCCAATGGAAGCACACAAGTACTCAATATAACTCTGCCGTGTTTGGGCTGGTTGAATTGTCTTGACGAATACTTTACACCCAGATAGTGCCCAGGGTCTGATGATGGAGCCGGAGGGTGGACAATGAAACTATCCAACTCCTTAACATATAACGAATGTCAAGATTCTTTAGATACAATGACCATTATTGATTACTACAAAACTTAAGTAAGTTACACATCTATAATTGGCAATATGAGAAACCGCGATATTTTGTATTGAAAAAATATTTAATTTTCGACATATGTACAAAATGATTTCATCGATAAAGCTTTCGCAGTTATATGGGAAAGTATCAATCATGAAGATAAAATTACCTGGAGGGAGTCATACGACGTTGCCGCTCCGCCAGTCATCGTTCAACACATTGTCTTTTTTCTCTCTCAATTACACGGATCACCATTTTTAAGTGAATGAGAAAGCTATTGTAAGGTTGGCAACGTCGCACTGTACGTGTGCTTCGTAGCCTGTTGTGTCCGATGTTTGGGCCATAACAAATGCGCCCCGTCCGTGTCAGCGGTTAAAATATGAATGAAAATTATAGTGTTAAGTAAATATACTTTAATACAGTGAAAATATGTCGTGTTGTGCTGTATTTTGTAAATCAAGGACAACCAAAGGAGGAGTAAAAAATCCTGAATTATCATTTCACACGTATGTATTTATTGCCTCTTATTATATTATAGAGAAGTTTCACTGCAAAATTATGGATTTTACATGAAATATATACGTTATTGGCGTCATATAATTAATATACGGTGATAATTAACTGTGAGTTTAAAGCTTTAATTTGTATTTTAAATATGCATTATTTTATGCTTCTCGAATAGTGATGTCCTACAGCGCCTATCGCTTACTGTCGATATTAATATATTAATACTGAAACATTAACAATTCTTATTCACGTCATAATGACTAAACGAATTTGGATGAAATTTAGTAAGGATAGAATATCTAGATAAACACTGTCACGTCTATATTCCCCAATCGGGGGTAGGACCTATTTATGATTATTTCATCTTTATAGCATTTTCCCTGAAATAAAACACTTATTAAACTACTTACCTCACTGGAAGCTTTATATTGAGATGGCATATAGACCCTCGGTTGCGAAATGAAGTTTTGCCTTTTGGGTAGTACTGCTTATACTGAAGATTAGAGGTTTGAACTCTATATGAGTTGGCATTGTGCCCTCCACCCCGTGAGGGTGCGTTGTATGCCATGCCCATATGTAGATAAATCTGAACCCTGAAAAGCATGTTGATATCCGTGTGATGGAACTATTGATTATCGTGATTTAGAGTCCGCGTTTGAGTGCTAAAACGTTTAAAAGGTACCTCCCCTTTCATTATCGCCGGCACGCGGTTGCGGTTAGCAAGTAGAAAATCTAAAACCAAGAACAGCACTGCGAAACCTCAAGACACCGTGAGCTCATTCTGCGTAGATCGGACCAAAAAAAAATAATTAAAGAGTTTGAGGGTACTCCGGAACAACTATGCCTTTTGGACATCTAACACCTCAGTCCTTCCCGTGACCATGGGTGCTGCAAAGCATTCGAAACGTCGGGAAAGTAAAATAAAAAAATAAACCGCGATAAAATCCGAAAAATAGTTATATTTTATGTGTAATATTCGCGTGAATCTAAGAACTCAGTATTAAAAAATCTTATTTAAGTACCTTATTGGTCTAGTAGCAAATCTGTACCTCCAGGTGATACAACTCGAGTTATTTTAGTTAATACTTTTGATATATTTACACATTATGCAACAGAAAATATCTGCTATTTTTCAATCTGATGTCTCTTAAAATGAAGAAGTTTTTTTTTTGTGCATATTAATATAACTAAGGATTTTTCAGAATTAACAAAGTTTAAGATGATATATCTTCAATTATCACAAATTAATCTGAACTGATTGCTCCAATGTTTTTTTCTGTATTAATGATTCAACTTTAATTAACCCCTTATACACAAACAGCAGGGGTAGATTAAAAATGGTGTGAATTGATATAATTCCACGTGTGTCAGTGAACACTAATGTTATTTAATAAATGAACATATTTAGTATAGATTCTCAGATAACTTAAGATTTTCTGTTCGGTGAAATAAATATGTTTTTTAATCATCTATTGTCTTTTACGTTGATAAGGCCTGTCCTAGTAATCACTTCCCTATTAAAGTACACTAATGCAGATCCACAAACTCCCACATGAAATTGACCCGCTACCTCAGCGATATGCGCTGACCATACATCCTAGTTTCATGACTAACGTGCATTGAAAAAGCGCACGTGCAAACGTAGGATAAATGTGATGTAAAAATTGTTACCACCACTACGCCTATATTCCCGAAGCGGGAGTGGGAGTGGTGTACTGTGTACACTCACTTGTCGTTCAACAATGTAAGGTCTCATGTAGTAGAGGATGAGTCTATTGATATTATACCAAGCACAGTGCCAGACTCCGGACGAGATTTTTTTTATCTAATAATTCGTATTTTCCGACATAGGATTCGAACCGATAACCTTGTGATCGTTATGCGCATTACCAATGAGGCTTCACTATTGTATTAAATTGTACATACTAATATCGATGTTTACAGATTCGTCTTTAAGATTTGTATTATGATACGTATGTGTGAACTTATATAAATTACTCGTAGTAATTCGAAATCATAATTAAGATGAGTCAATTACGATTTTGCATGAAGTAAATATATGTTAATCATAAATTATCGATAAATTTTCTTATCGATAAATCCTGTACTAGTAATCACTTGCCTAATCACGCACACTAACGCAGATTCACAAACTCACATCGACATAAAATTGACACGCTACCGTGGCGATATGCGGTGTCTTCTTCGTCTATGGTATCAATACTACACCTGTGGGAAAATACAAGTATGGTCTATAGTCTGTCATTAATGTCAAAAAAAATGTACAAGGGTGTAACTGGTAATGATGAATTTGTCCCCTTTCTTATCACTGACATGATATAAGTGTAAGCAGTGCAAATATATAATCTTGTACATGCTTCCTCTATATCAATGTCAAGATCTATGTTTTTCTAATATCGATCATCCCTAGCATATAGAATGGACTGGGGTGCCAACCAGCGTTCGGAACCGTACGATAATTATCGTACACATACGATAATTTTGTGCCTACGTACGATGTACGATAGCATATTATTATCGTACGCAGATTGTACGATAATTTCTATCATGATGCAAAATTTGAATATTTATATTATTTCACTCATGCGCTGATAGTCTAAATCACAGTAGCATGATTTTATTTTGTCCAATAAACACTACCCATTCATATCCATTTCTTCTTTATAAATACAAAATTTTGGCGTGTTTCATACCCAACTTGCATGGGAACAGTGAAATTTTGTCTGAGTGAATTTTAAGCTTGGCGCGTTTATTGAACTTAAAGTGGAAAGGAAATCAGTTCAGGTCTGTACCACGTGTAAAACATTTGGGTTTCAGTGTTCTGTTGATTTGACAGCGGTGGTTTAAAAAAGATAAACTATAGAGTACTTTGCATGCATATCAATATTACAATTTATATGATTTATTTATCTATAATAGACATTATCCTAAAAAATACGATAATTTCGATCCATGTACGATAATTTTACGCCCCTGGTACGATAGTCAGTCCACTTCAAGTTGCTAACGCTGGTGCCAACACTATTAGTATATTATCTATGGGTGCCAATGCCAAATCTCCGAATTACCCAAAAATCTAGATAGAATTCCCCAAATTTGGGCGGAGCAACATTCCGATTCCGAGGAATTTTTTCAGGTGTAATTAAGCATAGACGAAGAATGCCTAGCACTGCATATCGCCGCCGTAGCGTGTCAATTTTATGTAGGTGTGAGTTTGTGAATTTGCGTTAGTGTGCGTAATTAGGCAAGTGATTACTAGTTCAGGATTTATCGATAAGAAAATTTATCGATAATTTTTGATAATAATTAACAAATATTTACTTCATGCAAAATCGTAATTGTCTTATATAAATTATGATTTCGAATTACTAAGAGTAATTTATACAAGTTCACACATACAAATTATAATACAAATCTTAAAAACGAATCTGTAAACATCGATATTAGTATGTACAATTTAATACAATTTTACCATTGTATTAAATTGGTAATCATTGGTAATGCGCAAAGCGATCACAAGGTCGTCGGTTCGAATCCTATGTCGGAAAATAGTAATTATTATATAAAAACAATCTAGTCCGGAGTCTGGCACTGTACTCGGTATAATATCAATAGACTTATCCTCTACTACATGAGACCTTACATTGTTAAACGACAAGTGAGTGTACACAGTACACCACTTCCACTTTCGCTTGGGGAATATAGTTGTAGCGGTGGTTTCAATTTTTACATCACATTTACCCTACGTTAGCACGTGCGCTTTTTCAACGCACGTTAGTCATGAAACTACGATGTATGGTCAGCGCATATCGCTGAGGTAGCGTGGCAATTTTATGTGGGAGTTTATGGATCTGCGTTAGTGTACTTTAATAGGGAAGTCATTACTAGGACACGCCTTATCAACGTAAAAGACAATTGATGATTAAAAAATATATTTATCCGAACCGAACAGAAAACCTAAGTTATCTGAGAATCTATGGTAAATATGTTTATTTATTGAATAACATTAGTGTACATTGACAAATGTGTAATCAATTCACACCATTTTTAATCTACCCCTGCTGATAGTGTATAAGGGGTTAATTAGAGTTGAATCAGTAAGACAGAAAAAAAATTGGAGCAATCAGTTCAGTTCAATTTGTGATCATTGAAGATATATCATCTTACACTTTGTTAATTCTAAAAAATCCTTAGTTATATTAATATGCACAAAAAAAACTTCCTCATTTTAAGAGACATGGGCATCAGATTGAAAAATAGCAGACTTTTACTGCTGCATAATGTGTAAATATATCAAAAGTGCTATAACTCGAGTTGTATCACCTGGAGGTACAGATTTGCTACTAGACTAATATGGCACTTAAATAAGATTTTTTAATACTGAGTTCTTAGATTTACGCGAATATTACACATGAAATAAAACTATTTTTCGGATTTTATCGCGGTTTATTTTTTGATTTTAATTTCCCGACGTTTCGAATGCTTTGAAGCACCCATGGTCACGGGAAGAACTGAGGTGTTAGATGTCCAAAAGGCATAAGTGTTCCGGGGTACCCTCAAACTTTTTAATTATTTTTGTTGGTCCGATCTACGCAGAATGAGCTCACGGTATCTTGAGGTCTCTCAGTGTTATGCTTGGTTTTATATTTGATTATATTAATTACCCGAACTCAAGTCGATGGAAGCACCCAGCCATCTTCTCTATTGAAATTAGGATGTTTTTTTTAATTTGAATAGCCTCATAAACCATCCTTAGTAGGAATCGGTGTTCTTTCACGAGGATATGTGGTCTATCAAATCGGATGTAATGGCGGGTGCGGTCAAGGACATGTTCACAGACTGCAGACTTATTTGAGCGACGGTGGTTTAGGTCAGCTATGTGTTGTTTCACCCGAGATTTTAATTAATTTTTTTACTGTAATTATACTAATGACCCTTAAATAATATTAGCTTATTATAAAAATTTCTGACACTAGTTTCTACTACTGCATTCTTCATTATATAATGAATTCTTAATTTGAAATACTTTTCACATATTGATTTTATTAATAAATATTTCCGCGTGGTTCCCGGCTTAGAATAGGACCAACCCATCTCATCCCATCGGGTGTCGTACAAGGCGACTAAGGGAAAACTAGGGAATGGGCAGCAGCGTTCCCTTAACACTTCGACGACCAATAACTGCGCTCGCCAACCCGCCTGCCAAGCGTGGCGAGTATGGCAAACACCCCCAATTATGGAAGAAAGTAGGAAAACCAGGCCCCTAGTCCCCGGCGGTCCTGTTCGTCCTGGCCACGGTAGCAGCCATGGTAACGACAGGACAAGGGGTGCTAAGAATCTCCGGCAGAGATTCGGCTACCACCAAAACCGAAAATTGGCCCTGGTGACATACAACGCACGCACATTGAGGACAGATGAGAAGCTAGTTGAGCTGGAAGAAGAGTTAAACAAGTTGCGGTGGAGTATTGTTGGTTTATCGGAGGTCCGAAGAGAGGGCGAGGACACGATAACCTTAAAATCCGGCAACTTGTTTTACTACCGGGAGGGCGAACAGCAGTCCCAAGGTGGTGTCGGATTTATCGTCCACAAGTCACTCATAAACAACGTTGTGTCCATTACTAGTGTGTCGAGCAGGGTAGCGTACCTGATACTCAGAATATCCAAAAGATATTCGCTGAAGGTCATACAGGTCTACGCACCGACCTCGGCATACTCAGATGATGACGTCGAAGTTATGTATGAGGACATTAGTAGAGCCATACATACTTCCAAAACACACTTTACAGTGGTTATGGGTGACTTCAATGCGCGGCTGGGCAAACGGGGCGATGATGAGTTGAGAGTGGGGCAATTTGGATATGGGCAGCGCAACCCCAGGGGTCAGAGGCTGGCCGAATTTCTGGAGAAAGAGGGACTCTTTATGATGAACTCTTTCTTCCAGAAGCCGCCTCATAGGAAATGGACCTGGATGAGCCCTGATGGTTCCACAAAAAATGAGATAGACTTCATCATGAGCACCAAGCGACAAATATTTAATGATGTCTCCGTGATTCATAGGGTAAAAACCGGCAGTGATCACCGAATGGTCAGAGGCACATTAAATATTAATGTCAAATTGGAAAGATCGCGTCTGATGAAGTCTACGCTCCGACCTACTCATGCATATATCCAAAACCCCGAGAACTTTCAACTCGAATTGTCAAACCGCTTCGAATTGCTAGACAGCAGCGCATCAGTGGACGAAATCAACAACAGGCTGGTAGAGACTGTTCATACGGTCGGGTCCAAGTATTTTAAGACCCACCGTAAAAATAGGCCTCAAAAACTATCTGACTACACCCGGAACCTCATGGCTGAGCGACGTTCCATGACGCTCCAAACCTCCGATGATGCTAAGTCCTATAGGCAGCTTAATAGACAGATATTGAAGTCCTTGCGACACGACTTACGGTCCTTCAATGCAAGGCGTATTGAGGAGACCATAGAGCAGAACAAGGGCTCTAAAGTGTTCGCAAGAGACGCGTCTATTGGGCAGAGCCAGTGGACGAAGCTGAAGACGGAGGACGGAAACGTAACGTCAAATAGGTCAGAGGTGCTCAGGGAGATAGAGAGGTTCTATGGACAGTTATATACCTCAGTAGCTAAACCTGTTGTTGACTTGGTAAAAGACCCAAGAGCCAAGCTAACCCGACACTGCACTGAAGATATCCCGGACATCAGCCTGTGCGAAATTAGGATGGCTCTCAAACAACTTAAAAACAACAAAGCGCCGGGTGAAGACGGAATTACTGCAGAACTTCTGAAGGCGGGCGGATCGCCGGTACTTAAAGTCCTTCAGAGGCTATTTGATTCCGTCTTGCTTGAAGGGAAAACGCCGGAAGCATGGAACAGGGGTGTGGTGGTGCTGTTTTTCAAGAAAGGTGATAACACCTTATTGAAGAACTATAGGCCCATCACACTGCTGAGCCATGTTTATAAGTTGTTTTCGAGAGTCATTACGAATCGTCTCGAACGAAGGCTTGATGACTTCCAGCCTCCCGAACAAGCCGGTTTCCGGAAAGGTTTTAGTACCATAGACCACATACATACGCTGCGGCAGGTTATACAGAAGACTGAGGAGTATAAT
Source organism: Phalera bucephala (assembly GCA_905147815.2). NCBI lineage: Eukaryota > Metazoa > Arthropoda > Insecta > Lepidoptera > Notodontidae > Phalera > Phalera bucephala. The sequence goes on along the minus strand of LR990623.1, from coordinate 18,235,238 downwards.
CGGCCACTATGCTTGGCGTTTGTGGACTATGAGAAAGCCTTTGATTCAATCGAGACTTGGGCGGTTCTTAGATCTCTCCAGCGATGCCGCATTGACTATAGGTACATCGAAGTGTTGAAGTGCTTGTATAATAACGCCACCATGTCAGTCCGAGTACAGGGGCAGTGCACGAAGGTGATCCCCATAAAAAGAGGAGTAAGACAGGGAGACGTCATTTCTCCGAAACTGTTTACGGCCACCTTAGAGGACGCCTTCAAGCTCTTGGAATGGCAAGGACTTGGCATCAACATCAATGGCGAATACATCACTCACCTTCGATTTGCCGACGACATTGTGGTCATGGCGGAGTCGCTGGAAGATCTAGGACGAATGCTCGGTGACCTCAATAGAGTATCCCAACAAGTGGGTCTTAAAATGAATATGGACAAAACAAAAGTAATGTTTAATGTCCATGTCGTACCCACCGCACTCACCGTTGGGAACTCTACTCTTGAAGTTGTCGACGAATACATTTACCTGGGACAGGCAGTCCGGTTAGGTAGGTCCAACTTTGAGAGAGAGGTCAATCGACGAATCCAACTCGGCTGGGCAGCGTTCGGGAAACTGCGCAACATCTTCTCATCCAAAATACCTCAGTGCCTAAAGACTAAAGTTTTTAGTCAATGTGTGTTACCAGTGATGACATATGGATCAGAGACGTGGTCTCTTACAATAGGTCTCATAAAAAAGCTCAAAGTTGCTCAGCGAGCTATGGAAAGAGCTATGCTCGGCGTTTCTCTACGTGATCGAATCAGGAATGAGGAGATTCGTAGAAGAACCAAGGTCACCGACATAGCCCTCAGGATTAGCATGCTGAAGTGGCAATGGGCTGGCCACATAGCGCGAAGATCGGACGGGCGTTGGGGCAGAAAGATTCTAGAGTGGAGACCACGTATTGGCAAGCGCAGCGTAGGACGACCGCCTGCCAGATGGACCGACGATCTTGTGAAAATCGCAGGAAATCGTTGGATGCAGGTGGCATCGGACCGGTTACGCTGGAAAGCGATTGGGGAGGCCTATGTTCAGCAGTGGACAAGTATAGGCTGAAATGATGATGCTGATGATGATGAATAAATATTTGTGGTCTTCAAAAAAACCCATTATTTAAAACTTGAAACACATTTTAATAATTTGTTGAATGTAGAACTTGCAATATTACGTTGCGAAATATTGTAAATACGTCTTTCGTGTTAAGTTTACTGTAAAGGACACTTAACAAAGATTTTCGCAAAACTTTTTCACTTGGAGGTACCTTCTAAACGTTTTAGCACTCAAACGCGGTTTCTAAATCACGAAAAGCAGTAGTTCCTTCACACGGATATCAACATGCTTTTCAGGGTTCAGATTTATCTATATACAGGCATGGTATACAACGCACCCTCGCGGGGTGGAGGGCACGATGCCAACTCATATACAGGGCAAACCTCTAATCTTTAGTAAAAGCAGTACTACCCAAAGCGCAAAACTTCATTTCGCAACCGAGGCTCTATATGCCATCCGAATATAAAGCTTCCACTGAGGTAAGTAGTTTTATTTCAGGGAAAATGCTATAAAGATGAAATAATCATAAATAGGTCCCACCCCCGAGTGGGGAATATCCCACCCCCGATTGGGGAATATAGACGTGACAGTGTTTATCTAGATATTCTATCCTTACTAAATTTCATCCAAATTCGTTAAGTCATTATGACGTGGAATAGGAATTGTTAATGTTTCAGTATTAATTTATTAATATCTACAGTAGGAGATAGGCGCTGTAGGACATCACTAGTGGAGAAGCGTAAAATAATGCATATTTAAAATACAAATTAAATTATTAAACTCAAAGTTAATTATCACCGTATATTAATTATATGACGCCAATAACGTATATATTTATTGTTAAATACATAATTTTGCTGTGAAACTTCCCTATAATATAATAAGAGGCAATAAATACATACGTGTAAAATTATAATTCAGGACCTTTCACTCCTCTTTTGGTTGTCCTTGATTTACAAAATCCAGCACAACACGACATACTTTCACTGTATTAAAGTATATTTACTTATCACAATAATTTTCATTTATATTTTAACCGCTGAAACGACGGGGCGCATTTGTTATGGCCCAAACATAGGGTCACAACAGGCTACGAAGCACATGTACCGGGCGACGTTGCCAACCGTACAATAGCTTTCTTATTCATTCAACATGGTGATCCGTGTAATTGAGAGAGAAACAAGTTAATGTGTTGAACGGTGACCGGGGGAGCGGCAACGTCGTATGACTCCCTCCAGGTAATTTTACCTTCATGAAATTAAGCGATAATTTTAAATATATATTTCTTTCTTTTTTTTTTTTCTTTTTTAAAAAAAACGTTGCCCCACACTAGGATTAATTCCTGTGTCGTGGGTGCGCTTACAAACATGAAAATTCACATACACAAATACCCAGACCGGAACAAATAATTGTGGATCACACAAAGATTTGTCCCGTGCGGGAATCGAACCCGCGACTATTAGACACAGTGGGCGGGCGGGCTAAGCCCTTAACCACTGCGCTAAATCGTCCGTCAACGTCAAATATCGGATAGCATATTTAATTCAGCTCTTGTTATTCTTACAATAATAAGGTTCATAAATAATAAACTAGTTCATTTAAACAAATTAATCATTGTAGCACACACAAATTATATTTTATAGCCAAAACAGGAAAATAGAAAATAAGTGAAAAATGTTAAAAGGTATTCAAATTCATTGACAAAATATAAACACAACTCGAATGTCTCCTTGTCATAAGTCACCAAATATTTGCTAGAGGAAAGCTTCAAAAGAGACATGTTTTATATATTCTGTATAGGTCCTTGTTTTGAGTGATAAAAGTAAAATATATTTTCCAAAATAACCTCCTCTCTGCCTACCCTGCAAGGCATTTTGCGTTATGATATAGATAGATAAATAGATATATAGATAGATATTTTCCGAAATCTCTTGGCCATAAAATATAAAACAAGATTCTAAGTTAATTAAACATCTTTATATCGTTCATCTATTACGATGCCCGGTTATTCTCAGTTTGTTTTTAGTCAATTTTCCGCTTGTGAGGTTAAATAAAGCATAGAATCGATCACATCAAACGCCGACTGCGTTTGTTTAACCCGAAATATGGTCCTCCCTATCCTGGTCGAAATCCTACCTAATATTTGTGTTGAAGCAAAGAGGTTTGCGATTAGGTTTTAGTTTTTATAATCTTACTACTGGCACACATGACTCATTTTGTAAATTTGAATTTGAATATTTTCACAGAATGTTAAGAAAATTTTTGATTGACAAAAATTTTTCTTTAGAACTGACAGAGCTGTGGTGTCAGCTTGGTCTCTTACTTGTCTGTGGGTGTCAGTCAAAAGCAAACAGTATAACAATAATTTTGTACAATTATACCATCATAAACGTTTTGTATTATCTTATGTACCTAGTCAAATATAAAGGCCGGCGTGACTTTATAAAAATATATTTATTTAATAATATAAAATTAATAATGAATATTCAAAATACTAATGCAGTCAATTAGTATTGCTTAACGTTAGTGCGAACGGTAAGAGAGCTAAGTCGATATTAAATGTACTTTGCTTGGCGATGGCTATTTATAGGCATCGTCAAGTAAACAACTCTTTCTAGAACACACCCACGCAGTGTGCGTCTTATTTACTAGTATCTCCTTATTAAGCAAAACAGTTATTAGAATTGGACTGAGACTAAACAAGTAACCTGATATCTGTTTACATGATAAATACGCAGCTGAGGCAAGTTAAGCTGATTCAGCAAAACAGTACTTGGAATTATTTTGAATGAGCAATAGTCTGTTATTATTGCATCATCTTTTAAAGTACTTGCACTGAGCTGTGTACTGGTCTAGTATACATAACTACCTATGCTGTATAAACGGAATAATTATGTATATACCGTGAAGTGTTCAAGCCTTTTATTTCAGCTTCCTTTACAAAGGATTTCTCTTACACTGCGCATTAGAGTGAGGAGAGAAACTGATCCTATTAAACAATACGATCCACGGATCTTTACTGTTGCCCCCACAATAGGTTATGATACAGCATGCAAGAGAAAAGGAATAATATGGCGTACATTGGAAATGCAAATTCTGGAAGCCAGAATGCGCACGGAGGTAACATTAGTTCATTACCATTTATGGAGAAATTAGACGGCAATGTAGATTATAATACCTAGGAGTTCAGGATGGAATTATACTTCACCCATGAAGAGTTATGGGAATATACAACGATGACACCCGATGCAAGCGATATATCAGGCTGCAGAAAGGATCAGAAGGCAAGAGCAAAAATCTGCTTAATGGTAAACCACACTGTCTGATTCATGTGCGTCAATCGAAGTCTGTAAAGGAGGCATGGGATGCCTTAAAGGCTGCCTTTGATGTTAGGAGCCTAAATAATCGATGCAGATTATTGTCGAAGCTGGTGAGTCTGAAACTTGAGCAATTTCTAACGATTGGAGAATACGTAATTGCCACTATGACGGTAGCGCAAAAGCTGCGGGACCTGGGCAACGAAATTGATAACGAATTGCTTGCGATGTTAATGCTACAAGGGTTAACTAACAGAAGGGTCAAATGGAGGACACCTATCACCCAGTGCTAACAATGCACTACAAGCAAAACGCATATACCAGAAAAATAAGAAACCGCAGAGAAGTACGAAGAAGCGTTCGATTAAATGTTTTGTCTGTGATGGCTCTCACATGGCGGCAGATTGTCCAGTGAACCCAAAGAAAAAAGCTTTCAGGTCCAAAGTGAAAATTCAACTATTTTCAAAATGTTGAATTATCATTATGTTGAATTCCTAATATGTTGAATCTCAAAATGTTTAATTCCAAAAATGTTGAATTCTCGTTATGTTGAATTTTAGAAATGTTGAATCCCAAAATGTTGAATTCCTGGAATGTTGGGTTTCTCATAATGTTGAATTACCGAAATATTGAATTCTCATTATGTTGAATTTTTCAAATGTTGAATCTGACGGGTTTGTTCTCATAATATTTTTTCCGTGTGGTTCCGTACTTAGAATAAATCAACTCATATTATCCCGTGGGTGCCCTAGAAGGCGAAACAGAGAATACCTAAACCAGGAAACGAGCAGCACCGTAATCATGGGAATAAATATAACTTAAAAATAAAGGGAAACGGACTTCTAAAAGCAAAAAATAAATATTTGAAGTCGGTGCCGGTTAATGCAGTCGGTTACTTTGCACTTCGGGTGGTTTGCACTTCGCGCGCCGGTTACTTTTGCTTTTTTAAGTCAGTTTTCCTATTCATTTTACAATTTTAAGTGAATAGTGAATTATAATATTCTGCTTAGCTCTACAATAAGGTACACACAGGATTGATGTAATACCCATAATAACGGAATCTATACATTCGTCCTGTTTGCCATTCCTTATACCTTCAAAGTCCAAGGTTCAATACCGATTTCATTAAAATGGGTCCACCTGAAGGCTATATTAAACTACTACTAGATAAAATTGCATATAATGGTATCAGAGGCAACCTATTGCGTTGGTTCACATCTTATATATTTAAGAGAACTCAAAAAGTCGTCATTAATGGGGTTGAGTCTGATTCAGTTGTTGTTACTTCTGGCATCCCACAGGGATCTATTTTAGGTCCTCTTCTGTTCACCCTCTTTATCAACGACATTAGAAACTGCTTTTACCACTCTCACTTCGGATGATATTAAAATTTTCAAATCATGCAGAGACATTCATGATTGCTTGCTTCTCCAAGATGATCTAAATAGACTTGCGCATTACTGCTTAGTTAACAAGCTCAAACTCAGTGTACCTAAATGTCACTGCATAACGTTCACAATTATTATTATTCCATCCGTGATCTAGGTATTATTCTCGATTCAAAGCTTCACTTTCATCTCCATATTGATAATATTGTCAGTAAAGCTTTTAAAATGTACGGTTTTGTCATACGGTCAAGTAAAGATTTCAAACGTACATCCACACTTTTACTTTTATATAAAGCCTGTTTGTTTTATACACCTAGGTGCAGAACTAATGCTGGTGTGCGGGTCCCGCTACGTCGGCTCTTGGAAACATATAACACGCACTTTCCTGATGTTGACATCTTTGCCCACTCAGAGTATCAATTTAAAAAGATGATCAATAATAAACTTAGCTCGTCTAGAAGTGGCAATCTCTAGTTGTTGATTTTTTTTTTCATGCTAATACATGCTGGTCGGCCAGCGCACATGATTATTCTTTTTAACAGCATTTTAGTTTACTCCGTGGACAAAGCCGTGGGTTATATGTTTATCCAATATCAATCTACCCGTTATTTTTTAAGTAACGCAGAACATGTAACTGTTTTTTGTCCCTTATTTTAAAAATAAAAATAACAATTAAAGCAAACAGAATTATCAAAGATAGTTTATAAATAAAGACATTATAAAAAAACAGACGAATTGTAAAACTCCTTATTTTTTTAAGTCTTAATATTCTGGTTAGTTCTAAAGTAAGGTACCTATAGGATAACCTGATTACTTATAATAACTCCATCTACAGATTGAGTTACTTGTCGTGAAGGAGTTCCATGGTGTATCTTCATAGTCCAAGATCCAATACCGATGATTAAAATAGTTTATTGGATTAAAATTAAATTAAAATTTAGCGCAGTGGTTAAGAGCTTGAGCTGCTCCGCCCACTGTGTTGAATAGTCGCGGGTTCGATTCCCGCGCGGGACAAATCTTTGTGTGATCCACAATTATTTGTACCGGTCTGGGTATTTGTTTGTGAATTTTCATGTTTGTAAATGCACCCACGACACAGGAATAAATCACAGTGTGGGGCTACGTTCAAAAAAAACAAAAAAAAAAATGAAACCACCTTGAAGCTAAACTGAACCCAATGCAAAAAGAATCATCAAAGTCGGTCCACAATTGACGGAAATATCGTCATCTTTGTGAATTCAGTTTAAAAGCATTAGGATTGAAGTTCATATCGTATTCAACGTAACAAATATGAATTCAACATTTTGGGACTCAACATTTTGATAAGTTCAACATTGTGAGAATTGTTTGTTCAACATAATGGGAATTCAACGTTTTGCAAATTCAACTATTTAGACCTGAAGGGAAAAAACCTACTACCTCAATGACGATGGCAACACCAGGCAGTCAAGGACCAAGAAGTTGGATACTTGACTAATAGTAAAGAGAATAGTAAATAGTGGTTAAGGGACTATAGAAAATTAGAAAAGCCAGTAGAGGTAGCTTGTGCAAATGGAGGAAAGTTATATGGTGTGGCAGTTGGTAATGTGGTCAATGAGGAGAAGGATGTTAGAATTAGTAATGTAATGTATGTACCTGAGTTAGCAACTAACCTGCTGAGTGTAAGTACGATCGTAAGTAAAGGCCTAGTAGTAGTGTTTGACAAATCTGGATTTAAAATTATGAGAGTAAAAGGATGTAAGGTGACGGGTGATGTTTCGCTTGCAGGCACCGTAGAGAATGGTGTGTATAAAATCACTGTTCACAGGAGGTGGCTTTCACCTCAACAGCTTCTGATCAGATGGTAACGTGCCATAAGCGAATGGAACATCTAAGGTTACGGAACCTTACATTACTGAGAGACAAGATCAGGCGTCAGAGGTAAGTTTTTCAAACACAGCACTGAAGATAGAGTGTGAAGCGTGTTTGATGGGAAAACAAACCAGGAAGCCATTCAAGAAATCCAGTGCCAGCAGGGCGACTGAGATTTTAGGATTATATTACACTGATGTATGGACCTATGAGTGTGAAGTCGTACGGAGGGTTGCGATATTTTCTCACATTTATTGATGGCCTTACTAGAAAAACCTTTGTCTGTTTTTTAAAAACAAATCAGAAGTTTTTGAAAAATTACAGAATATGTCAAATTGACGGAGCGTCAAACAGGAAAAAAAATAAAAATTATAAAATAAAAAGATGCACTATCCAGAGCTTGAGGCACTAAAATAAAAAAAAAAACACATGGGAGCTTGTGAAGCCACCGAGGTCAAGCAGCGTCGTTGATTCGAAATGGATATTTCGAATGAGGCGGGGGGAAAGGCACGCTATTAGGCACGACTCGTTGCAAGAGGGTTCAGTCAACGAAGAGGTGTTGACTACTTTGATACATTCTCCCCAGTAGTAAGGCACAGTTCGCTGAGGATGATGATAGCTTTAGCAGCCAATATTGGACTGAACATTGATTATATGGACGTAAAGACGGCATTCCTCAATGAAGATTTGGCGGAAGTCGTGTACATGAACCAACCAGAAGGCTTTGAAGTAAAAGGCAAGGAAAATTGCGGATGCCTCCTTAAAGAAGTCGCTATATGGATTGAAGCAAGCACCACGACCCTGAAACACAAAACTTAATTCAGAGCTTATTAAGTTGAAGTTCAGAAGATCAGAGAATGAACCATGTGTCTTCACAAAGTCACGGGATGGACACATAACTATCATCGCTGTGTATGAAGATGACATTTTAATTTTCTGGAACAATGAACAGGAGATGCTCAAAATTAAGAGAGTTGAAGTCTCGCTTCGAAATGAAGGACTTGGGCAAGGCTGAGTTAATGCTTGTAATTCATATTGAGCAGGATGCTTCGAGGATCAAACTACATCAAGAGAAGTATGTAAAGAAACGGTTGAGAATGTACAACATGGAAAACTGTAAACAAGTTGTCACACCAGCTGTAATAGGCCAAAGGTTGGAGAAACTGCACATGGGAAGAGTCCAGATCAGAAGATTCCCTTCCGAGCTTTAATAGGCTCACTGATGTATCTGACTGTGTCTACGAGACCTGATATTGCTCACGTAGTGAACTATTTAAGTCAATTCAATGAATGCTATAAGGAGCAACATTGGAGTGCAGCAAAAACAGTACTTAGTTACCTAAAAGGTACCAAGAGTTTGGGCATAACCTACAATATAGAGAGACGATGCCAAAGTTTGAAGGGCATGCGGATGCTGATTATGCTGGAGATAGCGATTCACGGTCATATTCAGGCATGGTAGTTCTCATCCTCACGGACCTCTGCTTATTGCCAATTTGCCATATTTTAAACCATTCCATATCCAGGGACACTTTCCATCGTCATGGAAAGAAACTCGAATAACTCCGCTACCTAAAAAATCGAATCCTACTTCGCTCTCCGTTTATCGTCCCATATACATATAACCTTTCCTATCCAAAGTCCTTGAGCGCCTCATCCATGATCAGATCAGTAATTTTCTTAACAAGAACCCCGGTTTTCGTCCTGGTTATAATACTGTTACTGCCCTGATAAATATTACGAATGACATCTGACTTGGAATGGAAAATAGTAATCTTCTACTTGCATTTTTCGACTTCAGCAATGCTTTTAATACAGTGGATTTTGATATTCTACTAGGAGTGCTATGCTCTATTAATATATCTCCAACGGCGATTGACTGGTTTTGTATTTACCTGTCTGGTCGCCGGCAAAGCATTCGCATCGAAGATACTTACTCTTCTTGGTGCAATATCAGTGCTGGTGTTCCACAGGGTGGTGTTTTATCTCCTTTGCTTTTTTCTGTCTTTATTAATTATTTTTCCAACCAATTACGTTCTTCATACAACCTCTATACAGATGATCTCCAAATTTACATACCAGTTCCCTTGGCCACGCTGTCGCGGGCTGTTAATATTATTAATGATGATTTAAATAAAATATGCGACTGGAATAAAAGCTATGACATCATGGTCAACCCAGTTAAAACGCAAGCTATTGTTATTGGTAGTTTTAGGCTATATATAGCTTGGGAAAAATGAGTAAAAAGAAATTAAGGGAGCCTTTATCACGCATATGACCACCACATATACTTCGACTCAAAGCGTTAAGATACTTGTTATTTTTAGACTTTTCCTGTATCTTTTAATTGTGTTACTGTGAAGCGAAGTGAGTTATTTAAAGACTCAGAAAGGCCAAGAATACTACTGAATAATACACAAAATAATAATCATAGGATATGTTAATTACTAAACGAAAGCAGTCTCCACTGCGGTCCCCATTTACAAAATAGTCATAATAAGAAGCCCAAAACATATAACCCGTGACTAACTCGCCTCATTGTATTATAATTATAATATATTTGAGAATTTATTAACACCCTATAATTGAAAGACTAGTATCGCAGTGGGGCAGTTATGGATTGTTCTATGTACAAATATAATCACATCAGATCTTTTGCGAGATTAGAATATCAACAGATTCTTACAGACCTTTATTGCTTCCTCCACTCCCATAGGTACTTCATTTCATACGTGTAGGTTGTGTGTGTTAATAAATGTATAGTAATCAGGAAATTGAAATAACACGTTTATATTAGGTTCCATTAAAAAAAACATGTAAATCGGAGTCATAAAAGTTCTCATCCAAAAAGTTATAATTATTCTCCTCTAAAAGTCTATTTGTCTTGGCTTCACACGACATCTTAATATCTACTCTTCTGAATCTAGTGCCTCATTGGTGCGATTATCATCTCTAAGATAGATATCGCAACCATTATAGTATATGGGGTATATATCTCATAGTCTTCTCTCATATTCTTCTTTTTTTATCACCATGCTCACATGAACTTTTCCAGTCAACATCTGTTATACTTTGGAAAGCTTGCTCGGCTGCCTCCTGCTAGTTAAAATAATTTATAATAAATAATATTACTGAGTTCTTAGATTTACGCGAATATTACACATGAAATAAAACTATTTTTTGGGATTATATGGCGGTTTAATGTTTATTTTTAAGTTCCCAACGTTTCAAGTGCTTTGCAGCACCCATGGTCACGGGAGGGACTGAGGTGTTAGACGTCCAAAAGGTATAGTTGTTCCGGGGTACCCTCAAACTTCTTAATTATTTTTGTTGGTCCGATCTACGCAGAATGAGCTAACGGTGTCTTGAGGTCTTGCAGTGTTATGCTTGGTTTTGGATTTGATTATATTAATTACCGGATCCCAAAACGATGGAAGCTCCCAGCCATTTTCTCTATTGAAATTAGGATGTTTTTTAATTTCAATAGCCTCGCGAAACATCCTTGGTAGGAATCGGTGTTCTTTTACGAGGATTTTTGGTCTATCAAATCTGATGTTATGGCGGGTGCGGTCAAGGACATAATAATAATAATAATGTTTATTTATTTTTCTCAACACAAAGGCTTACATTCTAATTGGTGGATACACAGTTTGATATCAAAGTATACTTGCACACCTTTGTGAGAGACTGGTAACTGCACTAGGATAGTGATATCCTGTACGACAGATTACCAGGCCCCCAATACATTTATAGGTACTGTAGATTAGTGACAGCTTGAAATATGTAAGTATCATTTATGTTGAAATGTGTGCGCGCGCGTGCGTGGGTGTGTGTGTGTGTGTGAGTGTGTGTATATGCGTGTACATGTTTGTGTTCCAAATATGTACATAATAAGTAATTATAAGAAGCCAAATTAAATAATTATGTTATTTATTTATAATGTTGTATTAAGAAACAATTTTTAACAAATTTTCCGACTGATCATAGCTAAGATTTTGCAACCACGATATAACTGTCTCCTTACATTTGACTTTGGAAAGTGGATATATTGTTAGTATGCGATTAATGGTATTGTATAAGTGTGACCCAAGAAAACAGTACATCCTGTGTGACAACTTGTTTTTAAAATATTTTGATGGGCATATATTAGAGGTCTTTCGTCTCAGAATTTGTGATGAATGAGAATAAATGAGTTCGGAGTGTTTTTTTAAAACAGTGTTTAAAATAAAGAGCTGTCTCACTGTTAAAACCTGACAATATTGGTAAAGATCGGCAGTGGGATGAAAGAATGGAAGAGAATGGCTTACCTTAAGGACGGCTCTTTGAGCACGTTCCAATGGTAACATATACGTTTTTACACTACCACCCCATACAGTTACACAATAGGATAATAATGATTGGCATAGGGCAAGGTAGGTTTCTCTTATTACTTTTTTGTCATTTATGTGTCGAAGATTTTTAAAAACGTATATAAGCTTACGAATTTTAGAAGTTAAGTGAATAATATGGTTTTTAAAAATTTAAATTGTAGTCTATTATTACGCCCAAGTACTTAATGCTGCTAACAGCTTCTAGTTTGGGACAAGAGCAAGAGGCATTTAAGTTATTAGGACACTTATGAGCTATTATAAAGTTCCTGTGGTGGAATACTTCATTTGTATTTTTAAGGGACATAGCAATATATTTCGTTTTGACTGCATTCAGGGACAACAGGTTAGTGGACAACCATTGCATAACCATATTGAAGCCAGTCTGTGCAACTCGATACGTTTCTTCCCATGTGTTACCCCAAAAGACTAGAGCCGTATCATCCGCATAGGCAAAAATGTTACCATTAGGTAGTTGAAGCTCGCATAGGTCATTAATAAAAGTAAGAAAAAGAGTTGGACCTAAGACACTACCTTGTGGAACTCCATATACTACCTCTAGATCCTCACTAACCCACTCATCTATTTTTACACATTGACGGCGATTAGTTGAGTAGCTCTCAAAAATATTTAGTTGGTTACCCCTCACTCCCAAAACTTCAAGTTTACGTAGTAGAAGTGGAGTAGATACAGTGTCAAAAGCTTTTGATATGTCTAAAAATATTGAAATAACTTTTTGCTTTCTTTCCATTCCCTTAATTATACACTGTGTGACATCATGAACAGCATCACAGGTAGATTTTCCTGCTCGGTAACCGTATTGAGTGTCTGAGATAAGGTTCTTGGACGCCAAAAATGACAGTAATCTTTTATTTATAATCTTTTCTAGTATTTTAGAAAACGATAGTAAAATGGAGATGGGACGATAATTGGACACACATTCTCTACCACCACCCTTATGTATTGGAAGGATTACTGAATGCTTAAAATCATCTGGAAAGATGCCAGTATCAAGGCAAAGATTACATATATGAGTGAGGGGCCCCACAAGAGTATCCAGATGTTTTTTTATTAATGCGCAAGACAAACCATCTCGCCCCACAGAACAGCTGGACCTCATGTTACTTATCAGTGATTTTACTTCCTTTTCATCCGTGGAAAACATAACACACGAGTCCAAGATGCGAGCGGGAACGAGAGGGGGTGATTGCGCGGCTTTATCTTTCAATGATTCTGCTAAAGTTTTGCCTACATTGACGAAATATTCGTTTATATTATTTACAGACTGTTGTGGGTCATCGTGAGATATAAGTTCAATAGCCGATTGCTTTGTTTGTTGTGTGTTCGTTATCTTTTTAATAATGTGCCATAGTTTTTTTGGATTATGTTTTGCTTTACCTAATTCTTCTCTTTCATACTGGCGTTTAACTTTTTTAAGGATAGAGTTGCAGAAATTTCGGTATCTTAAATATGTAACTTTAGCTAGCTCATTTTCAGGGTGTCTTTTTGATTTTAGATGTAGCTTATCCCTATTTTTTATACATCTTAGGATGCCTGGTGTCACCCAAGGTTTAATAATTCTTCTCCTTCTTGGAATTAGCCGTTTGGAGCTACATTGAATGAGTAAGTTTTTCAAAGAGGTAATCAAAAATGAAACTCCTTCATTAGGATTGTTCAGAGAGAAAATAGGACTAAAATCAAAATCTTTAATCAGTGCGTCAAGGGCTACGTGGTCAATGTTGTCAATTATTTTATAATGATCATAATTACTTAGATAACATTTTAGGTTTAGAATTATGCTATAGTGATCTGTAACAGTAGTAGGAGCAACGTAGCATTTAGCCGGAAATCTAGTTTTAAGGATAAAGTGGTCTAAACAAGACAAAATACGTGTGGGTAAATTAAAAGCTGGTAACATTCCATGAGATGCTAAAAGGTTGAGGTAGTTTTCAGATCTGGTGTCACTAGATGCTTGTGCTATGTCAATATTCAAATCTCCAGTCAATATAATATTTTTGTAAGAGCTCAGTGATAGTAACAACCCATCCAAAGTTTCCAAGAATCTACTTATGTTATTTACTTTAGGTGATCTATAAATTGCAATAACAGCCGTATTCAAATCCACTTTAATCAGTAAACAATTGGCATCAAATATATGTGGCTCAGAAATACTATACCTTTAGGCGGATTTGTAATAGACAGTAACGCCTTCATTTTGAGTTTGGTTATTTTTTGTATATTCATAGTTACAGCCCTGCAGGGTAGGAATAACTGGATTAACAGGCAACCAGCATTCTGTGAGGATAATCAGGTCCCAGTCAACGTATGAACCACTTATGACAGCTAGAAAATTATCGATATTGCGTTTTAAGCTACGTATATTTTGCGTAATGATATTTATGGACCTTTTATCATTGTACATGGATTTGTGACATTTTTCAATGTTGCATACGCAGCTTTCTGCCGAAGTGATACAGTCTAGGTCATTGAATAGATTACTATCGAATTTTAACGAAAACTGTATACAGGATCTTAAATTTTAGGTATGTAGAAATACAGAACATGGGGGTAAGTACTCTATGTATAATTATTTTATCGGTTCTATTATAATAAATAATCCAATGAAATAATTTAGTCAAACATGTAGTAGTCGTGGTTGTATATATATATATATATATATATATATATATATATATATATATATATATATATAGTTGAACTTGGCTATGTAGTATTTTGTAGTAAAGTGGTGTAATGTGTGTATTATTATAATAATGTGTAAAGTTAAAAATTAAATAATATAAATTACTAGTTAAAATTTTGCATGCATAAACAGAAATAATGTGAAAAAATATTAATGATAATAAAAACAATAACAATTCTCTATCATTAATTAATTTAAGGTAACGGTATTTAAGGTAACGCTGGTATCTAATAGCACAGAAGAAGAATAATAATAAACTAATTATAACTAGTCAGATTGGTTTGTTTAAATTTGCGAGAGTAGCTTCAGAATCCACGCGAATTGATGATTCACCCTCTTTCTTTTTTATGTACACTCTTCCGTGAGCTGTCCAGCAGAAGGGGAGTTTATTGGCATGTGCATAGCTTCTAGCTGCAGAATAGAGTCGTTTGGTTTTGTAAGTCAGGCTTTCCGATATGAAGACAGGCTTAACGGCGCCTTCTAGATTTAATGTTGTTGTAGATAACTTGTTCTTATGATTCTCTCTATTATATGTTTTAACTTTTGCAAGTACATTTTCTTTCGCTATCACTGACAAAAACTCCACGACTATGGGCTTTTCGGGAAGCGATTTGGATTTGAAGCGGTAAACATTGCGAATATCAGATTTTTGTATGGTCGTATTCAATGTGTTACCAAGATTGACAATCATGTTACATAAATCATCTTTGTTTTCCGACCGTTTCTCAGGAATATTTCGGATTTCAATATTAGTAGCCCTAGTATTCCTCTCCAGACAGTCAATTCTCTCTTCAAGTGTCTTTATATATTTTACTTTGTTGTGCCAGTCATTTTGTAATTTATCAAAACTTTGTTTCAAATCATCATAGTGGTTTGACATTAACTCTACCGAGTTGCGAATTTCCAAATTCTGTTTAATAAGTTCATCTACGGACTCTTGCAGCTTGTAATACAGCCTATCCTGTCTTTCCTCAAACAACGCAAACATACGATTTATTTCCTTTAATATATCATCGGAATTATCATCATTTTGACTAAGTTTGCGTCTATAGCGCTGAGTTGTAAAAGCGCTATCAGAGGCTTGAGTCGCTTGCAAGTTGTTATTTGAGTTAGAACCTGCACTTTTTTTGTTTGCAGATGGAGGAGTCCTTTTTAAAGACTTAATTAAATGTAAAATACAATTATTGTAATCGCAAAAAGAACCTCTGTTCATTGAGGCTTGAACTCCCAACTAAAGTGGTGTCAACCCAACTGGTTACAAAACTTGCTGTCTTAACTTATCAATCGTGGTGAATTAGGGGACTATAAGCACTCGAGCTTACGAAATCCTTGTGATTTATGTTGTCCTGGTACTTTTGGGTAATCAGTTGTTATAAAATAACAACTTAGAAAATATATTTGTTTCACTCTAACCTATACTAAGTGTTCAGATGTCGGCAGCTTAAAACTTCTCGATTGCGCTGTCGTCCTGGTATATGGGCATGATCTTGTTTTAAGTTTAGAGTCCTGTAGGATCTTCCTTCTCGTATTTTTCCAATATGGCCGCGGTCTTATATGGAAGACAACATAAGGAGAAACGAGATAGTACGATTTGTTCAATTTTATAAAATTATTTTATTAAAATCGATGTTTAAGTAATTTTTCAACGGAGCATAACACGGCACACGTCTAATCACTGCAAAAGCACGGACGGGAGGGACACATGTTCACAGACTGCAGACTTCTTTGAGCGACGGTGTTTTAGGTCAGCTATGTGCTCTTTAACTCGAGTTTTTATCGGTATTTTTGTTTGTCCTATATAAGAGAGACAGCCCTTTGAGGAGACAGCCCTTCGTACATCACCTGTAAAGCCAAGTTTCTACAAGCGGTACGTAGATGATACTTTCATAATATTACCATCCGACAAAATAAATGTATTCCTAAATCATCTTAACTCCATTAACCCTAAAATTCAGTTCACAATGGAGTTGGAGGCAAACAATTCCCTAGCTTTCCTGGATGTCTTAGCAATCCGTAACCCCAACAACACCTTAAGCCATACGGTTTATAGAAGGAAGACCCATACTGATAGGTACTTAAACGGTGAATCTCACCACCATCCAACACAGTTAGCTACTGTGGGTAAATCTTTGTTTCAGAGAGCACAAGGGATCTGTGACAAGAAACATCTGGCTGTCGAGCTTCAACATGTCAAGCAAGTCCTGCACGACAATAAGCTTCGAGTCCGACGCCAACGTCACAGTGACCGAATGAAACCAGCCACAGTAGAGCGTCTCCCTGCTGTGCTACTTTACATGAGAGGAGTCACGGAAAAGATTGGCTACATCTTGAAGCGTGTTTCAATTAAAACATTTTATAAGCTGCCGAAGAAGATCAGTCAATTTTTACCAGCTGTCAAGTGTCACATCCCTCTACAAGATGCAGGAGTATACAAGCTTGATCGTAAATGTGGTCTCTCTTATATAGGACAAACAAAAAGACCGATAAAAACTCGAGTTAAAGAACACATAGCTGACCTAAAACACCGTCGCTCAAAGATGTCTGCAGTCTGTGAACATGTCCTTGACCGCACCCGCCATAACATTAGATTTGATAGACCACAAATCCTCGTAAAAGAACACCGATTCCTACCAAGGATGGTCCGCGAGGCTATTGAAATTAAAAAAACACATTCTAATTTTAATAGAGCAGATGGCTGGGTGCTTCCATCGACTTGGGATCCGGTAATTAATATAATCAAATCCAAAACCAAGCATAACACTGCAAGACCTCAAGACACCGTGAGCTCATTCTGCGTAGATCGGACCAACAAAAATAATTAAGAAGTTTGAGGGTACCCCGGAACAACTATGCCTTTTGGACGTCTAACACCTCAGTCCCTCCCGTGACTATGGGTGCTGCAAAGCACACGAAACGTCGGAAACTTAAAAATAAAAATTAAACCGCGATAAAATCCGAAAAAATAGTTTTATTTCATATATAATATTTTTTAAGAAATAATGGAAAACAATGTATTCGATATTTTTATTATGCCGGGCGTAGAATTTTTTTTTACCGTTTTCCACAATTTTTCTGATAAATACAAAATTAATTCGTACATCTATGAAGTATCAAATAAATTGAGTTAAGGTACGAGGCATGCCTTTTAAGTTCTGTCGTATCCATATTTCCCGGCAATTTTGAGTTTGGAACTGTTCTATATTCGAATGTGTTTAAATTTTGAATCTCAAAACAGTTGAAAGTATTCGGATTAATGCTATTGTTTAGTCACAGCGTCGATTGGAATCTGTCAAGTTACGTACGAAAATAAATCTTTCTAAGGAAAATGTTCGTGCAATATTTTTCTACAACTTTAGAAGAGGCATGACACGGCTTCAGTGTTTTGAAGAGCTATCATCTGTGTTGAAGCCCCATGTCTGCGGACTGTCGAACGCTGGTATTTCGAATTCCAGCGTGGACATACTAGTGTAAGTGACAAATCTCGCGAAGGACGCCCAAAATCCGCTTTCACTGAAGATAACATCATTGCTGTGAGACAACTAATTCTCGAAGATCGTCATGTGACATATCGAGAGATAGAGGCTCTATTAGGCATCTCAGGGACAACCATTCAGAAGATCTTGCATGAAGCGCTTGGTGTGAGAAAGCTAGTTTGCCGTTGGATACCGTATCTGTTTTCCGACGATCACAAGGCGGCCCGCGTCAGATGGTGTAAGAAAACTCTGCAAAGGTTCAACCGAGGAGAGTCAAATCACGTCTACGACATCATCTGTGGTGACGAATCTTGGATCTATGCCCACGATCCTGATTCCAAACAACAATCTACAATCTGGGTCTTTCAAGACGAGCCAAAGCCGACTAAAGTTGTTCGTTCTCGAAGCACTTCAAAGAAGATGGTGGCCACGTTCGTTCGAAAAACCGGCCATGTTGCGACTATTGCACTTGAAGATGGTAGAACGGTTAACGCAGAGTGGTATACCACAGTTTGTTTACCACAAGTCATCGCCGAACTTCGAAAGTCTAACTCAAAGCGACGCATCATCCTGCAACACGACAACGCAAGCTCACACAGCGCTCGTCAAACGATTGAGTATTTGAAGCAGGAAAAAGTAGAAATTCTTGACCATCTTCCATACAGTCCTGACCTAAGCCCTAACGATTTCTTTACACTTCCTAAAATTAAGAAAAGTCTTCGTGGTCAAAGGTTCCAGTCCGGTGAAGAAGCAGTCGACGCTTTCAAGTCAGCCATTTTGAACACCCCCACTACAGAGTGGAATAAATGTTATAATAACTGGTTTGAGCGAACGGAAAAGTGTATTAAGCTACGTGGTGAATACTTTGAAAAACAATAAAATGTACTATAAGGTTCTAGTTGTGTTTTTTTCTTCAAACGACAAAACTTAAAAGGCATGCCTCGTATTCACGATATGTCGAACAACAAAAAATAACCTCTATTATTATTTTGTAAGCAAGACAACAAAAACCAATATTATCGATAATATTGGTTATTCCAAAAGCAATATAAAGTCTCATTTTCTTGGAAAAGCTGAACACAATTGATAAATACCATGTAAATACCTGTCATATCTACAGTTCTTTCGTAAACATCACGCGGCAACAATATAAGTGGAAGAGATTTAATTAATTACGAATCTTGTTTTATTGACTTAAAGATTTTGGATATTTTACTTCTATCTATCTATTTATCTATAACCTCACGCCAGATCCCTTGCGGGGTAGGCAGAGAGTACAGAGTTCCAACAGGTTTTTTCCTTACATACCTCTCTGGCTTCCTCGACTCTCATAGTTCGTCTCATACACGCTCGCCGGTTACGGAGACTCTTGACTTTTCCATCAGATAAGACTCGGTTTATTTGGTCGATATTTTACTTATTTTTATTTAACCTATAGAGAGTATTTATTTAACACATGGCTCTTCTAAAGCTTTTTTTATGGCTTTTCTCACATGTATTAGGTAACGTGTGACAAGGAGCCACTCGAGTTGTGTTTTTATTTTTATTAATTTCCTGTTTTGACAATAAAATATAACTATTTTTTATTTTTATTTTTTATAAACTAGCCCCCAGGCTTAATTCCTGTGTCGTGAGTGCGTTTACAAACATGAAAATTCACATTCAAATACCCAGACCGGAAAAAATAATTGTGGATCACACCAAGATTTGTCTACTACTAGACACAGTGGGCGGAGCGACTTAAGCTCTTAACCACTGCGCTAAATCATCCATTAAAGTGCTACAACGACGTGCTTGTTTAAATGAACTAGTATTTTATATACAAAATTTATAATTGTTAAAATAACAAGTGCTGATTTAAATATGTAATTCGATATAATTAAAATTGCCACTTCATTTACAAGAAATATACCTGAAAGAAAACCCTGAAACAAATTAATTTTGTGTGGAGTTTGAGGGGAATGGGAATGTTGTTGTTCCCAGATTTGGGGAATTTGACATTAATTTTTGGGGAGAGAGGTATGTAAGGAAAGAACCTGTTGGAACTCTGTACTCTCTGCCTACCCCGCAAGGGATCTGGCGTGAGGTTATAGATAGATAGATAGATAGAATTTTTGGGGAATTCGGTGGATTGGCATTGGCAACCCTGGTCACCGCGTTTAACTCTGTTTTGCCAAACGTTATAAATTCATGGCCTAATTATAAAGGTGTCGACTGGTCCCAACTTCCCCAAATTAAATTTGACAATGTCACAATACCAATAAGTACCAGGGTAAAAAAAATTGGGGATGTATATTGACACAAATCTCACGTAGGGTCTCAGTCGCAAGACCTTTGCTTATGCAGGCTCATTGAGAAGGCTATAAATTGCACTCGCATAATCTCTTCGTCTACTTATCCTTGATTATGCAGACGCTAGTTATCTCGATCTCACGGAGAGCCAACTTAACAAACTTGAGCGACTTCAAAATTTTTGCATAAGATTCATATTTGGTTTGCGGGAATATGATCATGTTTCAGAATTTCGTGCTAAGCTCAAGTGGCTGCCAATTCGTCTTTCATACAACGTTCTGTTTAATTCAGCATTTCCCTCCTATCTCAAAGAACGATTTGACTTTCTCTATGAAACACATTCAAGGTTCCTAAGGTCATCGGAGAATTTCAGACTAAAAACACCGATTTATTCCACAAATTTCTATAATAAATCCTTTTCAGTTGAAGCTGTCCGTTGGTTGAATACATTACCTGTGTCAATTAAACGTGCACAGACATTGGTTAGTTTTCAAACGATGGTTTTGAACCACTTCCTCTCTGCTGTAATTAGTGAAACGCTGTCAGAAATAACTTCCATCCTTTTGTGTTTACCCCAATTTAACTATCCTTACTTAAGTGCATTATGTTAATTTCACTATAGTATATAAAAATTTACTTCTTACTATATATATTTGTATATGTGTGCAATATATTTAATATAAGTATAGTTACTTTGATCTTAAGAAGTACGCCACCAACTGCCGTCTACTTTTGTTGTATTTCTATCGAACTGGTTGTCTGGAAGAAATTGCTACTAGCAATAAGACCGCTAATTTCACCTTAAATTGTTTTACTATCACTACTTTTGTAATGAATTGGCTGTACAATAAAGAGTTTTCTATTCTATTCTAGTGGTCAAACCTAAGATTTGAACCCAAGACTTCGTGATTGAAAAGCGAATTTTCGCGACTAGACAAACAAAGCAGTCTAATTTTTAATTTAATAAGAAAATAAAAGTTATGTATTGATCAAGTTGTACTATATTAGGCGCCATTGTAATTTAAAATGATATAACCCCAAACGATTTAATATATTCCTTCAAAATATGTTACATAATATTGTACAACTAACTTTTCGTAGGCAGATATATTACACAAATTGGTTAAATTATAAAACATGCATGAACATACCTGTTAAATCTACTATTCTTTCGTAAACGTCTTTTGTAGAACTTATAGGTCAAAAAACTTTGCCGGCTTATTACTCCGCCAAACATCGCAAAAGACAGTGAACAATTCTTGACGTGTATCACCACATATTGTATTGTTGATTTTAAGCACGATATTTCACAAATTTGCTTTTTTATAGAAAGTTACACGAATAATTCTTAAGAAAACAGGATCTATCTAGGATATATCTGCCTACGAAAAGTTAGTTGTACAATACATTCTAACATATTGTTTAAATCGAGATATAATTTTATACCTAGTAGTATAATGATGAAGCCGGATGAATCATACATTTTGCCGACGATTTTACATACTAAACTAAAAACATATTTCGCCACGTGGCGGTGGCAGAGGTGTACCGCGTACACCCATATTTCAGACAATATTTTAAAAAATGATTCAATGAATGGGATATTAAATATAATATATTTTTTCCGTCCTAAGAATCGATTCCAGAACCTTGTAATTGTAACGCAACGACACAAATAAAATAATATAATATTAACTTATAAAAAAAATAAACAATACAATATTAACTTACTGCTAATGGAATCGCGTTTTAGTTAAAGATCATATATATATATATATATATATATATATATATATATATATATATATATATATATATATATATATATATATATATATATATATATATATACATGTTACTGCAAGAAATAAACAATAATGATTTTATAATTTCTTACTAACCATTTACCCCAAAAAGTAAATCATTTTTAGAATAATACAGATACCTACACTCGAGAAACTTAATATAATAGGAATATTACATATTTACTCAGTTAAAATAAAAATAAAAAAACTATTTACACAAAATAACTGCAAATGTTTAAACAGACGATAAAATTAATATTTACAAAAAATATATGTGTGATAAATAGCTGCCGCTTGGCAGTGTGCCCAGAAGACTGGCCGCATTGCCACGTTGTATGGCAATGTTTATCCTCTGTGCGAGGTAAGAACCAACCCTCTGGTCACTAGAGACATCGATCAGCAATTTAGAAATATCGCCGAAAATGTGATGTGCGCCAGAACCCCACGGACCAAGCGTCTCTACCCCAAACGGCTCATACATATAACCCCTGTCAAGGTTGCTATATTTGCGCCGTTTTAGGGATTCAGCGGCCGCAGCGGCAGTTCCAGCCTGAACAATGGACTCTGGAAGGTGGGACGGTGCCAGGGTATCGACACAAGTAGCAACCCATACCAAGGGCTGCCTCATCTTCCAGGGAATAGGGGTCATTCCATCCGGCCTCTTGCTATCGCTACGCGACAAGCCATTTAGCTCCATAACGGCAGCCACATTAGCGGTGGCAAGAGCCCGACGGTTGAGATCATTGAGGCTTGAATGCCGGGACATTCTACCCGCGCTCCGCAGACACAAGAGTCCGTGATGTCCAAGCTGATCGACGGTCTCGCCACAGCGGCAGTGATGAGGCACAAAGCACGCAGCTCCCAATCTCAAACATGCTGCCAATCTATAAGAGGTGGAGTCCATCAGTGTTCCAATATTTGCGGATGGGAAAGCCTGCAACCACAGCCCCGATTCCCATGCATTGACGACAATGAGGCGGGCACGCTCTACAGAATTTTGGGCCTTAATTTGGCCTGGTATTTAATAATTGATCCCGGACCAACTCGCAGAGCGGCCTGTCCCACCGCCTCTGCGAGGAGAGGACTGTGGGCAGGCAGGAATTAGGGCAGGCCATCGACCAAGCATTTCCGGCCTCGGTCAAACATGCTAAATCAAAATTATTAAGAGATGTGCCTATTATTTTCCGCACCAGACATTCGTTAGCATGGACTGAGGACAGAAATGCTGGCAAAGAAACACTTAAAATGCAAATACCCATGCCCCCTAATCTGACAAGAAGGGAAGCCTGGGTCCAGATCGGTCATTCAAATTGGTATTTAAAATGGCTGTGAGCGTATCCCTGACGTTGTTGTCCATTCTCTGTAAAAAATCGCGATGCTTCCAAAGTGGGCAACATCGTAGGAAATAGGTAAATTTTGGGACAAAAAGGCAATAACGAATAATAAAAAAGCCGTATGAGCGTTAATTTTTAGAAGGCGATCTGTCACGTCACTAAATTTTTCTATTTTTTCGTTGACAAAAGGTGGCACTGACTCGGCTAGAATAGGAGAACCTAGGAGGCGAAGCGAATCGTTTGAAATAATTTTGATACAAAGAGTGATTTTTTGAATATCGAGAACTGTTTGGAGCATAGACTTACGCATAAATATATAAACAGACTAATCCAATAGGAACGTTGTGGCGGGTACTTTATGCTTTTAAATCCGCTAAAGACAATGTTTCCCAAAATCGAGCACAATTTTAACGACTGCTGCTTTAACAGCTTTTTTTCATTAGCAACATTATGCGGGTGGGAAGTGCGGTGAGTGCGGGACGTTTGTTGAATTTTTGGCTTCACCGCGCGGCGTGCAACTACGACTGAACGCGGCTTCTGGATTATTATTATTCTATGAGGTCAAAGTAACCAATGTGGCCCGCTAAAAGATAGTGGCGCCCTCATTTCATTTATACTCTTTCTTTTTGGTCTCACTGTACGTAAAGTTCTCTTGGAAAGTAAAAAATAAAATATAAATAAATCATAGTTTGTCAAACTATCGAATGTGCAATATTTGATAACTATCAATAGTAATTTCGATACTATCGTCCTCTGATCGTCCTAGTTCTAAGGTTTGTCATTCTGTCATTTGTCAATTTCTTTCTGTCAATTGCAATAAGTAGGCAGGAAATGTTTGCAAATTTATAATCATTTGAAATAATCTTATTTATATGATGATGTCGAACTAAAGTCGTTCACTTTTATTTCACTGTTATTCGATGCATAAAATAATAATTTCTCATCATTTAATGTTGCTAGCTGTCTCTGATCCTACTGGATATTAATATGGATTTGTTAAAGACACCTTCAGTTCAGTCGTTACTCGATTCAGATTTGGAATCAGTTGAGAGTCTCCAGTATTTGGATATTGAGGAGGTAAGTTCGACTTCAATTCGCCTACCAACATGCTTAACTTAATTATTCACAGTACTTATTAATTAATTGTTATTTAGGTAGCTTTTGTGTTCTATGATATCTAACAAAGATCAAATCGAGAAACGAATACGCATCCACTTTTGAATCTTGAAAATTCTCTTAAATGTACTCTATCTTCCAATATAATATTGGTAAGGTAACATCAACACAAGTTGTTAGTTTAGTTAGGTGCCCCTTGCCACATACTAGGTGTGTGCTATTGTCCGCCCCCAAGTAAAATATAAAATTCAGAGTTCCAACCCTAATAAAAAGTTTTTCTATTAATACTCTATGGCATTATTCTTTTAAAAGCATGAGTTATGGATTTTAACAAACTGCCATATTGCACTATGTATTATAGATGCCAATTTTCTGACATCCCCTTTTTATTACGGAATGTTAAAGATAACATCATTTAAAATGTACGAGTAGAACTCCCGTGTGACAAATATATCTGGTATTTGAGAAGAAGAATGTTGAAATCTGACAAAAATTGTGCTGATAACTTAAAAAAAAATTATTACTCTAAAACTAAGCCTAATAAATTAGAGTAGAATATTCATGAACCTCATAGCATTATAATTATATTATATTCCTTACTAAACAGAAAAAAACTACATATAAATCTTATGGAATTTAGAGGTTATAACCCCTTAAAAGATCTATCCGGAATGTTCGTTACTAGGGTTGTCAATCTTGAAAAATAATAAAACCTAGATATTTTTTGTATTATTACACATTATATTTATTTCTCTTTTCGTTTATACCCATCTCATATAATATGGCTTATTGAGACTGGGATGCAAAGTTTCACTTATTGTGCAATGATTTAGGAGTGATCAATAATCTTGTATGTTATACCTCTTAGTGAATCTTTTACAATATTTTGTATATAACAATGTAGTTCAAAAGTTTCATGCATTCAGTTCATGCCCCCACGTGGTATAGGAGCTGATTACAATAGTCAAGTAATGTATGTTTGATAGTTTTTTAGTATTCTATTCTATAAAAGACAACTCTGGTCTGTGATTACAAGATAGGGCCCAATGAAAACACAATTATTTTGTTTTAAAAAAAAACAGCCTAATCAAGACTAGGATTCAGAACCGCAAACCGCCCTAAACACTACATATTGGTAATACTCTATTAGTAAAAAGTAGGTATGTCCATTAGATCCATGAAATTTTCAATTTCTTTTGAATTATTGAAATAACTAAATTTTTAAAATTCCATGAAAATTGAAAATTTTATAATATGTATTTTTGAATGTTTAGTGAATTCATATTATCAATCATAAAATATGATTATGATAACAAACTAATAATCCTTTATCGAAAAAAGGTTAGAAGCAACTAATGGAAGGAAAAAATCAATTGCCCAGAACTTTAAAATTCCATGAGATGCAATTTTTTTAACTGACTTCAAAAAGGAGGAGGTTCTATGTTCGGTTGTATGTATGCTTTTTTTTTTTATGTATGTTCAGCGATATTTCCGTCAATTGCGGACCGATTTTGATAATTTTTTTTGCCGTGGATTCAGTATATCTCCCAGGTGGTCCCATATTAATTTTATTGACATTGGACCTTGGACTTAGAAGATACACCAGGGAACTCCTTAACGACAAACAATAGGCATGTGTAAATTGAGATATTATGGGTATTACGTCAATCCTATAGGTACCCTACTATAGAATAATTCACTGGTCACTTAAAATTGTAAAATAAAAATCTTTTATAAAGAAAGGTAAACCGACTCCAAAAAGCAAAAAAATAAATATTTGAAGTCGGTGCCAAGTAACCGACTGCACCAACCAGCACCGACTTCAAATATTTATTGTTTTGCTTTTTGAAGTCGGTTTACCTTTTTTTATAAAAGATTTTTTACAGATTTTTTTGGAAAAGTGTGCTCATAATTTTCATATATGTAACTTTTCCAAACATGAAACAGAATTTTCGACAAAAAAAAAATAAAAATTCATAATTAAAAAAACAGTTCTATATTTTAAGAAAGCTAGGGGGTTTTTAATTCCTCTTAAATATCAGGCATGAAAGACACTTTTGGGCTACATTCAAGATTATTACGGATCAGTCTTAGTTTTCACGCAAATATTTTATATTAGTTTATCAGGTAAACATTTCAAAAATGTTTACCTCATAAAACAGGTATTCAGGAGTTCTACTCGGGCATTTTAATAAAAAGGGGGTGTCAGAAAATTGGCGTTTCATAACACATAGTGTAATCTGGTCTAATGGCCCATAATACATTTAGTAATCACAAGATCCTACATTCAAATCCATGTTCAGATAAAGTGTAATTTTGCTGTCAATAAAGTACCATATTTAGTCTGCAGTCTAGTATTGCGCCTGGTATAATATAAATAATAGGCTCACACCTTATTACATTGGTACCTAATTGTCAGCAATAAATGAAAGTTTTTTTGTGTGTGTGTGTGTGGCCACGGGGATTTTACAGCTTCACCGGACAAGAGGGCGAGTGTGCAACCACTATGGTTGAGCCAGAAGAGCAAGGGGCTAACTAGCTCAAGGTCGCCTCTAGGAGTAATGACCTTGGCTTGAGCAGTCACTATGGGGGAGGCCGTATACAAAGTGTCTCGAAGTGGTGCTCTGCACCGGCCGGTGGGAAAGGGATCGGTGTCGGTCGGTGTCGGTGATCGATGTCAGTGTCCTGCTGATCCTGTGTGCGGTATCTGTATTAAAAAGAAGGGAAGTAAGGGCATCAGGAGGATCGGTGAGAATATCACGCGGGCAGCAGTAGCGGCTGACAAGAGGGGTGTCAGGTGCGAAGTCATCGGCGGCTACGACTAGAAGGTTCTGATGGTTGGACGCATTCGCGAAATAGCTGGTTGTTGCTTTTTTAATGCAGGTGCGAATAGGTTCGAGACCGAGATCAGAATCGAATAAATGTATGTAGAAAAGTATATCTCGGTCCACTTGCATTGAGAATATATACGGTATCTATAAAATATGATATAATTAATATTAAAAATTTGTATAAAATAAAATTACTGTTCCAGTTAGATGAAGTTGAATATGCTTTGCCAGCAAGTGAGGCACCAACACTCGCTGAGGTTCTCTCTACTGAAGAAGATGGTCCTAAAGACAAGGAACCCAAATGTTCTGAAGAGCCTGCCACTTGCTCTGCACTTCAAGTAGACTTTCTACAAGCAATATCTCAGCAACTTCTACAAGCACTGGTATATAAGCATTTTTATACTAACTTATCATTAAGTTGAAGTGAAACTGTACCTTTGCTCCACACTATTTGTGTAAAAATAGCTATGGGGCATAGATAGATATTGCTCTAGTTATTTGACATGCAATAGTATTTAAATATTATGTATAAAACCCATAAAAGCAGTTGTGCCAGATGACTAGGTATCTATCTATCTATATCATCACGCCAGATCCCTTACGGGGTAGGCAGAGAGTACAGGTTTTTTCTTTACATACCTCTCTGGCTTCCTCTACTCTCATAGTCCATCTCATACACGCTCGCCGGTTACGGAGACTCCTGACTTGTCCTTCAGATAAAATCCGGTCTATTTGGTCATGGTAAGATAGTCCAGGTAAACCTAGAAAAAAGTGGCGCGTTGATTCTGACACCTTAGCGGGTACTTTGTGTTACAAATTAGCAATGGATCGACGGCTGTGGAAATATAAAGGGGAGGCCATGGCTCAGGAGTGGGACACTAAAAAACGCTAGAAAAAGAAAATATAACACACATATTTCAGGCATTACTCAAAATCGATACTGTTATATATATTTGATTTAGTAGTTTTCATCAGCTATGTGTTTAAGCATTTTAAAAATCCATATGATTTATCTAACTCTGACTATCCTCATGTATACCGAGACACAATTTCGTATCACTTTAAAATTTATTTTATATCACAGGAAAGATCTTCAGCAGGGACCGCAACATCTTTAAGTGTGGGATCAGAAGGAAAATTAACTGTGGGAACGGCTCATGGCCACCTTCTGTCCTTCCATGAACAAACATTGAGATGGGTTTGTGACTCAAATACTGACTGTGGAGCCGTATCTTGCTTGTCCTATAATCAAGATTGCACCCGACTTCTAGCAGGATATGCAAGGGGTCTTATATGTCAGTATGAAAGTATCCGTGGGACAATTCTCCGACGAGTGACATTAGGTGGCGATATATGGGGCACATTACGTGTGACCTGGGCTGGCACATCTGGACTTGCCCTCGATACCGGCGGATCCGTCTGGTTGATTAAGTTCTCGAGGCCACTGGGGGTGCGGTCGGCACGTACATCATGCTTATTTTCGGGTGCTCGGGGGGAAGTTGTTGCGATGTCAGCGCGAGACGCACGCATTTTAGCGTTAGCTACACTTTCACGTGTTATCATAGTGGCCGGAGGACGCGCCGCAGGATTACGCTTGGTGGGCCCTCCTGATACGCTCCCAGTTTTAGAATGGAGCGAAACAGATGAGCGTGTATTGATATGCGCCCGCTCTACAACATTACAATGGATATCTTTAAGCATTAGCGGTTCATCTATATCTCTCAAACCAATCCAAAGAGTGGAATTAAAGGCAAGTCCCCTGTGGCTCGGTTGGCTTGGTGGAAATCTTGCCATTTTCGACGCAGATGAAAATTTAAGACTGTGGGGAGATGACTATGATAAACCTTTGGATCTTTCACACATGGAACCAGTTTATGCTTCAGCTTTTTTCAAGGTTATTATTCCTTTTATTTCATAATAACTAACTACTACGTACCTTCACGTCAATAGCCGCGAGGCAGTAAAGTACGATCCACACCTTCCTTTCCTAACTTTATGTCGGACGACCGATTTCCCTCTCCATCACTTTCCAACTTTTTAAGACAAGATCAATAGGATGTCCGAGTTCTAATAATAATAATAAAGTTAGGATGATTGACATCCTATCGTCCTTTTCTTAAGCACAAAGTTGGAAAGTGTTAGGAGAATGCTTCGTATATTGGATGTCCAACAAAAAGTTAAGAAAGGAAGGTGTGGATCGTGATTAACTAAGATACATTTAGAAATAAGTTCTAACATTTTCAAACAATCACATCTTCGTAATAATCATAATCAGCCTATTTAAACCTGAAGGAATGTCACACCATTGATCGATATTTTTTTTATTATAAAAAACGTAGCCCCGCACTAAAAATTATTCCTGTGTCGTAAGTGTGCTTACAAATATGAATTTAACATGCTCAAACATCCAGACCGAGTCAAATATTTGTGTGTCACTCAAAGATTTGTTCATCGTGAAATTACATAATATGTTTATTTTTCATTGATCCATTTCTATAACATCAATAAGAAGCATAGGCTTACCAATTACCTAGTTTTAATAATTTATTATGAATTACTCCTATATCTATTAAGTTTCAAATTTCAAATTTCATTACAAAACAGTTTTATTTATAGCATATTTTTTTGAAATAACTACAGGGACATTGGACGGACGGACGTGTTTCGCGTGCTATGTGCATGGCCGGCGTGAGTGCACTGGGCGGGGCATGCGTAGCTGAGGGCGCGTTGTCGATACTGGGCCGTCGGGGTATAGTTCGTGTTAGACCACGACATCTTCTAGCAAGAGCACAAGCTTTCCTCTCGTCCGGTCGACATTTACATGCCCTGCGTTTGCTTTGCTCTGCCCAAGGAGCCGAAGCTAAGTCACTAGCTAGCCAATTCATCGCTAATATCTCTAAACGACCACACATCCTAAATAGCAAGCAAGTGGCTGATCAAGCCGTTAAGATGTGCTTAAAATATAATTTAGGGTGAGTAAGTTATCGTTTTTATTTATAACATATCGAGTATCTTACTTCGTATATCTATAATCTAAGGCTTATAACCCATAGAAGAAGCGAAAAGGCGAGGATGTGACACTAGATACATCTGGGCATACACCCTTAATAAAAAGCACGTATAGTAATGGCTACCTCAACGTCAAAAACGTCTTTACCCGGCCGTAACCGCATCCTCTGGAGCCTCTTCTGTGGGGGAACTGGGCATATGGTGTAGGTACAAATTAAGGCGAGTGTCAGCTATGCCAATTAAAATAATTGTACGCTAAATAAAATATTTTTTTGTAGTGAAGAACTATGGACTCGGCTGTGGGAGCACGGGTCAAATGAAAATCCTTTTGTAGAAGCTCTGGGAGATGCAGCGGTACGCGGGGAATTAGCTAACGCGCCGCCATCGCCTGATTGTACTCAGGTATATAATATTTAAGCCTGATATACTGTACTGAAAATGGTTCTGCATATATTTATTCGTTGCAAATAGCTTAAGTATGAGATTAGAGTATGTTATTTGCAGGCGCTAATCGAGCGATTAGCGGAATTCGAGCCTGGTCTCGTCGATAGGGTCATAGCATCCCTCCCCCTGACGTCGCTGGATCCACACCGTGCAAGCATACTCGCTCGGGAGAAAGGACTGTGGCGCGCTGTCGGCGCCATTGCGGCAGCCCTCGGTTAGTGATAATTTAAATCCCAATTGTATCTGACCTACCCCGGCCCAATAACATTTTGCACTCGAAAGTAAGAAATCAAGAACTCTCTTCATTTGCCTGTCTATAAATAGTCAATAATATTAACTAAATGCCACTGGTAATTAATTTTGCGTATTATTAAGTTATAAATATTTTATTAGGCATCTTTACTACCTTTATCAAATCGCTTATGCTTACACATACTAAAAGGAACTAGCTTATGGGATTGAATCGAAACGTCAGCTATGATTTGCAGATGGATGTGACGCCACGCCATGTCCCACATGACACTTCTTTTTTAGGGTTACGTATTTCTATCGGTAAAAAGGCACCTTATGTGTGTATTCGTTGTCCGTCTGTCTGTCCTGTTACGACTGTTTTTCTCAGGAATCGGTATTAAGTTGACATTTATATCAAATACTAAGGTATAAAAAATTTTGATAAAATCAACGCAAGAAATAAAGTATACCTACTTAACTCATTTAAAAAAAACAACATGTATAGGGTACTTCCCATTACCTTAGAATTATGAAATTTGGTAAGAAGCAAAGTTTCAAAGTACAACGACAAGTTCGAGTTACAGCTCGTAGGCGCAGGCGGCTTTGGCCCACTTGCACGTACCAAGGTTAGTATAACGGCCCCGCAATTATCCTACAGGGCCGTTATATTGGTAGAGTGTTATTTACTCCCCGTGGCGAACGGTGAGTGCAGAGTTACTCGGCGCTGCGCTGGTTCCACTCGCCTCGCGCTTCTACGTTCAGCGCCTCGTAGTAAGATACGAAGATCTGATTTTTGTTTCGCTGTGTCTTGACTCGCCGTGTCGTGCCCCGTCACTGGAGAATGCCGTCGAGAGGAGCGGGGAACAAATAAAACACGTCTTCAAGTGTGAAAGAGAGAGAGCTTCGGATCGGTCGCTACTATTGCTATCCATTGCTTCTATTTTTCTTCCTTTTCTTCAGCCAGGAACTGATGACAATTGAACGTGCTAGTACAAAAGCCGTGCTCGATTAAGTACCTCGAAACTTTAACCTACGGAGAGCCGCGATTTTTGTCCCAGTTTTCGCTATCACTTTACTATCGACTGACCCTTTGCCGAAGGTTTTATTTATTTAATCAACACCAGATCACAATGTATCATACATCAAAATATTCCTTACAAAACTAGACTCTGTGAAAAAGGGTATTACAAAATTTCTGATTATCTTGACGATAAAACAGATTGGGTGTGAGCAGCTACTCAATCAGCAACATTAATCAATGATGTATAATACAATTTTGAAAAACAAATAAAATGGTTATCAGAAAGGCCAAATAAATTAAATTAAAAGACTAGCCCGCTGAGTTTCTCGCCGGATATTCTCAGTGGCCGAGTTCCGATCCAGTGGTAGATTTTATTTTTATTTTATTTATATGGAACAAAAAACAGTTACATATTATTGATTTTACAGAATAATTATCTTAATGAGTTAATAAACATGTAACCCACACCATTGTTCACGGATTGACGGACATAAAAATCAAATATTCAAAGTTAGACTATAGTTAAAAAGTTACATTTTAGTAAAAGGTTTCATACAAGAAATTAGGGTCATACTTGTATTACGTCTCAGCACATAGTATTTTACTGACCCTATGGTAGATGTAAAAAATGTAATAATTTTGACGTTTGTGAGTGCTATTGAGTTGGCCTATGCAAATAAATGATTTTTGACTTTGATCATAATTAGCGTATATTATGTGAGTATGCATTTAACTATAATGTACAAAATATACCTCTATTTACATATAAATCCTAGCTCCGCGGTTTGCGGCGTAGGTTTAGGCTTCTATACCAAATGGAATGTTAACCCATACACCTGGCCTCACCCTGTAGCCCTTTGCATAGGACGGTGGAACAAATGTGGCTCATTATGACTGATAACGGGAGAAAGTTAGCGATTGGCACGGCGTACCGTCCACCTTGGATGGATGTTGACATATTTTTGACGCATTATCTGATACCATAAGTTCTATACCAAACTATGATAATTTAATTATAATAGGAGATTTTAATAATATTTATTTAATAATAATGATATTAAGACACAAATTCAATACCCTCATTTCATGCTTCAATTTGTCACAAATTGTCACTGAGCCGACCCATTTTTCTGATTCCAGTCAGACCCTCATTGATGTTGTATGTACTGATCTACAGAGCTTGTAGGATCTCTTTTGGCCATATCTCATAGTTTGTGAGGGTAGCATTAGGCGCCGAAAACCCTTACCTAGGACCATAACTTACAGGCCAAAAAAGGAGATTTGTTTGGAACAGTTTAATAAAGATTTGGAATCTATAGGAAGGGATGTGGCAGCGACACTGGGCAACGTTGACGCAATGGTTAACGTTCTGAACCACTGTGTCATGGCCCTATTTGATCTACATGCGCCTTTAAAGACTTTTATCATCAGAGAACCCACTTACCCCTGGATTACAGACACCATCAAGGTTATGATGCAACTGCGCGATAAGGCCTCGAGGGATTACCATAAAACTAAATTAACAGCGAAAAAAGAGTATTATAAGTGCTTCAAAACTGCAGTCAATCAGGCACTCTTTCAAGAAAAATCTCCTTATTTCAAATTTAATATTAATAATAAGATAAGGCAAGGCAAGACAACCTAAACTGTTATGGGATAATCTCCAAAATGTCTTAGTACCTAGGAATAATATTGAATTGCCTCCCTATTTTCATGACCCCAACACTATAAACAATCACTTCCTCAATATTCCAGGCACCTCAGAGGTCAGTATCCCGCAGCTTACATACTATGAATATAATAAGCATAGTAATGCTATATTCCATATTGAGCCAGTTAATCCTGAGATGATACTCAACATATTACGTAGCTTAAATTCTAATGCTCAAGGTTATGATAACATTAGTTTGGACATGCTTACTTTAACTTTTCTCCACACAATAAAGTTAATTTAAGATATAATAAATAAGTCAATCGGTACTTCCACATTTCCTGGGATCTGGAAAATTGCAATTGTGCGGCCTTTACCAAAACAATCGAACCCCAATATTGCCCTGTTTGTTAAAGGTCTTGGTGAAAGCCGTTTGTATAAAGATAACTGCATATCTTGAAGTGAATAATATTTTACCGGAGGTACCGTCAGGTTTTAGAAAGGGTCGAAGTACAGTGACTGCATTACTTGATGTTACCGACAACATAGATAAAGGGATGTATACAATACTGGTACTATTAGATATACTAGGGCATTTGACTCTAAATATTGATCTTCTTCTTTCCAAGCTAAGTTACTACGGCTTTGATAGAGATGCGTTGCAGTAGTTTAGCAGCAATCGGTCTCAGTATGTGAAATTACTCAAAAACGATGGGTCGGCTATGACATCGGACATAGTAAAGATAAAAAGGGGTGTGCCTCCAGGTCTCCATTTTAGGACCAATACTCTTTATCTTATAGTCTGCAGATATGAAAAACCACATCAAACATTGCAAGTTCCATATTTATGCAGATGACATACAAGTCTATATTTCTTGTAGGCCATCTGATATTAGTGATGCTGTAGTGCAGCTCGATGAGGATCTTGCGGGAATAGCCAAATGGTCAATTAGTAATTGCTTGCTACTTAACCCTGTCAAGACCAAATACTTAATTTGTCGTAGTAAGCACCAAATAGCTACTGTTAGTGGAGCGGTGGATGTCACACTCATGGGTGCGCCCATTGAGCGGGTGTATGAAGCGCGCAATTTAGGATTATACATGGACTGCAACTCGAGATATGAGAAACATGTCGCAAAATCAATCAAGGACTGTTTCTATAAATTGAATATTTTGTATCGTTTAAGGACATATATAAAAGAAAATCTGCGTGTTCATCTTGCAGAGTCACTTATTTTATCAAAATTAAATTACATGGATACAGTTTTCGGCCCTCTTCTGCTAGTAAAAACACAGAAATTAATCCAGCGTGTCCGAAATGCCTGTGCTCGGTTCTGTTTCAACATCCCGTTAAGAGCTCATGTGACACCATATTTAAATAAGTACCGTATTCTTAAAATGACACACAGACGTAAACTCCATTTGGCGTGTCTCCTATTTGGAGTAATAAAGCATCAAGCTGCCTCTTATCTATATAAGAAACTTTCCTGGATGTTCAGTCAAAGGTCCTGTGTCTCCCGTCAGTGTCAGTTCTGGCTGTGCCTCGCCCGTGTTCGGTCGTGTCACTGCGCAGCCCGTCCGCTCGCTATCTGTCGCGCGTATTTAATTACAACTATTTGCGTGGTTGGTCTTGCCCGCGCTTGCGTGACTGCGTCCATTGCCTCTGCTCGGCATTTGTAATTGACGTATTGCGTTTGGCTCGCGCATAATCAACTTCGTGAGTTGCTAGGCAGACGCGCCGTTATAACGGCGGTCGGCCTTCCCGCGATTCCTAACGGTTTCTCGTTTCGTGTGCCTACGTGGTTCGGTTCGCGGTGCTTACGTGCTTGTGCAGTGACGGGTCTTCATCCGCTCGTGTGTATGCAGGTACGTCTTTGTTTATTCACGTACGGGCGTTTTGCTCTGTGTATCTAATTACGTGGGTCGTTAGGTAGACGTGTCGTTCTAACGACGCGGTCGGCCTTCCCGCGTTTTTCGTAACGGTTATTTTTTTTTTCTCCTTCGATTACGTAATATTGTTACGTAAGGCGAAGGGGCACACCGCGTCGCCCCGGTAGTGCTACCCCCCCGCCGCCGCTCAGTGGGGGGATCTGGGCATTTGGGCCCCTTTTTAAGTTCACCCGCCCTGCCATTTTCCCTATGGAAATGGCAGACGAGTTACCTCCCGACTTCCTCCGGGAATTAGGGAGGTACATCGCGCTGAATTGCCCGGACATCATCCGGAAATTCAGCGCGACGTACTCGCCCGTCGCGTCACCCGCGCACGCGTCGCCCTCCTCCCCCGCGCTCCCCGCGCCTTCTGCGCGCCCCGCGACTCCGTTCGCCGCGCCGAGAACGGAGGTCGCCGCGCCGCTTCCGACCCCGCTGACCGCCCCGTCTCGCCATGCGGGTCCGAGCCTCTCTCGGACTCCGACATGGAGGTCGAGCACGCGTCTGCGCGACGCGCTGTCCCCGCCCGGTTCCCATCCCGGCGTTCTCGTCGGAGGACGGCTTCGTTCCCATCGCCTATGGGAAGCGAGCGCGCAAGCCGCGCGACTCGCCTCCTCCTAAGGTGTTCAAGGCCGGAGACGACGGCGTTCCTCCCGGCCCCCGGCCGTCTCCCAGCGCGGCCGCGAAGGCCTCCTCTCGCGCGCCCCGCACATCCGTCTATCGCTCCCCCGCCGCTTGTCATTCAGGACAAGAGCGCCTGGGAGCGCATTTCCAAGGCGATTTATAATCGCCAAATTAATTATACGCACGCGCGTTCCACCGCGCAAGGCATAGCCGTCAAGGTGGCGTCCTCGGACGACCATCGACGGTTATCCGCGTTCCTGCGATCGAATAAGATCGCTTATCATACATACACTTTGGAGAAGGAAAGGGAGCTCAAGGTAGTCATTCGCGGTGTCCCTAGGGAGCTGGACGCCGCCGTCATAAAGGAGGACCTCCAGTCCCAGGACCTTCGCGTGCGCCAGGTGCACAGGATGGTCAATGGGCGCTCCAAGGAGGCCTATGACATGGTGCTGGTCGTCCTAGACCGCACCGAGGCCGGTCGTAAGGTTGAAGACCTTACGACCGGCGTCTGTCACATCTCTGGCCTCTCTGTAGAGGCCCCCCACAAACGTGGCACGCCCGGGCAGTGCCACAACTGTCAGTTGTACGGGCACTCTTCCCGTAATTGTCACGCGCGGCCTCGGTGCGTAAAATGCATCGGGGACCACGCGACGTCCCAGTGCGCCCGTTCGAAGGAGACGGCGGCCGAGCCCCCCAGCGGCGTCCTCTGCGGCGCCAAGGGGCACACCGCGAACTATCGCGGTTGCCCCAGGGCCCCGAAGGGGAAGCGCGGCCGGACGAGGCGCGGCGGCCGCCGCCGCCCCCGCGCGGTTGCCCCCCCCTCTGCGCCCTCAGCGCAACACCCCCCCCGCGCCCGCAGCGCACCCCCATCCGGTGCCTTCAGCGCCAGTGACCTCAGCTCCCCGCACTCCCGCGCCACAAAAGCTAACCCCCCCACCCCTCCCCCGCCGCTTAGGCGGTCTCATGGCGCCAACGCGTGGGTGAAGCCGCTGCCCTACACCGCGGCCTCCTGCCCGCCCCCCAAAGCGCATGCCGGCGATCCCGCCGGCGGCGGCTTGTCCCCCTCCGCCCACTAACGTCAGTCAGGACGTCAACCTGATCATGAACGTTTCGGCAGTAATAAGCCCCGCGTTGATCCCCAGAGTCCGAGAACTCGCCCTCCAACTCCGCGCCGCCACCAACTTGGCGGACCAGGTTCTTCTGGCCGCGGAATACAGGGACGTCTACGATGTCCTAGCGTCCCTTGGAACCCAACCCCCCCGCACCCAATAATGGATTTACGACCTCCCCGCCATAAGCCCCACAACCTATCCCTGGCGTTTTTTAACGCCGATGGCCTTCGCTCCCAGCGAGATCAGGTTGCTGATTTCCTCCGAGATCACCAGCTTGATATCCTCCTAGTGCAGGAAACCTTCCTCAAGCCCGCACAACGCGATCCTAGGATCGCAAACTATAACCTCGTGCGTAATGACCGAATCGGCTCCCGTGGGGGCGGTACTCTCATTTACTACAGGAGCTCCCTCCACTGCATCCCTCTCGATCCCCCTGCGCTCACCAACATCGAAGCCTCGGTCTGTCGCATCTCTCTCACGGGGCACCAGCCCATCGTGATTGCCTCCGTATACCTTTTCCCCACTAAACTCATTCTCAGGAGTGACTTTAAAGCACTCCTTAAACTGGGAAGCGCCGTCATTCTGGCGGGTGACTTCAACAGTAAGTAAATGGCCTCACCACTTCCCCTAACGGTAGGAGCCTTGACGCCCTGGTCGACGTTTTCGACTTTGACGTCATCGCACCTATGCACCCTACCCACTATCCCAACAATCCCAACCACCGACCCGACGTCCTTGACATGGCGCTTCTGAAGGGTATTACCTTACGGCTGCACTCCTTGGAAGTAGTCCAGGAGCTCGACTCTGACCATCGTCCTGTAGTCATGAGACTCGGTTCCCCCCCTTCCGCCCCTCAGTGACCCAAGAAGACGGTGGCGGATTGGCATGCGCTAAGCACGGCCTTGGCGGATGCCGACCCTCCCCCCCTCCCTCTCAGCTCGGACTCCATCCCGTCCCCTCAGGACACCGATCAGGCCGTAGATGCCTTCACCGAACACATCCGATCGGCTGTCAGTCGATCGTCCAAGCAAGTCGAGGCGGAAGATCTCTACCTCAACCGCTTTCGACTGCCGGACGATGTTAGGGATCTCATTCGTTCCAAGAACACCTCAATCCGAGCGTACGACTCTTACCCCACCGAAGCCAACCGGGCCCGGATGCGCGCTTTACAACGAGAGGTAAAGCGTCGTGTCGCGGAGGTCCGGGAGGAACGGTGGGGTGACTTCCTAGAGGGCATCGCGACATCGCACCTGGCCTACTGACAGCTGGCGCGTAGCCTCAACACTGACTCCACGACTGGCATGCCTCCGCTGTCCCGCCCTTCAGGCGCACCCCGTGCCTTTGACGACGACGAAAAGGCCGAGCTTCTCGCCGACTCCCTCGAGAGCCAGTGCACCCCCAGCTCGCAGTCCGCAGGGCATCCCTCCCCCCCGCCGATTCCTTACCTCCTATCACCCAAACGGAGGTCGAAGATCTCATTGTGGGTCTGAAAACCCCCGGCTCTGACGGCATTTCGAATCGCGTTCTGAAATGCCTGCCCGCCCAACTCATCTGCCTCTTAGTGGGCATATTGAACGCCGCCATGACGAACTGCACCCCGCTAAGTGGAAGGAAGCAGACGTCATAGGCATTCCCAAGCCCGGCAAAACTCGTAATCTCCCCGCGATCTACCGCCCTATCAGTCTTCTCAACTCCCTGGCTAAGGTCTACGAGCGCCTACTTCTGGCGCGGCTCAAAGACTTTGTAGTGTCCAGAGGTATCCTTATCGACGAGCAGTTCGGCTTTCGAGCCAAACGCTCCTGTGCCCACCAAGTGCACCGCATCACGGAGCACATCCTCTCCGGTCTTAACAGACCCAAACCCGTATACACCGGCTCCCTCTTCTTCGATGTCGCGAAGGCATTCGACAAAGTCTGGCACAACGGCTTGATCTACAAGCTCCCTACACATTTTGTACGCCACGTGTGCACCACCATGTTTGTTTTACTTTTAAGTTAACCTTAATGAATGAAATTAAGAAAATCACCCATAGAACTTTGCACAGAACATATTTTGTATAACTGACGTCGCTTTGGTTGTCTCATCCATAGAGGTATGACTTGTAATGTAATCTTGCCACAGATTATATTATGTAAAGCGTTATTTTGATTTTTTGTCTATTTATTATTATTACTATTATTTTAGTTATTTTGTACATCCATTTCCTTTTGTTTTTCGTTTTTTGTGCTTTCTTTTATTCCTTATATCTTCTTTTAATTTAATAAATTTATTTGTTTCTTGTTATCTAATGTTAACGTCCGTGACGTCACCAAACGGCCCAACGGAAGATCAGCGCTGGTTGCTTAAGCAGCCAGCATTATGCTGAGTTGGGTTCGTTTTTGTAACGAAGTCATTAATTACTATTGCTTCAAATGTTTAAAGTACACGTAATATTCTACTTGACCACATGACCATCTGTCTGTAACGTATCGCACTCGTTGCAAATAAAGTTTTCTTTCTTTCTTTCGGCGTATAAGATATTGGTGCACATTTCACTTCAGTACACTTCACAAAAGCGCACTAATAAGTACACTAACTATATAACATTTTAATTTCCGAGCTATATATATTTTATTTTTATTATCGATTGATACTGGATTGACATCTGCGAAGACTCAGAAGGGTCCAGCTGAAAAGTAGCGTCTCGCACTTGTGCCTGACATTAAGGTGATCTGGATACCTATTCGGCTCAGCCGTGAGACATACTCATGTGTATTACTTTGTTGTGTTCCTTTTTTGTCTATTTCCTCATGTGTAATTTTTGGGACAATGTTAATCGTTCGTACTTGTAATTGTATGGTTGAATTGCTGATATGTATGTGTCATATCAGCTAAATTTCGTATCTCTCATGTAGTAAAAAATATTTTTTTTTTTCTTCTAACTAGTTTGTAAATAACTAACATTAACCCTGGTTTGTGCAAGTAGGCCTTAGTGATATAATTTTGATTTACAAAGCCTTTTTAAAAGCAAGCAAAAAAACACAACGAATATATCTTGCTTAGTTGAAGAGTTCCTATGGTTTTCTTCCGGCTTCATCATCAGACCGTAAACTCTTATCTTATTTTTTTCCTTTATTTCTGTGTAGTGAGTGCGTTTACAAACATAAAAATTCACATACACAAATACCCAGACCGTAACAAATAATTGAGGGTCATAAGATTTGTCCCGTGCGGGAATCGAACCCGCCACTATTAGACCCAGTGGGCGGAGCGGCTTAAGTTCTTAACCACTGCGCCAAATCGTCCGTCCGTCGTATCTATTTGTATAGTACTTTTCAATACCAATCTAATTAGCCTAAACACGATTATTATTACGCCTAAAATGGTCGGTAACGCGGTGGTTTCGGCGGGTAGGTGGCGGCGGGGGTGCTCTACGCGAGCTAGCAGCGCACGCGGCGGCACAGACAGCGCCTTGCGCGGGCGCGTGCGCGGGCTGCGCGCTGCTGGTGGCGGCCGCCGACGCGCTGGCGGGCCGCGGCGCCGCCGGCCGCGCACTGCCGCAGCACGCGCGCCCCGCGGCAAGGCACGACGCGCTGCACGTGCTGCTCGCAGACGAGGTGTGTACCCATTGGTGTCCGACCGGAGCTTCGCCTTTGGCCTTTCCTTCGGCTTCGGCCATTATAAGCCGAAGGTTTCCAGCAAGTACCGAAATTGAACGATCTACCTATTACGATTTACGAATGCTTTTATGTAAATAAATGTTATAAATAATATTATTTCAGAGTTATTATTTATAGCCAGTTGTAGGTTATTTTAATCATCGCGATAAGTTAACTTTTTAAAAATTTGGTCATCACGAACCATAAACTTTCGGCTCCGGCCGAAGTTTTGGCGATGGCCTATTAATGGGCTTCGGCTTTGCCCAAAAATTGACCTTCGGTCGGACACTAGTACCGCTTGGGGAATATAGGCGTGACGGTATTTACACACTGCTCACTTCCGCTTGAAGTGAGAGAAGGTTAGTCGTGTAAACGCGGCACTTACGCTCTACTTCCCTTCCCACACTCTCTGCAGGGCGCTCCCTTCATTGGCGGTTTTTTGAGCGCGAGCCAAAATACTGAAGGGCCACGTCCTCTCGGTGTTGCCGGTTTAGAAATCTTTTTAGAATTATGGAGAAAAAATAATATTGAAAGAAACTTAAGGATAAAATACTAAAGAAATATATAAAATACAAAAAAAAATGTAAGGGTGGTGCATTAAAATTTTCTGAAAGCATCTTCTTGGGAAAGCTAGTATAAAAAAACAATATTGCTTCGGGAAAAAAGAAAATCTGATGTCGGGAGTTTTTTGCAAACACTAGAGAAACACAGAGCGATGCTTGAAGTGCGAAGGGAGAATGTAAACAGTCGACGCTGGCGCGGTACTGCTCATTACTCGTACTTTTGGCGAGAAGTGGCGGCAGTAGCTATATGTATAAACCGGGTATAACAATAAAATATCAGTAAATCAGTAGGTTTTGACTCTGTAATAAGTAGTAGGCGTACCCATTAGCTATCTAGATAGCTTGTCTTGTTAGACTAAATACTTATACAGATAGTTCCTTATTGTGTCGATAGGCATCTATTAAAATATAATTAATCTTGAAATCCACTCAATATATTTTTGACTACACGATATAACCTCATATGTATTAACGGCTGTTAAATTATAACCTCAAAATCTAATAATTCTTGTGCTTCCCCCGCTTTTCTGTTAAATGATAAATGCCTTAAGAGAATTTATGGGTGATTTGAAATCATACAAGTATTTTTTCATTGCTGTAGATTCTGGGGCAAATCATGTAGGGACGCAGAACAATGTCCTTTTCTACTTCCAAGGAGATAGTTCAACAAGTAGGTGATCCACACGGTTACTAATTAAAAAAAGAACTTGGGTTAATTTTATAACAAAGTCTGCGACTGTCATGAAGTGGCATTTCACTTGAGAGCGTTAGGTCCAATTTTGGGCACGGGCCAAAAGATCCTTGTGGAACATTTGTCGGAAATTCAATTTTCTTTTTTTATTTACGATGACCAATCGCCTTGTTTGTAGAGTAAATATGTACATGCCTAAAACGTTTTTGGTTGTTTTGATTGTACAAAATTTCTTACCCCGAATGAAAATGAGCTCACTAGCGCGGTAATGAGCAGGAAAGTTTTTGTCGACTCTGTGCTCATTACGAAAAGTGAATTGTAAAAATGTGTGGTTAATTGTCATTGTAGAGGGAATGTGGGGGGCGATCGCCACTGCGCGTGCTAGTGGAGCACGACGCGGCGTCCGCGGTGCGGCTACTGGAGCAGAGCGTCCGCGACCCACCCTTCGTGGGCCCGCTCGGCAAACAAAACCGCCTCAGGGTCGCTCGTGCGCTGCTCAGCTTTGCACGCGATTTGCCAGTGAGTTACGTAATAAATACTTATTATTATTTTGGTATTTCCCAAAAAAAAGCATTATTAGTATGTTCACCGTGTTTCAGACCGACGAAGAC
This sequence comes from Phalera bucephala, assembly GCA_905147815.2. Classification (NCBI taxonomy): domain Eukaryota; kingdom Metazoa; phylum Arthropoda; class Insecta; order Lepidoptera; family Notodontidae; genus Phalera; species Phalera bucephala. Next base: position 18,192,156 of record LR990623.1, on the reverse strand, counting down.
CGGGTAGAGATTTTGGAATATTTAACAGGGCAGCTAACATCAGGTTTACTTCCCGCCGACCAGGAAGTGATTAACGGTTTACGTGAACTAGCCGCCATCACCAATTGCGAGCGTGCTGATCGCGCTTGGTTCGCGCTTCTGACGAGAGGACGGGTGCAGTGCGAAAATCTTGAAGAGCACTACGCAGCTGCCGCTCACAGACCGCGCATCCTTTGGCGCATCGATGCAATTCTAGAGCGACCCGAGCGCGCACTTGAGAATTTTTTTAAAATAACACGTCCTTCTGTCGTCGACGTCGACGAACTATTCGATTATCTTGCACGACTGACTCAAACGAACGAAGACGCTAAAACGCTGCTCGAGTCACGTCTTACTTTGCTCGTCGATTTGCGACCGAGAACAGCGGCAGGTCTCGCAGCCGACCACCTCCCCGACGCCGGCGCGAGCGCTTTACGCGTTGTTAATTCCGAACGAGCCCTGGAATTCGGGCAAAGTTTACTCGAGGCGGGCCGCCTCCGAGGTGACGCCGCCGCGGTGCATTTGCGCAATCTTTGCCGTCTGCGACCCGCCGACGCACGCTCGTTCCTGGCTGACAACCCGGGCCTCGTGCGTCCCGAGGAGGCGCTCGCGGTCGTCCGCGAGGAGGGCCCGCCCGACGCCGAGCCGCTCTGCCTCGAGGCGGCCGGCGACCCCGCCGGCGCGCTGGACGCCTACCTACGACTCGCCACCGACGTCAAATCGGACGCGGCGCGCCTGCTGGCCGAGGCGGGCGAGCTGTGCGCTCGCGCCGCGCCCGCGCTGCCGCCGGCGGCCGCCGCCGACATGTGGACGCGTCTGCTGCGGCACGCGCGCCCGCCGCCGCCCGCGCTACTGCTGGAGGCGGCCGCGTACCTGCCCGCGGCGGAGATGCTTGAGGGCGCCTGCGAGTCGCCGCGCGTAGCGCTCGCGATATTGTCGTGCGCGGCGACGCGGCGCGCGGCGTGGCGTTGCGCGGCGGGCGCGGCGGCGCGCGAGGCGCACGAGGCGCTGGCACGCGCGCTGCGGGCGGCGCGGCGCGGCCTGCCGGTGCGCGGCCGCTGCGCGCGCTGTGCCCGCCGCCTGCCCGAACGCCCGCCCGTGCGCACCGGGCACTGCGCGCGCGCCTTCCACGCGGACTGCGAGGCGGAGACCAGCTGCGGTGTGTGCGGACGACGCGCGCCCGCACAGACCGTGGGCCCTCTGCCGCGAGCGCCGCGTCGCCCCTCACCGCCACCCTACGATTTCGAGCTGTCTCTAGTGGCCCCGCCGCGACCCGATTTAGAGGGTTTGGTGTGATCGTGATAGAAGAAAGCCGCCTGAACTGGACTTCTGGCTAATATTCAGCTCATTGCGGGGCAAAGTCAACTTGAATCTAGGTAGTGGAAGAATGATAACGCTGCTAACTTGTATATCTCTGATGCCTCACAATAAACCTTTATTGTTAACCCAGTTTACCCGATGCGATTACAAATAAAGCACAGCGGGCGAGAGAAGCCGTCACGTGTACGAGCGAGACGCCGATACGCGTGCGAGCGAGACGCTATTATTGTTGAATTCTAGATCCTAGATCTAAATAACCAAATGAAAACAAAAACAAATTCGTTAATAGTCAAAGTAACCTAAAAATATTGCCAATCAGGACCAAGTTTCTTAGGGTTATTAAGCCTTCAGCGAAGGCGATGCCCTATTAATCAGCTTCAGTCAAAAATCGACATTCGGTCGACGACTATCGACTGTTCGCGAGTGTTGATTCATTTAAGATGAAAATAATGTATGACAAAAATATCGGCCTCAAGTTCTGAACAGTTCAGGGTAGCATATTTTTTACTTTAATATTTAAGCCAAAATAGCTGCTTTTATTATTATAAAAATGAATAAAATAATGAAGTTTATGTGGATTTATTACGAAAAATATATTATGAACCCTTATCAAAATATTTAATTTCCATAATAATTTGTCAACATCCCAGAACAAAATAGATTGACACAATGTCATTTAAATGAATTTACCCTAGTTTATTAATTATATATGCCATGTATGGATGTTTCAAGGATGTTGATTACGAATTCGACATCGAGTTGATCCAAAATTACGGACTGTAATTTTGTAATTGTATCTATTTTTAGACCCCCCACTAGAAATTAGGACGACCTATCCATAGTCACACCACATTATCACACCATTGAAAGCTATATTTTTTAATAAATATTTATTCTAATGTATAGTTTACGTAGCTATGCTATATGCTCATTGAAAGCGGATCCTTTTAGAGGTAGCAGGTACAAGGTACCCAAAAACGTTGCTAACCTACGTTATAATATGAAAATATCAGCCTATACTGACCCACTGCTGGGCAAAGGCCTCTCGCAAATGGATGTGAGAGAGATTAGGTCATACTCCAATGGCTTAACGTGCCCTACGAAGCACGAGACGCTCGAATATGAAAATGCCACAAACAGTCGACCATCTCAGGCCGACCAAGTCGAACGCTGCTTAACCTTGGTGATCGGTAAAAACACCGCGGTCGCACAGCGCTACCCGTTACACAGAATATTATTTAAATGTGATTTAAACAAACAGTTGATACTGCCATACATTGCGTTTGGGCCCTGACTTTCATCAGACGCTTCGAAGGTCATGTCCGCAAGCGCCTAAGTTATAGCAAAAAACCTCGGTTTAGTCGAATAGTCATTATATTGTTTTTTTAATATTTGGTACTCAGTTGTTGTTACATTTTGTACATACATGTACCTACGTTTGTTAAGATATGATATCCGTAGCTGTTCAGTGTGCACAATTGTGTTGTCCTCTACCGTGGTCCACTAAAATGCCGTATAATGAATAAACATCCTTAGGTATATCTTGATCCCAGACATGATTACCAATATATTGACCACTTCCAATGTTTCAAACATATGTATGCTGAAGGCTTTATATAAATTCTTTATAAAAAAAAACCAGACGCACTAGGATTTATTCCTGTATCGTGGGTGAGTTTACAAACATGAAAATTCACATACACAAATACCCAGACCGGAACAAATAATTGTGGATCACACAGACTTGTCCCGTGCGGAAATCGAACCCGCGACTATTAGACACAGTGGGAGGAGCGGCTTAAGCTCTTAACCACTGCGCTAAATCGTCCGTCTAATATGATTTGATATATATATCAAATCATTTTGACCAACTTGGACGCTTATATCAATTTGATGCAGAATGTATAAAAGAATGTCAGTTAATATTGTACGATTTTTTTAGCGATTTCATAGTAGAGTTATTAACGATATGTATTTAAAACAATCGTCATGTCAAACAATGTTATAAGACAATAAATCTTGTCATGTCATCCAATCTGACTGCCTTTTTGGTCTAGTGGCGAATGCGCGTTGCAATTACGAGGTCCCGAGTTCAAATCCTAGTACAAATGTAATTCTTCGATAGAAAAATTCCGTCACGTCAACGTAATGGCGCATAGTAAAAAAAACCATTTTGGCTTTCGGCACTATAGATGTAAAATAGCAATTTTAACTGTCCGGTCCAGATTCTTTCGAAAAGCCGTTGGTGCCTCGTGGTACATGCGGAATGTCGATCTCCATTCGATCTCGGCCTCGATCCTATTCGCGCCTATATTAAAAAAGAGACATCTCACTACTTCGCGAAAGCGTCCAGTGCGATCGGATGGCTGATACGCTACGACTAGCGGGTTCCGATCCCGCTACCGACTACGCACCTGACTCCCCACCTATCAGCCGCTACTGCCGAATATTGATACTGCACACAGGATCAGAAACCGACATCGCTGGCAAAGTCGAAGAATTCCTTGCCGCCGGCCGGTGCAGAGCACCACGGCGAGACACCTAGTATATGCCCTTCCCCAAAACGACTGTCCAAGCCGAGGCCGTTCCTCCTTGAGGCGCCCTTTAACTAGTTGCCCCCTTGCCCTTCTGGTTCGAGCGTAGTGGTTGCACGCTCGCCCTCTCGTCCGGTGAAGCTGTAATGGCCCACTGGCCAACAGCGTAAATCACTAACACACAACCTGAATTTAGCGCTACACAGCAGTTTACCTACCTACATATCCCACTGCACCTTAAAAAACGGGGTTACGCTATTACAATTAAACTGAGGCAAAATAAAGTATAGTCCATTTTTTATCTTTACATTTATTTTTATACTATCTTAATTAATCTAATTATTATAATATATATTTATTATTTTATAGGTTGTCATCATTATCTCATCGCTGTTGCTAAATAGAAGCATACTTAAATGCCAGATGTACGAATCTTTTAACTTATACGACAAATTATATGATGCAGAGACATGTATGATGACAGCCGTTAAAATTCAAATTCACACAATCAATTTTCAAAAACCATTACGGGTTTCAAACCAAAAATTTGCCTATTCGTTATGCTCCATAAAGAACACTTAAATAATACGTATTGCATTAAAAAGTTACCATTTTTTTATAAATAAATCAAATGAGACATTCAAATTAAAAATATATATATATATATATATTATTATCTGTATAAATCAAGTGTGGTGCATATTCGCCGAACGATCCCGATAAGTGCAGATAATCAAGGCAGTGACTCAATGTTTTTTTCATTGATAACACTCATTTTTGTACGATAAAGACCAAAATTAACTACCCTATGCTAGCATGTTCTGAATGGTGTCACACGAGCGGCAGTTTTCGCTAGATATATAGATATGCATAAGCGTGAATAGGTCACAAAACTAGAGCAAACACATTGAACATTAAAAAATATAATGAATTACTAAAATGTGGCCAACTGTGTTATGGTGTTTAGTTGCACTGCATAAGATTACTTCGAGCTATAAACATGACTCAACAAACAGACAGACACAGATTATATATAAACTTTAGCATTTTTATTAATAGAAAATTATAAGTAATGTATTGTTGGAGCTGGTTTGACCAGAAACGAGAGTAGAATCCAATAAACTATTTTCTACAGGTCATTTTATAAAAAAAAAACTTTTGTTTCAAGGCCGATTTGTACTTTGATTAGTGTGAGTACAGGTGTTTAGTCATAATTGTCAGTGATTAATACATACATGAAATGCGAGTAGAGTCCAATAAAGTTTAGCGTTTATGATTAGTAAGAACCTGTTGGAACACTGTACTCTCTGCCTACCCCGCAAGGGATCTGGCGTGATGATATAGATTAGTAACTCAATTAAAATAGACTTACTAAATACTGAACTTAACAAAAATGCATGGCCAATATTCTGTTAAGTGGCGGGCACGCTGAGAGTGAAGATAAAGGTGCACAGCACTTGCAAAAACTAATCACTACTTCACTACATAATCAGAGGGCCAAGACAAGTTGCAAGCGTTTTGTTTCTATTCCCTTGTCGCAATCGATAGCGCATTGTTTTCACCACGTGACTTCGTTGCAAAATTTCATTCCCATACATTTTTCCGCTTTCTATTAGCGTTAACGACTGTAGATTGTCAACTTGGCTATAGGCGAATATTTCAAAGAGTGCCGCGCGATAATATCCGATTCCTATAGAGTACGTGTAAATGATTTTATGTAAGCTATATTTTTTGCGAATGAATAGTCTATTAGGTAGCCACGAACGAATGCACACTTGTTAGCTTGAATGAGGGGTAATTTTAAAAGAAGTAGATACGAAAGGCACATAACATTTTTGCTAACCTACTAACAAACTTTTATGAAAACCAGCAAAATATTGTTCAGGACTCCGTAACCGGCGAGCGTGTATGAGACGAACTTTGAGAGGAAGCCAGAGAGCTAAAGAATCTGTTGGAACTCTGTACTCTCTGCCTACCCCGTAAGGGATATGGCGTGATGATAAAGAATAGATAGATAGAACATTGTCAAAAATATTTGATAGGTACTGCCCGACATAGAGACCGTGCGCCCTAACTTGTGCCAGATGTTTTAAAGGTCGTGTTTGCAAGCGCTTTCTATTATTTTCATAGCAACTAATCTCGCTTGCTCTAAGCACTCATTATGTTATAATTTTTTAGACAACCCAGTTGTTGTTACGTTTAGTTAAGTGTAATAAGCTCTCATTCACAAAATTCTAGCTTTCATAAAACCACGTAGGTCTGGCTCGCTTAAATTTATGAAAATTAAAATAAGTTGTATAAAAATATTTGGACTAACTGACATTTTGAGTCGATCTAGTAACACGTTTTCGCATCAAGTTAAATTAAAGAATACTTTTCTATTTATGTATGTTTACTTTAAGTTCATGCGGATTCATCTTCCATTGGAAATTTTGGATTAATGTCTGCTATTTACATTTCTTAATATCTCTATACAATAAAGGGATGACAAATGCAGACAGTTCAGTCAGTATTTTAAACAACAATTATCAACCACACTGTGTCCATCCATGAAAAAAGCCATAGCCATGTGTAATTAATTAAATAAGTTTATATGAAATAAGCATATTGGGAGCCATTCCTATTATGAACCATAAAACATTCGACATTTTGTTGTACAAAATTGTTTGAGATAACTACAATTCCAACCTGATGAACCTCCAAATAAAAAACATGTATTCCCAACAGCACATTTTTACAGATTGTGATCATGCTGTTACGCTCTATATAATTAAAATATGCATCAAGCAATCTTAACGACGTTTTCTCATATGAAAAATATGAAGGCAAATATTCCTTTACTATTGCTAGTGCCCTTATTTAGTACTCTTAAGAGTGTTACTATTTTTTTCGAAGCGAATCTTCTACCAATTAATTAACATTACCTTTAAAAAAATTATGTAGCCGTTTGTATTCGTATTTCAAAATTGTATATTTAAAAATATATATATATAACTAGCGGCCCTCCCTGGCTTCGCACGGGTGACTTATACACGTTAATATTGCTTTTGTATCACTCCGTCCATTGGTGAAAACCGTAGGAAAATCCGTTCGGTAGTTATAGATGTTATCGCGACAGACGGACGCGGCAGGGGGACTTTGTGTATGTTATAATATGTAGTGATTAATCTTCTTTGTGTGAAATAGATGCAAAACCTGAAGCAACTTAATATTGCAATGGTACTAGCAATACTAAAGGCAAAAATTTGTGATGCAACAACACATTCATTTGAAGGAGATAGAATTAAAATATCCAACATGGACTTAAACTGATACTTTAGGGAACGCCAGATAAACAATGGATTATTTAAATACAACTCTATCCTCCACATTTCGTCAGACAGTGCAGAGTTAACTCCTAAATTTAATTATCCATTTAGTTACCATTTCTCACACAACTATCTCAATCCAATGTATGTAGTTAACGCAATCAGTGTGCCTTTCCAAACTTAAGGGAGCCTCATTCTCTCTTAAATCTGATACAATCTATAAAAAAAACTTAATTCAAAATCATAAAGATCTTTATAGACATAACACATTCACTACCGTGACTGCATATAAACTTATGCTAAAAATAACACAATATAACTAATATTATATTATTAAAGAAATGTATACTCTTAAACTCTGTTAGATTATGAATAATATCCCTACGTCCACTTGAATCCATTGGATGGCTCCTCGATACACTTAGTACACCTGACTCCAACATGCCAATAAATTTCAAACTATGGATTTTCTTTTATTATTCTATTCAATTTGCAAATTCTTTAAGTTTCCAGAAATAGACATTGGGAGAAATATCTATGTTGCAGATGACTTCAGAAGCCCCGTTACAAGTACAAACATAACCGAAGACAATTATTTATTGAAGGACGAAGCTTAAAAAGCATTGCGCCGTGCTAAGGTAGGGAAATCAGCTGGGCCTAATAGTGCCAACAGAGTTGGCACAACTTATTGATGACTGAGGCTACGTTGATGCGTTGTTAAACCTGTTTAACCTTGTGTATAGTACAGGCCAGGTTCCTGATTACTGTCTGAAATCAACTCGTTGGGCTTCCTAAAAATAAAAATTCAAAGAATCAATCAGCTTCATAAACCAAGTGTTTAAAGCTCTTTCTTTCTATTATTCACGAACGCGTACGGGTTACATGCGACGAACGACTTAGTAACAACCAGTTTTGATTCCGAGCAGGAATGGGCACAAGGGAGGCATTGTTCGCAGTACAGGTTTTAGTCCAAAAATGCAGATATACAACAGAATGTCTTCCTGTGCTTCATCGATTACGAAAAGGCGTTTGATTGTATACAATATAATAGCCTCATGAAACTTCTCAATGACATCGGCTTAAATGGACGAGACATCAGAATTATATAAAACCTCTACTGGAACCAACTAGCTATTGTGTTAATTGATGGGGAGGAATCCAACGAAATTGAGATAAAAAGAGAAGTGCGGCAGCGAAAGGTTCAATATCTAACGCATGTACTGCGGCACGATAGATATGAACTCCTGCAGCTCACAATGATGAGAAAAGTTTCGGGGAAAAGGAAAGTTGGCCGTTGAAAAAAGGCCTGGCTGCGTAAGATTCCGACAGTGGGCAGGCATTGCGAGTGCCGCCGATCTGTTCCGTCTCGCAACGGAAAGGAAAAATTATGCAGAGCTGATTGGCGACCTTCACTAGTTGGAGAGGCACTCCAATAAGAAGAATGGATTCTAACTCAAGAGTTTGCAGTACTCATGAACAAGATTAAGATATCATAATACAGTTCGACTATAGTAGACGGTAGAGGCATATCCTAAAACAGGAATCTCAAGTGCCGCTCACTAAATGAATTATATAGTATTTAAAAATATCCCGAAATCCGATACTTCCTGGCACTTCCTAAAAGTGATTGGCATCATCGAGTCATGTGAAGGAAGAAAAATATCATGATCTATCCAGTCTATATTTATAATAAAATTAGCCCTGTTAAGAAACTGACCCACCTTTGGGCACGGGCCTCCTCTCAAACTGGATGCCATCCAATGGATTTAAGTGTACTTTTAAATATCTTAGAATCCTTTATTTGGAACGGATTCGCATGATGAATTGTGCACTAGGATCAATTAATGGAGCCCATACAATGGATCCAGGTGGATGTAGGGAATAATATTCATTATACAGTCAGTGTACTACACCAATAGAAGAGTAGATTTCAGCTGAATTACTCCGCGTTATCATAGCGTACTCTGAAAAGAATGAACATCATTATCAATCCAAGTAGTTATAGTATAATTATGTAGCTGACCAAGTGATTAATACTATTTAAAACGTCCGTAAAGTACGAATAATTTCAAGTCAAATCGAGTAATGCAATAAGTATATATGTAAGCGACATTTTATGAATTAAGGCGAGGAAGTATTACGTCTTTCAGTCAAGCTGTATCTGGAGATACACATATCCTACCCAATCTATTATCAAAAAATAATAATGGCACTCTTCAAATCAAAATATAAGCTAACCAAATGCGAAGGTCAAGTTAAAATCAGTTTAGTAGATTTTCATATTGGCCATCAACCAGCCTAACCTGCAGGATAAAAAATTTAATTTAATTATATAACATAGCATATCAAATGTTCCATTTAAACCTGTATACCTACCTAACCTTACCACTTCTTAGGTAGCTACTGCCATTTGTTGACAAAAACAACAGTACTTAGTTTTAACTAATTTAACTTAATTATTTGCGTGTGTGTGCGTGTGTGAGTGATGTACGCTGTTGGCCGCGAGGCCTTTACAGCTTCACCTGACTTAACTCACTGGGCGAGCGTGCAACCACTACGCTCGAGCCAGAAGGCCAAGAGGCGACATGCTCGAGGGCGCCTTGAAGAGGCGGCTTCGGTTGGGACAGTAGCTGCGGGGTGAGGGGGTGCACTACTAAGTGCACCGGTCAACCGCCGGCTAGGGGAGGGGATCTACGACTTCGTCGTCGTCGTCGCCCGTATTCGGAGCGGAAAGAAGGGATGACAAACCATCTGGGGGATCGGAGAGAACATGTCGCGGCCGGCGGTGACGCGGACGGCAGGGGTCGGGAGGATCGTAGTCGGCGGCGACTACGATTAATGGATTCGCATGGGTAGATGCGTCCGCGAAATGTTGAGTTGTCGCCTTTTTAATATAGGCGCGAATAGGTTCGAGACCGAGATCGGAGTGGAACCGAGATCGGAGTGGATAATTATTTGCATGGTACGTAGTTGTCTTAACTTTCCTAATTTTTATAATTTTCTTTCTTTTTTAATGTCTTTAAGAATTTTCTGATATGATAAAACCCGAGTTGCATTCCTGTGGATTTACTGCTTTTTCTTAATTTTATTTACATATCTGTCCATTACCCTAGGGTTACTAATTACCATAAAGTAATTATTTTTAGTTAAACCAAAAAATATAATGGCACCAACTTTCATTTGACATTTTATCATAATAAGTTTTTGATCCTAGGTTGGGCAAATGTAGTTGTATTTGGTGTGTAATTTTCTAACGATAACTTCCCAGTATGAGTCCGGAGTCTGGAATTGTGCTCGGTATATGGAAATAAGCTCGCCCCCTATTACATGGGTCCTAACATCGTCGGCGAAAAGTGTGTGTGTAAAGATATATTGAGCGCGCGCTCGGAAATAAACTATGTACTATGTACAAAAATATTTTATCATTTTCTAAAAAAGGATACTACGAAATAAAAAACTGTTTTACAAGAACTTTGCTAGAATTATTCGCTATGTTTTAAATAAATTCTATTGACTAGGTAGATCTTATGCGTTTCGCGTTGGAATCAGAAAATGTAAATCAACAGAGATATACTTAAAAAAAATTTTCTATCTAGAAAATTTATTTTAATCGTGTATTCCTTTTAACAGGTCCAAAAATATAGTCAAAAAATATATTCCTTAATATTAAGTATCTAACCCATATAGTTCTTGAAAGTAGATGGATTACAAAAAACCTTTTTATCGCAGTAGCCCCTTATGTCGTTTGTAGCCTTTAGCTAATTGATATACTATAGCATATCATATTTCAAATTATTATAAAAACCGTTTTATCTCTAGAGCATGTCATAGCCATAACAGATCAGATAACCATATAGATATATTTAGTAAAAACCAAAACAACTATTTTGCTTCCATAAAAAGGATTACCGGTCCAACCTTAGCTCTCTGTCATAGATCGACAATTTCTGTTTTTTGTTTTCTCAACATTATTTTTAGTATGTTTCTCTTTTTCTTTTAATTTATGTTAGTAACATTGATGTGTAGATTCACTGCATGTAAACACATTAGTGGAAACTTTATTGGCTACATGTATTTCAGTTATGTACTTTTATATGTAATAATCATGCTGTGTTTTCCTTAAGTTAAATAAATAAAATAAATATTAGTTTTTACTGTATAGGACGTATTGTATGCACATTGACAGCAAGAAATGTTTAGTACGAAAACGAAGACGATGTCTACTGTCCAAGAGAGAAATCAATCCTTACACTACTTACTAACGGTTGCTAGGAGCAAAATGAAGAAGTAGAGTAGTTTTCTTCTTACTGGATCGCGTTTCACTTCATGTCCGTCTGCACCGCCATATCAATTGACCAATAGCAGCACAGAATTTTAAACACGCTTTTAAAATCAGCAACTGCTCAAATATGTTCATGCAAGTGATAATATGAGGTAGGCCTATTCATTAATTTTTGCTCAATAAATTTCATATTTATTTACCTTTGACGCTGGCCTCGTCTTTTGCTAAGTCTGCGTCCAGACGTAGGATCTTGTAATGTGAAGCGATTTGTAGTCTCTGGAGCGACTCGTAGATTTCGTGCATCCACTGAGCGAGCTTTACTCACCTGTATTTCAAAAATACATTTTACTTCAAGTAATATCTATAAAATATTTATGAAAATTATATTTTCTTACCTTATCCATAAATTTTTTAATGAGCTCTGGGCAGTTTAAATTATCTTCAGGTTCCCAAGAATCATATTTATTTGACCATCCCTTCCAATGAATGAAAAATTCTCTTTTTCCATTTTTCTTATGACGTACTTCTAAAATACGCTCCACCTAATGAAAAATAACGTGACAGTGAAAACATAATCCATAGAGACAATGGACTTAGTCAAGGTTAATTATTTTAACCAAATTTTACCAGCACTGTTATCTGGCAGCGAGAAAGTATGAAAGTAGGATCAATGCGGTGGAAATGCGAGCTCTGCGGAAGATGTGCGGAGTGAAGCTGACTGACAGTATTCGCAACAGCGTAGTAAGAAAGCGAGTAGGTATGAAAGATAGTATCGGTGTAAAGATGAGAAAGGGTATGCTCCGTTGGTTCGGGCATATAGGAAGAATGTCCGAAGAAAGAATGACAAAACTGATATACAATGCGAAAGTGGAAGGATGTAGGTACCGGGGAAGACCTAGACTATCTTACCATGACCAAATAGACCGGGTCTTATCTGAAGGAAAAGTCAGGAGTCTCCGTAACCGGCGAGCGTATAGGAGACGAACTATGAGAGTGAAGGAAGCCAGAGAGGTATGTAAGGAAAGAACCTGTTGGAACTCTGAACTCTCTGCCTACCCCGTAAGGGATCTGGCGTGATGAATTCTATCTATCTATCTATCTATATTCGCAAGAGACGCGTCTATTGGGCAAAGCCAGTTGACGAAGCTGAAGACGGAGGACGGAAACGTAACGTCGAATAGGTCAGAGGTGCTCAGGGAGATAGAGAGGTTCTATGGGCAGTTGTACACCTCAGTAGCTGAACCTGTTGTTGACTTGGTAAAAGACCCAAGAGCCAAGCTAACCCGACACTACACTGAAGATATCCCGGACATCAGCCTGTACGAGATTGCGATGGCTCTCAAACAACTCAAAAATAACAAAGCACCAGGCGAAGACGGAATTACCGCAGAGCTTCTGAAAGCGGGCGGAACGCCGGTACTTAAAGTCCTTCAGAGGCTGTTTAATTCCGTCTTGCTCGAAGAGAAAACGCTGGAAGCATGGAACAGGGGAGTGGTGGTACTGTTTTTCAAGAAAGGTGATAACACTTTACTGAAGAATTATAGGCCCATCACACTGCTGAGCCATGTTTATAAGTTGTTTTCGAGAGTCATCACGAATCGTCTCGAACGCAGGCTTGATGACTTCCAGCCTCCCGAACAAGCCGGTTTCCGGAAAGGCTTTAGTACCATAGACCACATACATACGCTGCGGCAGATTATACAGAAGACCGAGGAGTATAATCGGCCACTATGCTTGGCGTTTGTGGACTATGAGAAAGCCTTCGATTCGATCGAGACTTGGGCGGTTCTTAGATCTCTCCAGCGATGCCGCATTGACTATCGGTACATTGAAGTGTTGAAGTGCTTGTATAATAACACCACCATGTCAGTCCGAGTACAGGGGCATTGCACGAAGGCGATCCCCATAAAAAGAGGAGTAAGGCAGGGAGACGTCATTTCTCCGAAACTGTTTACGGCCACCTTAGAGGACGCCTTCAAGCTCTTGGAATGGCAAGGACTTGGCATCAACATCAATGGCGAATACATCACTCACCTTCGATTTGCCGACGACATTGTGGTCGTGGCGGAGTCGCTGGAAGATCTAGGACGAATGCTCGGTGACCTCAACAGAGTATCTCAACAAGTGGGTCTTAAAATGAACATGGACAAAACGAAAATAATGTGTAACGTCCATGTCGTACCCACCGCACTCACCGTTGGGAACTCTACTCTTGAAGTTGTCGACGAATACATTTACCTGGGACAGGTAGTCCGGTTAGGTAGGTCCAACTTTGAGAGAGAGGTCAATCGACGAATCCAACTCGGCTGGGCAGCGTTCGGGAAACTGCGCAACATCTTCTCATCCAAAATACCTCAGTGCCTTAAGACTAAAGTTTTTAGTCAGTGTGTGTTACCAGTGATGATATATGGATCAGAGACGTGGTCTCTTACTATAGGTCTCATAAAAAAGCTCAGAGTTGCTCAGCGAGCTATGGAGAGAGCTATGCTCGGCGTTTCTCTACGCGATCGAATCAGGAATGAGGAGATTCGTAGAAGAACCAAGGTCACCGACATAGCCGTTAAGATTAGCAAGCTGAAGTGGCAATGGGCGGGCCACATGGCGCGTAGATCGGACGGGCGTTGGGGCAGAAAGATTCTAGAGTGGAGACCACGTATTGGCAAGCGCAGTGTGGGACGACCGCCTGCCAGATGGACCGACGATCTTGTGAAAATCGCAGGAAGTCGTTGGATGCAGGTGGCATCGGACCGGTTACGCTGGAAAGCGATTGGGGAGGCCTATGTTCAGCAGTGGACAAGTATAGGCTGAGATGATGATGATGATCTATCTATATATATAGAAGATAGATAGAATTCAATACGAAAACTTAAAGAACTTCAAATTATAAGGAGATTTTTACCATTTCATTAAAATTTATGGTTAATTAACCATAAAATTTAATAAGTTATTAACTTTTGTATTGTGGTTTGTGTAATAGAAATACATTTAAAAAAGCCGTCATGATTTGAATAATTATTTAATTTTTTTAAATACAGTAAACACAACGAGCTACCGCATTTCTTTGAATAAAATAAAAAATAACCAACTTTAAAAATTGATGGAATGGATTCAGTTGCCGATTTAGAATAAACTACTTTCAGGTCTTGCGTTTACTATGTTACACATTGTATACCAGTAGCTTACCTCATATTCAGCATTTTCATCAGCATTGCTGCTATCCCAGTCATTTTTGGGGCGTTTAGCAGGGACTTTGGTTTCCTTCTTGGCTTTCCTCTTATTATTCTTCTTTACTGGCTTGCTCTCTTTCGATTTTGAGTTTTCTTTCTGGATAGATCACATTCAGTTAGATACAGAAAAAAGTTAATTATTACCTGAGATTCCGATATTCATATATTACATGTGAATGCAAGGTCTAAAGTCCAAGAATAACATAACTTGATATTCATATATTACATCTGAATACAAGGTCCAAAGTCCAAGAATAACTTAAGGGATTCGTTGCCACTTTTGCCAGACCGCATACATTGATTGACGCCGCGCCGATTGTTATTTGAATAACAATGTGTAATATTGGTGGCATATTAATAATAGCCCATTCCCATTATCAAGAAAAAGAGATAGTGCAAGTAGGCCTCACACTGAAGGTTTTGGTATAACGCGCACTCAATAGAATAGTGACACAACTAAAAAAACCAGAATAAGAAAAATCAAGCTTTTCGTTTTGAAAATAGAGTGCTACCAGCTATTGTAATTATGCTATTATATTAGCCAGCATAAGTGCCACTAGATGTCGCTTTTTTTAATTTTCCATCGAATTAGAGAGTATTTTCTTAAGTGATATATGCAATATTCGGAATTTTTCATATACTTCTACTGTAAACTACTTCTTTCCAAGTTTCATGAAACTATGTCAACGGAAAGGACATAGTTTCACTTGACTTAGTAGCGTTAATTTTTAAAACCCCCCAGGGACTATAGCATATTTAATACATATTTCAACTAGACAACTCTACCTATTTCTAAGAATAATGATTAAACCCAACAAAGTGAACCTTGTTTCTATCACTGGAAGTTTTTCTATTAGTCTGAGGCGAATAGAATCATGGAAATTGGTTTATAACTAGTGAAGTAATGAATCACGATGTTCACACATTTGCAAAAATATCATTCAACTAAATTTTTAAACTCACCTCTTCATTATATTTGTTAATTAAATCAGGGCATGATAATGTATTTTCAGGCTCCCATGTATCATTATCGGCAGCATAGCCCTTCCAACGTATTAAGTAATGCAGTTTCCCTTTTATCTTCTTAGAGTCAACTATTTTCTCAACCTAATAAAAAAACATTAACACATCAGCTGTATTATGCACTTTAGAGATACATTATCTTCTGATCCGTTCATAGATATCATGTCATCATCAGCAAATCTTTTATTGAATTAAGATGCAACTTGAAAGTCTTTTTAACCCAATTTAGCAATGGGTAGAACAAAAAGATAATTGTTGGTGTTTTGGTTGGTGTGCTGTGTTGGTCATGGAGATTGTTACGCACTGATTGACGAAGCAAACACTTGAAATCTTATCTCGAATATCTATTTTATTCAATATGAATAAAACAGTGTATTAAAAAAAAACTAGAGTTTCTTCTGTACTTGGTCTGATGGTTTGAAGATGAGCTCCAAGTGGCTAAAGGGGCACCTCTCCACAAACAATCCTGTTGTTTTTAGACATGTAGGATTTATCTTGACAAGTACTTATCTAGGTGGTGAAACAATACTTCTAAAATAAAGAAGATAGCCTCATCATGGAGTCAAAACTCCTTGAATTATTTGACGAGCATGATTACTCTAGGTAGTGTCTGAGATGTAATAGTAGGTAGTGTCTGTAGTGTCAGATGATGAAGCAGAAAGGTTGCTGTAACTTCTTGATGATGATTTCATTACCCATGTAATCAACTACCTAAACCATGTTAATACAAGTATTAAACAAAATTAACAATTATTATTAAAAACAAGCTTTTGACAAGGGTTATAATAATTTAAAACAAAAACATAGGGTGTAAACATGTGTAACACAATTGCGCCAACTCAATTCACTGCGCCAGATGTCTTAACTCACTTCTTCAAAATATTTTGGCTCATAGCACAGAACCGCTAAGTAAAAAATGAGCCAATGCAGTTCATGCACTGTGCGCTTTTTGTGCTAAGAAGCGCGGCGTGCAGATGGCGCACGTTTCGCTACTCTCCCGGCGCATTCCATTTTGTTGCGCCACAGCGTAATTTTGAGTTAACGCATTGACCAAACGCAGTAAACTGCACCTGAGTTACTGAGAAGGAATTTTACTGAGTTACCCATGTCTAATAAGGTGTATACAAAAAATAATTGATGGATAAATAGTTTGCCAAAGTCACTAACAATTTAATTACATCGCAAATGATATTATGAACTGCTGTGAATGACAAGCTACTCTCTACACTTTACTATTATTTATTGCACAAATCCTACATTTAACATTTTATTTCATAGGTTTTTGATCCATTTTAAAAACATGGTATATTACAAAGATATTAATTCCAGTCCAAGACTAGTAAATCTATCATATAAAAACATTGTATATATATATATATATTGTATGCACACCATATTTGCCTTTCGTATATTATAGTATCTTAATCGTGTATGTTAGGTTAGTATAATATTATCTTCATATAAAATATTATAACATCTCCATAGTGCCTATATGACGGGCATAAACTATACATCGTTGCAATCGACAACATGCTGTATAGCCTTATTTGTGTTGTTCACATTTACGAAGAAAACTACGTCAACATATAAAAAGCTGTTAGTATTTTTCTTCACGAACAAGTTTACAAATTTACCAACTAGGTATAATTTCAAACCATTTAAAAAAAGCACTATTGGACTGCAAGAAAATACAAACCTCGTATTCCTCCTCCGTATTATTTTTCTCAGATTTCTTTTTTTTTGCCTTGCCTTTAGATTTACTTTTTTTTTGGGAATCTTTTGATGAAACAACAGGATCGTCATCATTTTCTTCTGGGTTTTCAGTAGTTTCAGATTCAGTTTCTTTTTCAATAGGGTCAGCTTGGCGTTCCGCGTCTGTCTGGTCCTCGTTATCTACTGATCCGTTCGTAGAAGATATCACGTCATCATCGGCACGACTTTTCGATATTTTCCTCATGATTTTAAGGGTCTAAACAATAATGTAAACTGATATCTAACAATCTGCGTAAAAGGAGGGAAAATAAATTGATAATGGCTGCGGTGCGTAAGCAAAGAAGAGCATCACTCGAAGCTTCGCTTGGAACGGTTAGCATAGGGATGTGAAACGTACGTTTGCAACAGATAATAGGTAACATATCTGTTATATGATAACAGATATTTTCTTTGATGTTAAAAAATATACCTAAATAATTGTTCTGCATATTTTATTTCTACAGTTCTTCTGTTTTCATAGGCCTCTTAGGTAAATGCTTTGTGTGTTAAGCACAATAAGCTGCGAGGTTAGATTTGAAAAGAATATGTCGAAGACTGAAGTCATGACCAATAGCGTCCTCAGAGCCAAGGAGTGCCTGGCTTAAAAATATCCATTGAATTATGTATATAATACATTTTAAATATATTATTTGTTGTTAAATTTAAAAAAAAGACGGAATTCAAGAGTTAAATTTCTTTGTACGGTTCGTTCATCAATACCCATTGTTACTGCAGTGCAGTTTGAATTTTGTTGCCCTAATGTGAATGCATATTTTGTCTTGAGAGAATGGTTAACACTCGCAATCATTTGACGACCCCAAAATAAACAATACTTAATTAGAATCACATATTACAATTAAACTCTAACGCATTTCTATTTATAAATATGTAAAAATATTTTCTACTATGTCTCTTCTTTGAATCTAAATGACAGTATGACGGAGATGAAGAAAGAAATATACCGGCAATGCAAGAATGCCACCAAAACCTTAGTGAAAGAAAAGCGTGACAGAGCTAGTGTGATTGGGGAGGAGAAGCTGACGAAGAACTTCGAGAATAACACCAAACTCTTGTGGAGCAAAAGGTGAGAAAGGCTCGAGGTGATTCGTCAGGCTCCAGAATGGAAAAGATAAAATCTAAGGATGGTGACATTCTTGCAGACACACAAGCTGTGCTAAACCGGTGGAGTGAATACTTTGGAGAAATGTATGAGAATGCCCCGGATGCTGGTGCCACAGACGAGCCCAGAGGCGAGTTTGCGACACCAGAATCCACAGAGGACATCACTATGGAAGAAGTTGAATGGGCGATACGAAGTATGAAAAATGGTAAAGCTGCGGGAATAGACATGATATCTGCCGAGATGATTAAATATGGTGGAATTTGCGTCCGGGACGCTTTTTGGGTCCTCGCAAATCTTTGCTGGAAGACCGGTAGAGTCCCTACAGATTGGCGCCGCGCAGTCATAGTACCCTTGTATAAAGGCAAGGGCTCACAATATGACTGCGCCAATTATAGGGCCATCAGTTTGATCAGCTTGGCAGATAAGGTGTACGGTAAAATTATTGAAAGGAGAATGCGCGAGAAGTCCGATGGAATTTTGTGCGAGGCATAAGGGGGTTTCAGGTTTAGAAGAGGATGTTCGGATCAAGTTTTCTCCCTCCACAACATCGTAGAAAACCATCTGGCAGTAGGCCGGAAGGTTTTCTGCGGTTTTGTGGACCTGGAGAAGGCGTTTGATAGAGTCGTGCGAGACAGACTTTGGGACATTTTGCCAGAGTATGGTATAAACAGCACCCTGTTGCGAGCCGTCCAGTCCACCTACGTGGACAGCAAGGCATGCGTACGGGTGGGTGGTAACAGGTCACCTTGGTTTGACGTTAAAATCGGCGTCAAGCAGGGTTGCGTGTTGTCCGCTAGACTGTTTATAGTGTATCTGGATGAAAGTCTTCAAAGACTGAATGCGATGACTGAAGGGGTAAAAATGGGTGATCTAGTGATAAACCACCTATTGTATGCAGATGACGCGGTTTTGATAGCGCCAACAGCCACTGATCTGCAAACACTAGTCACAGTTATGAGAGACGACTGCATGAACAATGGCTTACATTTGAATGTCAAGAAAACCAAAATTATGGTTTTTGAACGGGAAGAAACCAGAACGAATGCAAGGATTGTGGTTGGTAACGATGTGCTGGAGCAAGTGAATGAGTTTGTATATCTTGGATGCGCCTTCAGTAAGGATGGGAAATACACCGCTGATATAGAGAGAAGAGTGAATGCAGGTAATAGAGTGAATGGTGCGATGGGAAGGCTACTTGGGAGCCGGCACTTAAGCCAAAAGGCGCAGCTGGCCATGCATAACGGAGTGCTTGTCCCAACGCTGTTATATGGCAGTGAGAGTTGGGTATGTAAGAAGGAGAACGAAAGCAGGATAAATGCGGTCGAAATGCGATCTCTGCGGAAGATGTGCGGAGTCACGCTGACCGACCGTATTCGCAACAGCGTAGTAAGAAAGCGAGTAGGTATGAAAGATAGTATCGGTGTAAGGATGAGAAAGGGTATGCTCCGTTGGTTCGGGCATATAGAAAGAATGCCAGAAGAAAGAATGACAAAACAGATCTACAATGCGAAAGTGGAAGGATGTAGGTGCCGGGGAAGACCTAGACTATCTTACCATTACCAAATAGACCGTGTCTTAGCTGAAGGGCTAGTCAAGAGTCTCCGTAACCGGCGAGTGTGTATGAGACGAACTATGAGAGTGGAGGAAGCCAGAGAGGTATGTAAGGAAAGAACCTGTTGGAACTCTGTACTCTCTGCCTACCCCGCGAGGGAGCTGGCCTGATGATATAGATAGATAGATAGATAGAAATATATTTTCTACCTCACTACGAATTACTTTCCTCTGCTTACTTTCCACGCTTACAATACTCGATAATAAATTATAGCGCGAAGCAATTAACACTAGTAGCCCAACGGGTGATACTGACCGTTCCTGAGCTTATATACACAGATAAAATGTGCATGTGCATTAACGCATACAATCAAGACCAACCCACATTTATAAAAAAAGTCTTTACAAATCTTTGATGCTCAAATTCTCGCGCTGTCAAGTTTTATGTTACTTTTTCCTACTAACTGTCATACAATCACGATAAGCTCAATTATAAACCAGGAGACAGAATGTGCAAGAAGTATATAAATGCAAATATTCTAATAGTCCGCGTCAGATCAGTCTGCGTCCCTATTAAAACAATTTCAAAATTATGATGATGTTCTGACAACATTACGTGATTGTGTGTTACATTTGAAACCCTACCAGTATTCATCTTAAGACAATACCAAGATCAAACGAGTTCAAATAAAAAAAGTAGAAGGCAGGTAGATAACATAGGTTAGTTAAAAAACGTGTATTGGTATATATTACCCCAACACAAGTATTCATATTACTTACTGGGGCTGCCTCAATTTTACATAAATCTACAATGTATGAGATACCAATAAACCATTTTTTTTTATATATATATCTTAGTATTCAAAAATAAGATACTACAGAAATAACAGGTATTCTACGTAAGCACTAGATGCCGACATATTAACCTGCATTCGCAAGAGTGCTTTTTCAACGTGCATTTTTGAAGAGCTGTGAGCGCTCTTTAAGAAATAAACCGTTAGTCATTTCTTTTATTCAAGTACTTTACAAACGCACGTTGCGCTCGTACAAATGAGGGTTAGTATATTATCTATGCATAAATGCTTATTCCTCGCATTCGATTCACCCATCACTAAGAAACAGTGCTGCCAGCCTTGACGCGGGGAAATCGGTACGATGATGGTACGATGAGACCGTAAAGGGTTATTTCACTATCCAATCTGGCTCCAAATCAATCGGTTCCAATTTAGGAGATTGGATGGTGTGATCGCAGTTTGCAAAATTCTATCCAATTTAGAAGGTCTCGATTTTGATTAAGTCGGCGTGCGCGATTTACAAAGACGGACGTACGGTGTGCGTCGACGTGCAATCCAAGACTAGGGACTAGGAATGAAAACAATATGTTGATGTTTTAATAGAAAGATATCAATATCTCGAATTGCAAATCACCGATGTGTTGATGTTATTTTCAAATGGCGTTTTGTTTGAGATAAAGATTTGCAACAAATCCCTACATTTTAAATGTGATAAATTTGGTAAATTATATCACTATTATTCAGACTTTCAAAAGCATTGTTTTTAAATTCAGTTACTAATAAGCAAAAAACTTAAAAATAAATAATACTGCTCACAACTATTATATTCTTGACAACAAAATAATGAATTGTCTACTGTAGTCACGAATTTGAGGCGTGCCCGAGGATTTTTCAGAAAAAAAAGAGAGGAAGAGCCTGCCTACAGCTGCCGTATGCATAAAAGAAAGGAAAGAGCGCTGTGGGTTAGAGTGAGAGAGGAAGAGCATGCCTACCGCTGCCGTATGCGTGAGAGAAAGGGAAGCCAGACAGACTGGCGCCGTTACGCGTTACGTTACGAAGCGGTTTACCCTCCCATAAGAAGTTATCGCTACAAAAAATTTGTGCGTCTCGGGACGCCCGACAGAAGTGATAACTTAAGCTAGCGCTGTGGGTTAGAGTGAGAGAGGAAGAGCCTGCCTTCTTCTTCAGCCGAAAGACGTCCACTGCAAGTCAAAGGTCTCCCCTAAAGACCGCCACAACGACCGGCTTTGTGCTGTACGCATCCAACTTCTACCCGCGACCTTCACCAGGTCATCGGTCCATCTTGTAGGGGGCCTACCCACTCCACGTCTTCCGGTACGTGGTCGCCATTCGAGAACCTTTCTGCCCCAACGGCCGTCAGTTCTACGAGCGATGTGCCCCGCCCACTGCCACTTAAGTTTAGCAATTCTGAGTGCTATGTCAGTGACTTTCGTCCTCCTGCGGATCTCCTCGTTTCTGATTCGATCCCGCAGGGTAACTCCGAGCATAGCTCTCTCCATCGCCCTTTGGGTGACCTTGAGCCTTTTTATGAGGCCCATCGTAAGCGACCATGTCTCAGTGCCGTAAGTCATCACTGGCAACACACACTGGTCAAAGACTTTTGTCTTGAGACACTGCGGAATTTTGGACGAGAAGATGTTACGTAGCTTCCCGAACGCCGCCCAACCGAGCTGGATTCGACGATTGACCTCTTTCTCGAAGTTGGACCTACCTAATTGGATTCTTTGTCCCAGGTATATATAATCGTCAACAACTTCGAGCGTAGAGTCTCCAACCTTTATAGAAGTTGGTACTACATGGACGTTTGACATGATCTTCGTCTTGTCCATGTTCATTTTAAGACCTACTTGTTGAGAGACTCTACTGAGGTCGTCGAGCATGGCACTGAGGTCTTCCAGGGTATCCGCCATGAGCACGATATCATCGGCAAATCGAAGGTGAGAGATGTACTCGCCGTTGATGTTGATACCTAGTCCTCTCCAGTCCAGAAGCTTAAAGACATCTTCCAGCTCGGCGGAGAACAGTTTCGGGGATATAACGTCTCCCTGTCTCACACCACGCTGCAGTTGAATAGGTTTCGAGCTCTGGTCCTGAAGGCGGACTGACATAGTAGCGTTTTCGTACAAAATCTTCAGCACCTCGATATACCGGTAGTCAACTTGGCACCGCTGGAGAGACTGTAATACAGCCCAAGTCTCGATCGAATCGAAGGCCTTCTCATAATCCACAAACGCTAAGCATAGTGGCAGGTTATACTCTTCAGTCTTCTGTATGACCTGTCGCAGCGTATGAATGTGGTCTATGGTGCTGAAGCCTTTTCGGAAACCGGCTTGTTCGGGAGGCTGGAAGTCATCTAGTCTGCGCGCGAGACGATTCGTGATTACTCTGGAACACAGTTTATAGACGTGGCTCAGAAGTGAGATGGGTCTATAATTCTTCAAGAGGGTTTTATCACCTTTTTTGAAGAAGAGAACCACCACACTTCCGCGCCATGACTGTGGCGTTTTGTCCTCAAGAATGACGGTGTTGAATAGTTTCTGGAGAGCCCTCAATATCGGCTTTCCACTAGCCTTGAGAAGAACGGCTGTTATACCGTCATCGCCTGGCGCCTTGTTGTTCTTGAGCTGTTTGAGAGCCATACTAATCTCGCACAGACTGATGTCCGGGATGTCATCGGTATAGTGTCGGGTCAATTTGGCTCTTGGGTCTATAGCCGGATTGCAGGCAGGTGATTGTACTGATGTGTAAAGCTGGCCGTAGAACTTCTCGACTTCCCTCAAGAGTTCCGGTGTAGAGGATACAATCCTGCCGTCTCCGGTCTTCAGCTTACTCAGCCGGCTCTGTCCGATAGACAGATCCCTTGCAAACACTTTAGGGCCTTTGTTGCGCTCGATAGTCTCTCTTATTTTTTCAGTATTATACTCGCGCACATCGCGAGTCAGAGACTTAGAGATCTGCCTATTGAGCCGCTGGCATTCGGAAACTTCTTCTGGAGACTGCAAGATCATCCTGCGTCTTTCCTCCATAAGCTTGAGGGTAACGCCTGAGAGCTTTTTGGTTCTTTTTGTACGGTGGGTTTAAAGAACTTGAGCCCGACCGTATGGACAGTTTCCACTACCCTGCTGTTATAATCGTCCACGTTTATGCACTCACCTAGACCTTCGAAGCGATTCTGCAGTTCGAGCTGAAAGCTATCGGGCTCCTGAATCTGGACAGGTGCTGGACGGAGTGTAGACTTCATCAGTCTAGACCTTTCAAGCTTGAAGTTGATATTCAATGTGCCTCTTACTAGTCGGTGATCACTTCCAGTTTTAACTGCGTTTATCACAGAGACATCATTGAATATGTGCCGCCTCGTCGACATGATGAAGTCTATCTCGTTTCTTGTAACACCATCGGGGCTCACCCAGGTCCATTTACGGTGTTCCCGCTTCTGGAAGAAGGAGTTCATCATGAAGAGTCCCTCCTTCTCCATGAAGTCAGCCAGCATTTGGCCCCGGGGATTCCGTTGTCCAGTACCAAAGGTTCCCACTCTCAGCTCATCGTCGCCTCGTCTGCCCAGTTTCGCGTTAAAGTCCCCCATGACAACGGTGTAGTGAGTTTTAGAGGTATGTATGGCTCTAGATATATCCTCATACATAGCCTCTACCTCATCGTCAGGGTGTGTCGAAGTCGGTGCGTATACCTGTACAATTTTCAGTGAATACCTTTCAGTCATTTTGAATATCAGGTACGCTACCCTGGTCGACACACTCTCGATCTTGACAACGTTGTTCACGAGAGACCTGTGGACTAATAACCCGACACCACCCTGGGACTGCTGGTCGCCCTCCCGGAAATAGAGCAAGTTACCGGATTTAAGTGTTATCGAGTCCTCACCCTCTCTTCGGACTTCAGATAATCCTATGATATCCCAGTGTAGCTTGCTCAATTCTTCCTCCAACTCGTCGATCTTTTCGTCAGTTCGCAGTGTGCGCGTGTTAAAAGTTGCCAGGGCCAATGGTCTTCGTTTTCGGTAGCCATGCCTCTTCCGGGGATTCTTAGCACCCCCTGCCCCGCCGTTACCGTGGCTGCTACCGTGGCCAGGACTAGCGGGGCCGCCGGGGACTGGGGGCCGTTTAATATGTGTGGATGTCATTAGGGGGATGATGCCATAATCACCACGCTTGGCAGGCGGGTTGGCGATCGCAGTATAGCGTTAGTAGGTATTAAGAGGACGCTGCTGCCCATCCTCTCATCTTACAAGCCCCTTAGGCACCACTTACGGCACCTGTGGGCTTTGATCTCCTAGCAGTAACCCAACTAACTAGGGCTTTGGATGCCATGTGTATCGCCATTCCAGAGAGTGGTGCCCTGCTTCCGACAACACTCAGCCCAAGCGAGCCCTCTTCCGGTGTGGCACCAGAGTACTGCCTCGCTTGAACTACCGCTTGCGGTATTTGTTGCTGGATTTGGTCGCCTCTTACGACCCGCTGTTAGGCCAGCATGCGGTGGGGAGACTGTATTCTTGATCCGTCCCCACACGGACAATAGAGCCTGCCTACCGCTGCCGTATGCGTGAGAGAAAGGGAAGAGCGCTGTGGGTTAGAGTGAGAGAGGAAGAGCATGCCAACCGCTGCCGTATGCGTGAGAGAAAGGAAGCCAGACAGACTGGCACCGTTACGCGTTACGTTACGAAGCGGTTTACCCTCCCATAAGAAGTTATCACTTCAAAAATGCCCGCCACAAAAATGACCTGTCCGAGCACTTTCGTGAAATATTTCTCGGAAAAGTAGATCAAAATAATTCATTTATTTAAAAAAAATGTAAAAAAAAATACAAATATTTTTTCATGGCCAGGATAATTCATTCCGTTTCGTAACTGTTTCAAATATGTTTTTAACTAAAAAAAATGTATTATGGGATTTTCTATCATTTCTATATTTTGCGAACATAAAACTCTTTTGGAAAAAGAGCGGGAAACGTGTAACTTGATGGGCGCGTTTTTTTTTGCAAATTTTCTTTTTTCCACTTTTATTCATTATTAATTAAAATTTATCAGTGAAGTAGCGTAGCCACTATATATATTTGTATTTATTTACGTTTTATTATAATTTATTAGTGTAGAAGTCTGTTTTCCTCTTCACATCTGGTAAGTCAGCTCATTTTTCCTTAATGTCTTCGGAGCCCCCTGATCCGGGGGGCTCGGCCCCTCCGGTAGCTTGCTTTGTTACTATAGCTGGTAATTGTAAAGTCCAAGAACAAAGATTAAACGACACGGATATGTCTGGAATGGACACGGATTGCTCATCCCGCAGCCGTTCTGGAGCAGTCAAACGTACTCGCTTACATAAAAAATGTAAGCATTGTAACAAAAGAAAGAGGAGAAATATCACCAGTCCACTTGCAGCATCTGACTGTGTTTGTTTAGATGATTCTGGCTTAAATCAAATAATTCCGGATGAAAATTCAAAATCTAATATTAAATCTTTTACGCGTCAAAAGCCTGATTTACCCGTGCCCACAAGGGTCTCACGCGAAATTTACCTAGCCTCTGATAACGCACCTTACATAGTCCATGTGCAGATGGAACAATTGTCACCAAATGATGGGACAATTTTCCATCCCGTCACATTTAGGAAATTTTTAAATAATAACAATATTCAGAATATTATAAACGGCAGTGTTAAAAAAATTGGTAGGAACAGAATTTCCTTGGCATTCTCTAATTACAATGATGCTAATTCTTTTATAAATAATAGCAATCTAGAAATTAGCCATCTAAAAGTTTTCATTCCAACCTTCTCTGTTACACGGATGGGGTTTATAAAAGGAATTCCTGCAGAGTGGTCACCAGAAGAAATTATTAGAAATGTGTCTGTTCCTATTGGTTGTGGCCCTATTTTAAAAGTTAGAAGAATTAATTATAAAGTTATTATAGACCCAGACTATAGTTCTAACTTTTGATGGTCAGATATTACCAAAAAGGATATTTGTTTGTTACAATTCTTTACCTGTGCAGTTATACACTTATCCCACTATTCAATATTATAATTGCTGCCGGTTTGGGCATACCAAGGTACAGTGTAGATCTACACCTCGCTGTTTTAAATGTGGCCTTAGTCACTCAGGTGACACTTGCAATGTGGAAGAAGATGAAGCATCTTGCTGTCTTTGCCAGGGTTCACATTATGCCTCCAGTAAGAACTGCCCTGAATTTTTCAGACAGAAAAACATAAAAACTTCTATGGCCGAGAATTGCTTATCTTATTCTGAAGCTTCCAAAATGCAGCCTCCAATTACTAAGTCTTATGCCAATGTTCTTAATACCTCATTACGTAATCCAGTGATACAAGAAAACAAAATATTGCAATCTCCTCTTTCTTATAAAAAAAACCGTCTTTTTAAAACCTCGTGCCCCTCCTTCCCTCAGCAAAGAATACAATAAAGCAGAACATAATGCCATTATTCAGGGATACAATGTACCATCTTCATCTAAAGGGTGTGCCCTTAATAAGGACAATAACAGTGATAAAGAATCATCTGAATCCTGTACTCAATTAATAAAAACGATTCTGGATCTATTAATAAAATCAAATTTGATACCGTCCCACGCTGCCCCAGTTATAAATACACTAATTCAACTTTTCAATAATGGATTCAATCATTCAGTGGAATTGCAGGAGTGTAATTAATAAAAAACATGATATAATGCACTTAACAAATAAATATAATCCACTTGCTTTTGCTCTTTCAGAAACCTGGTTAAAATCTAATTATAATTTCAATATATCTGGCTATTCTTGCATCAGGGAGGACAGGCATGATGGGTATGGTGGTGTCGCCATCCTAATTAAGAAGTCAATTCCTTACTCCATACTTAATATTCCTCCTCATAGTGAGGACTTTTCTATTGTAGGGATTAGATTGAATAATATTTGTATAGTTTCTTTATATATTCCAAGACCAACAATGCTTATATTAAATGATATTAAAAATACTCTTTCTTCTATTCAGCAACCTTGTATTATTTTAGGAGACTTTAACTGTCAACATACAATGTGGGGAAGTAGCTTATCTAACTGCTATAGCGAAGAATTATCAGAGATTATTGACAATCTTAATCTATGTATTTTAAATACTGGAGCTCCTGCCCGTCGCACTTCACGTGGATTTGTCTCTGTGTTACCCTAATGTAGCATCTTCACTCTCTTGGTCCGTCCTTCCTTATACATATGGCAGTGTTCACTTTCCTGTTTTGATTTCCTTTCCAAGTACAAATCCACAATACAGTAAGCCTTTATCTCATATGAAATACAGGGTAGCAGAAGATCCTCATCCTTCCAGGAATGAAATAGACAGTGTCAGTATGTTTACACAAACTCTAATTGCTGCTGCAGATAATACATTTCCTATTAAAAACTATTCTTCTAAGACACCTCTTCGTCCTCCCTGGTGGGATAATGAATGTACTGAAGCCATTAAAAAAAGAAAAATTGCAGAAAAAAATTATAATGACAATATGTCTTCAGAGAACTTCAGCATTCTTTCAGAGAACATCTCATCCACTCAGAAGTTATTAAAAAAGAAAAAGTTAGATGGCTGGAGAAACTTCTATAGCTCGATTTCTCCTGATACACCTTGTTCTACAGTTTGGACTAATATTAAACGTTTTAAAACAGCTTGTGCATTGCCTGTAAGTCATCCTCTTTCTCCCTCCTTAGCAGACAGTTTTCTGGATCAAATAGCTCCACCGTTTGTCCCTCAAGAGATTCCTCGTCCTCTTCGTGTAATCCTTGTTAGTGGCCCTACTGATCTTAATGCCCCATTTTCTATAACAGAACTTCTTAACATTCTCTCCGTTGTGAAGGACTCTGCTCCAGGGGATGATGGTATTCCATACTCATTTTATTCACATCTTGGGGAGAAGGCCCTTGACTATTTATTGTAAGAATAAGAATAATTTATTGTTGAAAAGACTTAGCAACTAAGTGACATTATCTAAGAGCCCCAAACTAGACGAAAAGTCTGTATCTTGGGACTCCGTGGAGTTAAACTATGAGTAAACTTAATTTAGTTACAATTACTAACGCGAGCTGGAAATTAATGACAAATTATAATAGTAAAATAATAAAAGAAAATAAAACTAAGGTAGTAATTAATACTTGTGAGCCTTGCGTGCCTGGCTCTGTGTGTGTGTGTGTGTGTGTTTGTGTGTGTGAGTTTGTGTGTGATTGTGTGTGTGTTTGTGTGTGTGTTTGTGTGTGTGTTTGTGTGTGTGTTTGTGTGTGCGTGTGTGGGTGTGCGTGAGTGTGTGTGTGCGTATGTGTGTGTACACGAGTGTTTGTGTACACGAGTGTGAGTACGAGAGTATATGCGTGAGCAAATGTATGAGGGAACAGTTAAACGTCGGCTACTGAGTTGGAGTCTATGGACATGTCTATGTGGTTGTTAGGACTGTGGCCCAACTTTCAAATAAGTTTCTCAGTGTCGTCGTATCCCATATTTAACAACATACTCTTTACAATAGATTTGCAGGAGTACAAAGAACAATGTGTGATGTTTATTATCTTGTAAATATTATTATAGGTGTTAACCAGAGCATAGATAGGAGCATGTCTGGCCATGAGGGAATTGACCTCAGGAAGCGGAATTCTGAATACTCGTCTTGAAATAATTAAGTTATAATCATCCCTGTTTTTTAAACTTTTGTGTATTTTTAAGGTAGCGGATAAAATGAAAAGCTGGCGAACTCTTAGCACTTGAAACTCATGATACAAAAGGTCAGTTGGGTATCGGAAGGGTTTCTTTAATGTGACTTTAATGAGTGCTCTCTGAGCCCTTTCGAGTTCAAGAAGATAAGTCTTGCCAGCGCTTCCCCATACACTTATGCAATACTGTATTAGCGACTGAGCGAAGGCAACGTAGACAAGTTTCAGAGTGTCAGGGGCCACGCTGTCACGGAGTTTGCGCATGATGTGTATTATTTTTCTGACTCTACCAGATATTGCAGAGATATGTTTTTTGTATACTAAGTGTTCGTCAATAAGTATGCCTAGGTATTTGATGCAAGGAGTGCGTTGCAAACAGGAACATTGGGAACATGGGGAGTTTACAGGGCTGTCATGACAAGTATGAAATTTTAGTGACAAGGTTGGTGGAGGAGCGGAGATGGATGTCTTAGAAAAAGCCATGTATTTAGTTTTGGTTAGATTTAGGGTTAGCAAGTTGTGGTCTAATGCTTTAGTGAACCAGATGATACCTTCTTCTACAAGATAATGTACTTGTTCCCAGCTTTTATTCTTAAACAGAACTACAGTGTCATCTGCGTATGATATTACTACAGCATCCTTAAATTGAAGATTTAAAATGTCGTTAATGTAGATCGTAAATAAAGAGGGACCGAGTATACTACCCTGAGGAACGCCAAATTTAATTGGTAGTTGGGTGCTGGAATAACTTCCCAATTTAATGTACTGTTCGCGATT
Organism: Phalera bucephala; assembly: GCA_905147815.2. Taxonomy (NCBI): domain Eukaryota; kingdom Metazoa; phylum Arthropoda; class Insecta; order Lepidoptera; family Notodontidae; genus Phalera; species Phalera bucephala. Next base: position 18,161,736 of record LR990623.1, on the reverse strand, counting down.
AGTCAAGTAACTCTTAAACCAGTCTAAACAATTTCCTCTGATACCTATAGCCTCTAATTTCTTTAGGAGCAGACCAACTGAAACAGTGTCAAAAGCTTTTGCAAGATCGAGGAAAATGGCTATGCAGTTTTCACGGTTCTCAATGTACGATGATATTTGATTAACTAATACAGTAACAGCATCTTCAGTAGATCTACCCTTTCGAAAGCCAAATTGTCTATCAGAAATGATATTATTTTTATTCAAGTAAGAATTCAGGCGGTTATTTACGATCTTCTCTAACATTTTAGACAGGACATTAAGTAGTGCTATAGGCCTATAGCTATCAGGTGAATGTTTAGAGCCATTTTTGTAAATGGGAGATATAGCTGCAATTTTCCAACAGTCTGGAAATATACCCTTCTCAAGACTCAAATTAAAAATATGGGTAAGTGGACTGAGTAGGCAATCTAAAGCTTTTTTGATTAATATTACAGGTATTGAGTCAGGACCGGAAGCACTATTTGTTTTTAATTTAGACGCGATTATATTGATTTCATCAGGATTAGTGGGGTGAAGGAACATGGAGTGGGAAAGGGTGGAGTTAGTCGTAGGTTTGTAACGGGAGATTAGTTGTTCTTCAGTTATCGATAGCTTGCTTAAAATATCATCCGAGAGACGCTTTCCAACAGAAGCAAAGTAACTGTTGCAAGAGTTAAGAGAATTTACTTCATCATGTTTGGATTGTAATAGAGGGGATGGGTCATTAATTTTGTCAGATGTTTCGGTAATTGACTTTATGACTTTCCAGAGATTTCTAGTATTATCTTTGTTATCATTAATTAATTTTCTGTTGTATTCAATTTTTGTGTTACGTAAAAGTTTATTGCAAAAATTTCTGTATCTAGTGTAAATGAGATGACGTTGAGGATCATTTGGGAGTTTTTTGGAGTCAATTTTTAATTTGTCTCGGTGCCGCATACATCTAATTAGCCCCGGTGTTATCCACGGTTTGATGCTTATCATCTTACGACCACATTTGACGATAATATTAAATTTCTTAATTGTGAGGGAGAGCGTTTCATGAAATTTCGAAGTTGCAGAGTTTACGTCAAAATCACTAAGAATTGGAAACCAATCTACTGTTTTTAGTTCGTTTACGACGGCATCAATGTCTATTTAATTCATGTGTCTTGATGGCTTATTAATTGTTGATTTGGTTATTCGGGTGCCAGCAATAACCATATCATGGTCAGTAATAATTGTAGAACATACTGCACCAAGGCTTTTGGTACTACTTTTGACAAAAATATGATCCAAACATGAGAGTTCTCTCGTAGGCTTGGTAGTAGCAGGGAGAAGACCGTGAAAGGCCATTAGACAAAGAAGTTCAGATGAATGGTTAATAGAAGTGTTGCAAATATCTATATTCAAGTCACCGGCTACAAATACGAATTGGTAGCTGACTAGAGTGTTTAAAATTGAATCTAATGCGTTTATAAATGGGTTGATATTGGTAGTAGACGGGGAACGGTAAGTGCCTAAGATAGCAATTTTGTCATCAATAGTAATCAGAAGACCGTCAGCGTCATTTAAGATTGGTTCAAATACAACAGAGTTAAAGTAAGATTTAACGAAAATTATCACACCTCCGTTCTTATTTAGCTGGGAAGCAGTACGAAAAGCAGTATATCCAGGTAATGAGTCAATGATTAAACCATCAAATAGCCAACACTCGGTCAGTACTATGACGTCCACGTTGAATGAGATGCGCTGAAACATAACCAAGACTCTAACAAAATTACGTTTAAAGCTTCTTATATTGATTGAAATAATTTTGAAGTTCAAATCAGAATTTATATATAGTTTGTTAAGATGTTCAACAGTATCAAGAGAATGACAGTCTATCGAAATAGTATTATCTAAATCGTCAGTTAGATTAAGTGAAGCCATCATTATAATAGTGAGATAGTATTGAGAAATATTGAAAATATATTGTGTACCATAAACTCTATCATGTTTACGGGTACTGTTTCCTCATCATTAGACAACACAAATAGTGTTGCCACTTTTAAAACCTAATAAAGATCCTTCCAGTTCTTCTTCCTACCGACCAATTGCCCTATCGTCTGTCATGTGTAAAATAGCAGAACATTTAGTTAAAAATCGATTGGAGTGGTTTGTTAAAAAGAGAAACTTGTTGTCTTCTAGTCAAAAGGGTTTCCGAAAGGGAAGAAGCACTATGGACAGCCTAAGTATATTTGATTCGGATATTCGCTTGGCTTTATCACGGAACCATTCCATCGTTGCAGCATTTTTAGACGTCTCTGCATTATATGACAGTGTTCTTATTCCGATACTACGAGTCAAGTTGGAAAAACTGAGTGTTCCCGAAACACTAATAAACTTTATTATCAATTTATTATCGGAAAGAATGATACATTTAGATTTAGATCCTAAAATTAATTGTAGACGCTTATGAAAAGGACTACCACAAGGATCTGTTCTTAGTGCTTTACTCTATAATATTTACACTTATGATTTAGAAAATTCACTAAATAATTCCGTTAGTATTTTACAATATGCTGATGATTTGCTTCTTTATTGTTCTGATAATTCAATTTTTAAACCATCTTTACAAATATCTTTATCTCTCTCACTACTTGAAAAATGGATGGATGATAATGGCCTACAGATATCTGCTCTAAAACATCTCTTCTTAACATTGGAATCTGCGGAGATCTCCTTAGGTGGTTTTCGTCGTATATCGAAAATAGGTCACAAGCTGTTGTTTTAAGCAATTACATATCCAGTTGGGTGCCGATCCCTAACGGTGTACCACAAGGCTCTTTGCTAGGCCCATTGCTGTTCATTATCTACGTTAACGACATCGACTCTTGTTTCCACTCTTCTCGCTTGCTTTGTTTCGCCGACGATATGAAGATATTCTCCTCCATATCTTCGACGGAAGATATACAGGCACTTCAGTCGGATCTTTTACGGCTGGATAACTATTGCCAGAAGAACAAATTAGACCTAAACCCACTTAAATGCTCGGTTGTTAGTTTTAGTCGTAAACGCCATCCCATTCCGACAATTTATAAACTGAAAGGACAGGCGGTCATAAACAGTAATATAGTTCGGGATTTAGGTGTTAACCATGATTACAAGCTTTTGTTTGATTAACATATTGATAAAGTTGTAGCCAGAGCGACGAAAGCACTAGGTTTTATAATGAGATTATCTAGCTCCTTTAATCAAGCAAAAACTCTGAAAATCCTTTACTGCACTTACGTTAGGAGTCACCTAGATTATGCTTCACAAATCTGGAACCCTTGCTATGACAAATATGTTGATCGAATTGAACAAGTACAAAAGCGATTCATTAAATATCTATGCTTTAAACTGAAAATTCCTTATCACTCTTCTGATTATTTAAATCTTTGCAAAAAATTTCATATTCTTCCACTTTACTATCGACTTCGAACTGCTGATTTCACATTTTTGGCCAAAATTATTAACAACGAAATTGATAGCACTGATTTGTTGCAAAAAATTAACTTTAATATCCCTCGTAGGTCAGCGAGGCATAATTTGCCTATAAATGTTGCATCATTCAATTCCAATTACAGGCGGAACTCATTTATGGTTCGTGCAAGCAGAGATTTTAACCATATCTGCAGAGAGTTTTCATTTGACCCTTTCAACATTGACACGGCTTCAGCGAGAAGGTATCTCAACCGTCACTTCTTTGGTTAATTGACTTTTACCGATTTATTCTTGATACACATGCTATTGCTCCTATGAGTACGAATTTATAATATGTTTCCTAAACGTGTGATCCTATAACTGGTTCTCTGTGAAATTTTTAAGTTATTTATCATAGATATGTAAACCGTTGGACCACCTTTCAATAAATAAATAAAAAAAAGCTCTGTTGTTTTATTTAACAGACAAAGACATCCTCCTCCTATTAATATATCCTATAAAGGTCATACAATCCCAGTAAAAAACCATGTAAAATTTCTAGGTCTAGTTTTAGACTCTAAGCTAACTGGTGTTCCGCATTGTGAGTATATAGGTGATAAATGTGAGCGGGCTCTAAACATGCTCCGTTGTCTTTCAGGTGTCTGGTGGGGTGCTCACCCTTATTCCCTAAAACTGGTTTACAATGCTTTGATAAGAAGCATCCTAGACTATGGATCTTTCCTCTTAGAGCCGTGTAGCGCTGCTGCTCTGAAGAAGTTGGATAGCATTCAATCTAAAGCTTTACGGATAATATCTGGAGCTATGAAATCGAGTCCTATCAATGCTTTACAAGTTGAGTGCGGCGACCTTCCCCTGAAGTTACGACGTCAATATTTGTCTGATACATTCCTCGCAAGAGCCTTTCAGTTTTCCTTTCATCCCCTTCGCCAGAAGCTTTCCTCTTTACTAGAACAGATTTGTTATTCTGGGTATTGGTCCCACAAAAACACACCATGTTTAGTTAAAAGCTATTACAAATTTATTAATGTGAATGTTTCTCATTGCTCTACTCAACTTCCTTTATTTGAATGTAAATATTTTGAGTCACTAATATTAAATCCGAATATTTGCTATAATCTTACAATTCCTAAAAAAAATAATTGTTATTCAACTTCCTTTATTTCTTTAGTGGAAAATAAGTGGCCAGATTATCATTTCATTTATTGTGATGCTTCGAAAAGTCCCTCTTCTTGTGTTGGTGTGTTCCATCAACAATACCAAATAATCCAGAAAATTAAATTACCCCCAGAAGCATCAGTTTTTACGGGCGAATGCTTTGGAATATTAAAATCTTTAGAATATGTTTTAATAGCAAAGTTAAGAAAAGCAGTAATATTTACAGACAGTAAAAGTGCTTTACAGGCCCTGGGTTGCAATCCATACAAATCAGCCCACTGCAATATTATTATCGAATCTCGAGAACAGTTATTTAAATGTATTAGTAGGGGAATAGACGTCACTTTTGCGTGGGTTCCTAGCCACAAAAACATTGAAGGAAATAATAAAGCAGACTTGCTGGCCAAAGAGGCGGTTACATCGGGCGAAGTTTACCCATATAAAAATTACACTCATGATCTAATGGCACAGTCCAAAAATCATCTCCAGATTTCCTGGAGTGATTTTTGGACAAATGATATAAGTAAGGGGAAATTCTACCATTCCATCCAACCAAAAATACCCAGCAAACCCTGGTTTGCCAAGGCGGACTTCTGTAAATGGACTACATCCATCATTATTAGAATGCGTTTAGGTCACGTTTGTACACCAGAACATTTAGCGAGGCTTGGTATAGTCGGTTCTGACCTTTGTGGTTGCGGCCAAGTTGGAGATCTAAACCATATATTTTTTGCTTGCCCCCTAAATGACTCTTCTGTCTTTTATTCACAGCTTCACCAACTTAAAATTCCTTGTCCATTCTCCATTCCTTCTCTATTATCATTTAATAATATTGATATTTATTCTACCATAAATATGTTCATCCTACACAACAACATCCACATATAATCATTTCCTTCCTTTGCAACTTTTCTGATAAATCTTTCCAAATTTCCTTGTTACCATTCCTTTTTTTTTCCTTCGTTTCCCTAACTTTGAACAATGGCATAATGTAAACGCAATTGCCAAAAAAAAAACTCTTTTGATCCACATATCGAAAAATTGAATTACTACAGCAATTTATGAGATGTTTTACAAAAAGTCTCTATTTCGTTATAATGACATTTTAGGTCTATAAATTTTAGTTTTATGCCACTTAAATAACGTAATATGTTTTACGAAATACAAAGCACACAAATACACTATATAAAATTTTGCTATTCGAAACACTTGAACATGCGTATTTGCTATGATAATCTAAAAATATTTATGCAATTAATGGGGGACAATTAAATTAGTGACATTTAGAGTTACGAATCTGAACCCTTTAGGATATGTACATAATGTACTCACTACTTAAAAGTTTTAATTTAAACTTTTATTATTGGATACAATAATTAAATACTAAATTCAGTCTTAAAAGTATACTTAATCAGTGAAAATAAACCTAAGTCTTGAAACTACTTTATCCATTACCGAGATGAAACTACTTTATGTAGGCCTAAAAAATCAGTTTTACTTTTCTTATTATTTCTACTTTCAGATATATCAACAAAAAGTGTTCAAAAAGACAAGTAATATTCAATATAAAGGAAATTATCCAAAATTGGTCCAAAATGTTCCATGGATATAATACAATGGATTGAGCACTCTGCGAAAAAGACGGGATGACAAGGATACTTACTGAGAGCCCTACGTCTCTTTCTAAGTAGGGTGACCAAACATTGGTACAATTATGGACTTCTATCTATCTATCTATATCATCACGCCAGCTCCCTCGCGGTGTAGGCAGAGAGTACAGAGTTCCAATAGGTTATTTCCTTACATACCTCTCTGGCTTCCTGCACTCTCATAGTTCGTCTCATACGCGCTCGCCGGTTACGAAGTTACGGAGACTTGATTTGACTTGATCAACTAATTTTCTAAAACTAGGCTAGGCAACACTGACCGTGCGTGTCAATTGACAGTCTGGCCGTCAGTGTCATTAGCCAGGTATGGTCTGGTCATATATGTATACGCTACGATAGAAAATTTCGCGGATGAAAGTATTTACACCATGACAACTAGAGGAAGTTTTAAAACTGCTCGTATAAACTTCAAACTGCAAAATGAATCATTCGACCCAAAAGGTAATAAGCCAACACGGGAAGAATCATCAATAGTAGAAATTCTCATCTTGATGATTGTGCACATTTGTAAAAAGATCCTATTCTTTGACACCAATTTAAAAATAGCAGTATATTTAGGTGCTCTGTTTTTGCTATCTATGATGGCAGATGTGCTAGCGTTTCCAAAAACATACTTTTCGAGGAGTGATAACATGTTTAATCAATATTTTGTGAAAATTGGGTGGTTTTGGACATTATTTTTAACTGTACCTTATACTTTTTTAACTTCGTATATAACCTGTTGCGGAAAGAAGAAACTTATAATTACAGCTCATCTCATGAGATTATTTGTCGCCACTTTGTGTTGGTACACATGGGTATCGCTGTTCAATATAATTGAAACCAACTATGGACGATGCAATTTGAAACAATATGATAATAAAATGTCATGCTTAAAGAATGGCCATTTTTGGAATGGATTTGATTTATCGGGACATTGCTTTATATTGATATACTCAAGTTTAGTCATGATAGAAGAAGCCAAAGCTATCAATGGTTGGGAAAGAATAAAAGACTACATAAGGGATGAGAAGCATTCACGCAGTATAGCTGATAAATCTGCAAGCGTAAATCCTCTAAGAAATATCTCAACCGATGAACTTAATATCTTGAAGTTGTCATATGAAAATTACACCCCATATGTACGAGCATTATTAATTGCTATAGCATTGCTTCAGTTGCTGTGGGATGTAATGTTAGTTTCTACAATATTATATTATCACATTATGGTGGAAAAATTCATCAGTGGTGTTATAGCAATACTTACTTGGTTTATTACATACAGAGTATGGTATACTATACCTAATGTTCTACCTAATTTGCCTGGAGATGGCATATTTAAATATAATAAGGAGAAATCTATGGCTGCGACGCCTGTCTATAGGAAGAAAAGTACAATTAATGGGAAACATTTCATGGGTATGCCTATTGGTGTTAATCAAGAGTCTGAAGGTACAAGTGAAGATACGAGATAATTAAGTAATTAAAAAAAATGTGTGGTGGTGTTTGGTATTTCTCTTAGATAAGTTTAATTACAAAGTGAAGAAAACCTTTTGTGCATTTTATTAAATATTTATCTGTTAAATATGTGTATGTTTTTTTATAAAATAGTATAGAAAATTTATATTGTTAAGATGTGAGATTTATCTCTTTGTACTAGTTGAAAATATTTCTAACGTATCACTAAGTTTAAAATATCATCAAGAAATAAGTTAATGAGCTAGATCCCAGAGCTTCCAGCCCTATGTCATTTTATGAAGCTAGAAGTTTGTGAATTAATAAATTAATAACCTAGTTAGGCATTGTCTAAATATGTATAGCTATCGCAAATCCGGTCGATACCAGCGCCACCCACTTCAAGTATAGATAATGACCTCATACAAGTATATACAAATAATTCATCAAAATCGGTCAAGCCCTTTAGGTGGGTTTGAATTTCGAAAACACTTATACCGGAATTTTATATAAAATCATGTAACCCCACATTACGAATTATTTCTGTGCCATGCGTGCATTACCAGTCCTGTAATTTACAGCCAAACAATCAAACCAAAACAAACATTTGTGGGTCACATAATGATTTGTTCCGACCGGTGATCGATCCCGCGAATATTTGATTCAGTGGCCACGCTCTAAACGATAGGGCCAAGCCAAATACTGTTAGGCACTCCCAATAAGTTTTAACTTTCACCAGACGGTTCAAAGGTCGTGTCGGCGAGCGCCTACTAGTATTTTCATAACAACCAATCCCGTTTAGCCTGAGTAGCCATTAAATTTATTGTTTGTGATTTTTTAATGTGCCCTCATTCCTAGGGTATCTGAAGACACCCAAATTGCAATTTATTGTAATGCTAATGAAATTGCATTGTAATTAATTTTATGAACTAGCAGGTACCTATTGGATTAATTTTGTGTGTGTTAATGTGTACTTAGTTTTGCAACATTTTTGGTTGCATGCTTTCTGGTTAGCGATGTATGCTTACGTTTGTAACTAAATATTACACTATTCATTCACTCATTCTGGCTTTTATAAAATCAAGTAGGTCTATCTGTTGAGGTACCTATTATGAAATATTTTAAGTTGTGTTGATTTGGTGCAAATCACATGCCCAGGCTAAGTTTCAGGCTATAGTTTCATCAACATAATGAAAAACAAATCTACGAACCCCCAAGTGCACACACTAGCGTAAGGGTTCGTTGTGAGGGGTGGCGCGTGCTTAGTGCAGCTAGGTGTGAGATGTTCGTTTCGTTCGACCATGGAAGATTTTGTTCAGTGACTGCAGTAGAGCCTTTTAACAAGGCAACAAGAACACCTACTTACTCCGGTGAAGGTTACTTACTCTGCACTTGGAAGTTATAGGTGGCTAGTTGTCATTCGTGGATGCGCCCGCGTTAATTTTGTCATATAATATAATAAATATCTTATTGTTACTGAAATACAATATAGCCTATGTTACTTCTGGATGAAGTAGCTTTCTTGTGGTGTTCATCAATATAGAAGTATAGATACATCAATACTAATATTATAAAGATGAAAGATTTATTTGTTTGTAATCAATAAATGTTGATACTACTAAACCGATATTAACTTGACTAAGTAAGCTTTTTTTATAAAATATTAACTGAATATTAGTATTAAGGGCCTTAAAATAAGATATGGGTATATTATTAACAAAAAAATATGTTGTTTCCTGCAACCGTGCTGCCCTGTCATGACATGGTATTAAGTGACAGCCTCGCCTACAGAACACAATCACGCTTTACTTACTATTACACTATGTACTAGAACTACTAACACCTTGAAATAATATTAAACTATGTACTAGAACCACTTCCGCCTTGAAATAATATTACACTATGTACTAGAACTACTACCACCTTGAAATAATATTACACTACGTACTAGAACCAATTCCGCCTTGAAATAATATTCCACTAGGTACTAGAACTACTAGTACCTTGAAATAATATTACACTGTGTACTAGAACCACTTCCGCCTTGAAATAATATTACACTATGTACTAGAACTACTAACACCTTGAAATGATATAACTATGTACTAGAACCACTTCCGCCTTGAAATAATATAACACTATGTACTAGAACTACTACTACCTTGATATAATAGTACACTATGTACTAGAACTACTACCACCTTGACATAATATTATACTGTGTACTAGAACCACTTCCGCCTTGAAATAATATAACACTATATACTATTACTACTGCTAGGTACCTCGGAATTCGGAAAATGGCCATATTCAATTATTTTAACGTTGGGGGTTGTTTGATACCATATTATTTTGTACCATTAATTAATTACCTTTTGATATTATTGTAGCTAGTGACATTATGATTTCTGTTTTGGTTTGCTGGATTAATTAATTTATTTGTGGGAAGTTTTTTAGGATAATTTTGTTTGAGTAATCAAGTATAAAAACAACAGCCATTAATTGTAATCTGTTTACTAAATATCTCACATAACATAATACTGGTTTGTTTTAATAATACTGTATAAATCAATCACATCTAAGTAATATTATTTAATATTGAAATTTGGTCAGAACACACTTAGATCCTAATTTAAAGTTGGTACGACTGACAGACAACATAAACTTGAATAAAATATAAATCTTTACAAATCTATTATTTTCATTTATTTGTACTGTTAGAATCCATAATTACGTTAAACAGGATATTTGAACAAGTCATTGGTATATAAGTACCTATCTAAAATAACTAGGTAAGTAACAACTTTGCATAAACTAGCAAGATTGCATTTGTGATTAGAATATATTCGAGACCACCTAAACCACCTAAACACTTATCTTGAAATTCCAAATATAACTTGCACAGCACAAAGATCACCGGCGTGCATTGCATATATAGGCAATTAAGCAGTGCCTACCATTAGTATGATATACTGAAAGTAGGTATAGGTTATTAATTACTATACTTAAGTTAGTATGATGATTGTTATTGTTTTATTTATGTATTATTAATTGAAACTAATGTAATATCATTTTTATGAGGCACTGCTTAGTTCCCTATATTCAAAGCACGCCAATGTTGATAGATAATACTAAAAATAAAGCTACTTTGTTTAAATTATGTCCTGAAATGAAGATGAAGAACATAGTTTAACGAATATTATACTTGTTCTCGAAACTACTATAAAACTGTAGAGCAATTGGCTGTAAGTACATAAAGATATTAAATAAAATAAAAAATAAACACCGTTACGCCTAAATTCCCCGAGTCGGGTGGCAGAGGTATACTGTGTACACAATTTTAGTTCCCGTGTTATAGGGGGCGAACCTATTGTCATTTTACCGGGCACAATGCTTGATTCCGGACTTGTATTGAAAATTTTTCTACCGAAAAATTACATTTTGTCCGACTTAGTATTCGAACCCAGGACCTCGTGATCACGAGGCGCATTATTCGCCACTAAACGAACAAGGCGGTGGATATTAAACAAAACAATAATGGGATCTATAATTTCGAAGTCTCTAAATTTAATATAATAGTCTCTAATTTTAATAAGGTAAGTGAATGATTTAGACGCAATATTCGCATTTGAATAAAATGTAAGCAAACACTTGTGCCAAATTAATTGAAACCGGTTGGATAGTTGTGTAATTTACAAAATATTGACGCCAATTCGTTGAGAGTTGCGACCATGCACGCCATGCGCTCGTTTTATTTAAAATTATGGGCCCAGAACTGAACTGTTAGACTACTCCGTAATATGCTGACAAGTACTAGGAAGTAGGTTTAACCCAGTTACCTGGTTTTGATCCAACATAGGTACTTATATTTTTTTATTATTGTAGTAAGTTCACAAAGCAGCGTCCCGTGCAGTCAAATTGTCTATAAAAAAAGCCTCTGTGTATACCTAAACCACATTCTTGAGCTTTACAAAAAATAGTATTTGAAATTTACCGTGTCAGTGCATGTTATACAGTCATAAAGGTCTAAACTTGATCATATTTTATTTTTATCAGATAAAGTATATTTAATGTATGATTTTCTTTAAGATGTAAGCAAAAGCCACAACAACCCCAACAGATGCAGCACCGGCTGCTCCCAAATAGGCAGGCGGTTGTGACATGACCATCATTTTAAGATGGACCGGCAAACCAGGTATTGTCCGTTTGAATGATTCTCGTTGCTTGACGCGGTTGAAATAGTTTTCTATGTAGGGGCGTTTCCCTTCAGCCCAGTATCTTTCTTCAAAACCAAGTTCCCAAAGACGTTGGAGAAGAATAGCCAAGTTTATATCTGCAATACTGAAGCTTTCACAGCACAGCCAATTATCTGAAAAGTATTATAATCATATATATCAGTTAGATTGGCTATTATTATGAAAATATTTATGGATTCTTTTAAGGGTTCTTTACTTTAATCAGTACAAACTGAAACCTTATAGAATCACCTTGTTGTCCATCTGTCTGTCTGTCCAATGGTTAAAACCCTTCTATTTAAGAATGGGTATAGGTATCATGTTGAAATTTATGCCAAATATTAAGGTCTACTGTCACTAAGCAGTATAAAGAATTGAAACTTCACAGAACGCTAGCACATAAGAGGACATGTGTGACATGTCTTATCACACAGCTTGCTAGCCCTGGACAATACATATTTAAATATATATATATTTTTTTTTTAAGTATTAATATTTTTTTAATATATTACCTTCTGGTTGAGTTTTCAACTGTTCTTCTACTTGTCCCAATACTTGATCAATGATATTAAGTACCTTGGTGTACTCTTCTTCATTAGTAATTATCTCATGTTTCCGATCTTGTATTTGAGCTTTATATAGCAATATACTTTTAGCATCTGGATTTTCCTCTGCTAGTTTTCGTAAATTTGTGGAATTACTTATATCACCACCTGTTATCAGTCAATTTGTTATTAGATTCACATTGTCTATACTATTATTATTATAAAGAGAAAAGATTGTTAGTTTGTAATCAATCTAAAACTACTGACCCAATTATTAGTAATTTTTTCACCATTACAAAGCTACATTATCCAGACATTATTCAAGATAAAACTTTGACCAGTGTGTGTTGCCAGTGATGACGTACGGCACCTAGACATGGTCGCTCACAATAGGTAATAGAAAGGGCAATAGAAAGGGCAATAGAAAGAGCTATGCTCGGAGTTTCTCTGCGAGATAGAATCAAAAATCGAACGGAGATCCACAGGAGAAACAAAGTCATAGATATAGCTCTCAGAATTGCCAGACTTAAGTGGCAGTGGGCGGGGCAGATCGCTCGTAGAACTGACAGCCGTTGGAGCAAAAAGGTTCTCGTGTGGCGACCTCGTACCGGAAGACACAAGGCCCCACTTAAGGTGGAGCGATGACTTGGTGAAGGTCGCAGGTAGAAGCTGGATGTGTACAGCACAAAGCCAGTCGTTGTGACGATCTTTGGGGGAAACCTTTGTCCTGCAGTGGACGTCTTTTGGCTGATGATGGATTATCGAGAAGTTACAGGTTACATTGTATTTCAGTAATGATAAGATTAATAATTTATAAAGATCACTATGGATCTATCTATATCATCACTGCCTATCAGGGATGGGCAGCGAGTACAGAGTTCCAACAGGTTCTTTCCTGACACACCTATCTGGCATCCTCCAGTCTCATAGTTCGTCTCATACATGCTTACTGGTTACGGAGACTCTTGAATTTATTTATAAAGATATTAAAATAAACATGCTCTGCTCAACCACAACTAACTGCAAGTATATTATAAGTAAAACATGAGTGTAAACAGTATAATATAAACAAAATATTATGATATAAGAGTTCTCATAATATATATCATATTAAATTATAAAAAATAATTTACACACCTACTTACTTTTAAGGACTTCCCGAACAGGCAAAATAAATGGTAGTTTTGGACTTCCACACAGGTGTGGTTGGTAGAAGGAACCCATGGTAATCAGTCCAGCGGGCAATGCTTCAATCATATCACGGAATCTATTAATATTATTCCGAATTTTACTGTCTGTTGATACATTAATAAGTGGTGGTAGCTCTGAAAATTAAAGAAAAAACAATTAGTGCTTCTTAGATTTCTCAGCTTTCTATATGGGTTTCATAAATTCCCATGCCATTATGGCCCATTCGATTACCAGTCTTCGTCAATTTGCACTGGGTTCCCATGGTAAGACCTATTCTTACTTTAATTTGTGAGTATGCCTTTGCCCAGTATTTAATAAAACAATTTGTTGTTTGTAGATTTCGTTCAGAGCAATACAAACCTGAGTCCAAATATAATTCCAAATAATCCAATATTCTAGTAGAATCAGGAATTATTTCATCTTTAACTTTCAGCACTGGGATTTCTCCGCGTGGATTAATTTCTAAGAACCATGAGGAGTATTGCTCTCCTTTCGTTATATCTACAATCAATGGTTCGAAGTCGATATTCTTCTCATAAAGGGACATTAAAACCTGTAAAAATAAGATATTGTATTATCAATATAATAAGATAAAAGAAAATAATTGAAACAATATGACATCTCTTTAAGGTGTTTACTTATAAAAAGGACCTTATAGAAATGTATAGTTCTTGGGGATGACTTGAATTATGTGTCCATACACTGTAAATAATTTTGTTTGTTTCATTAATAAAATAACTTATAAGTGCTTGAAAATTTAGCAGTTGAGTGTTATTACTATTATAGGTATATATTAATGTTATTGTTGCTACTTACTTACCTTTTGAGAGTAAAAACTGTAATAATTACAGTAAAGATAAATGTTTGCTTTGTTGCCTACGTTTGTATTCGTATTAACTTTAAGCATTGGGAGTTTTTCCATATATTTCTGCACATAATGCATTTTTAAAAATTATTTACCTCCAATCGAATAAACTTTACATAAACAAAAGCCTATCGTAACATTCGGAACTCCTTTAAAATTAAAAAGACTTCAAAACTTCTACGCGGTTTTCCGCTAATTTATGTTATGTACCAACATCGAAAAATAAAAATCAGCTGACTGACTGACAGATGCCGGAGCCGGATCCGGATATTATAGAGTCTGCTCTAATGTCTATGCCGCAGTCATGATGTAGAATTGGCCAAATTACAAAACAGTTAATGTTTATAACCAAGAACCCGCCAAATTACAAACAGATTTTAAAACAGCAGATCAACGTTTAGTCATATTTTAATACAGCTGTACGAAAGTCCGCCGTTTTGTATCAGCGCTTTAGATCAAATTGTATACAATTGTATACGTTAAAACTAAATCCTAAATTAACTGGAGTTATAATTTACCGTTATACAATGAGTAAGTAAACATATGGCATGGCCCTATCCACGCCTCCAGCTAAAAGGTGCCTCTGCCTACTTTAAAAAGTGACGATTGGGCTGAATATGTCGGTCGCTGACTTAGTTGTTCACTCTGAAATAGACCGAGGAGACGGAAGTTAGACCGAGTTCCTAATCGGTGTGGTCGGGTAGACCCATCTCCTCGTAAGGCAACTATACGCCGGAATACGGCTGGTTCAGTTGGCGATATGATTCTGCAGGGAAGTTGATGACCAGCGACGGTCGCAGCCTACCATGAAATTATTCGGACACGCTTGGGAATGTTAGCGCTAGTGTCGACTTTACGAGACTTACTAGCTGATGTGAAAATGATATAACGTTTTTAAAACAGAACCTACCTGGCTTTCTCTGGAAATGAACAAAAACTTGAATGTTAACATTGTTCACATTTTATCAATAGCTAGATAGAATTGCTATTATTGATTACTACAAAACTTAAGTGAGTTACTCATTTATATTAGGCATTATGAGATACAACGATATTTTGTATGGTAAAAAAGTATTTAATTTTGAACCTATAAACAATATGATTTTATCAGTTAAGTTTTCGCGGTTGTATGGGGAAACCATGGATATAAAACAAAGGATTGAATACTGTCAAAAAATTGCCAAAGTAAATTAAACTCTTACACACGGATACAACATTCAATTTTCTATGATTTAAACAACTAGAGAAACCATGAGGGGTGAGATCAATAACCAGAAGCCCGGTGTCACGCTCACACCCATTACGATGCAGTACGGTGACCATAAGGCAGAACTAATACGAACTAAACCTATGTATGACGTCTTTTAAATACGCTGTAAACAATTTATTACCGAGTTCAAAACGAACAAGGTTCTCAATTAGTCTTTATATACAGAATGGGTAAGGATGGGGTAGTAAGGGCAGCTATCTCTACCCTTTTAGATACAGAAAAACGGCTCTATTCTAAATTTTTGCGATACTTGGAGCTGAATTTACAGATTCTGAAAAAAATGTACAGTTAGCAAGAAAAAATTTAATCAAAAACTTTGACTACAACTAATTTAAGATGTGGCATATGCGCAGAAAGAAAGAATTACGGCAATAAACAGTGCCCGCGAATTATACGTTAATTATATGTCAACAAGTCCATAATCGTAACAATGTTTGGTCACCCTACTTAGTAAGACGTAGGGCTCTCAGTGAGTATCCTTGTCATCCCGTTTTTATCACAGAGTGCGCAATCCCTTGTATTATATCCATGGTTTAGGGTTATAAATTCATGATGCTATTAATCTAAGAATAAGAATTTTTAAGACTCCCTAAGATATTAACATCAAAATAAATGTTCCATAGAGTGTCACTGATTACGATAGATTTGTCCCTTATCTTATCACTGGCATAAGTGTAAGCAGTGCAAATATATAATCTTGTTAATGCTCCCTTTATGCTTTTAGTACCTCTATGGTAATAATTATAGAGATAAGACTAAAAGCAATATTTGACTTGCACATCCGTAATGCTAGGAATGGACAAATTTAAAAATCGATAAATATATCGACATTTTTAAACAGAATTGTTATTAAATCGAGATAATATCATAATCATCAGCCGAAAGACGTCCACTGCAGGACAAAGGTCTTATGCTGTACGCATCCAGCTTTTACCTGCGACCTTCACCAGGCCATCGCTCCACCTTGTGAGGGGCCTGCCTACTCCCCGTCTTCCGGTACGAGCTCAGCCCCAACGGCCGTCAGTTCTACGAGCGACGTGCCCCGCCCACTGCCACTTAAGTTTGGCAATTCTGAGAGCTATAGCGGTGACTTTGGTTCTCCTACGGATCTCCTCATGTCTGGTTCGATCTCGCAGAGAAACTCCGACCATAGCTCTTTCCATTGCCCTTTGGTTGACCTTGAGCCTTCTTATAAGGCCCATCGTGAGTGACCATGTCTCGGTGCCGTAAGTTATTACTGACAACACACACTGGTCAAAGACTTTTGTCTTCAGACACTGCGGTATTTGGGACAAGAAGATATTACGTAGCTTCCCGAACGTTGCCCTGCCGAGTTGGATTGGACGATTGACCTCTTTCTCGAAGTTGGACCTACCTAATTGGACTGTTTGTCCGAGGTATACATAATGGTCTACAACTTCGAGTGAAGAGTCTCCAACCTTCATAGGACTAGGTACGACATGAGTGTTTGACATGATTTTCGCCTTGTCCATACACATTTTAAGACCCACTTGTTGAGAGACTCTGCTGAGGTCATCGAGCATAGTGCCGAGGTCTTCCAGGGTCTTAGCCATGACCCCCATATCGTCGGCAAATCGAAGGTGAGAGAAGTACTCGCCGTTGATATTGATGCCATGTCCTCTCCAGTCCAGAAGCTTAAAAACGTCTTCCAGTGCGGTGGAGAACAGTTTTGGAGAAATAACGTCTCCCTGTCTGACGCCTCGCTGCAGTTGGATGGGGTTTGAGTTCTGGCCGTGGAGAAAGACTGACGTCGTGGCGTTTTCATAGAAACTCTTCAATACTTCGATATAACGGTGGCCTACTTGGCACCGCTGGAGAGACTGTAGCACAGCCCATGTCTCAATCGAATCAAAGGCTTTTTCATAGTCCACAAACATAGTGGCCGATTATACTCCTCTTTCTTCTGTATAACCTGCCGCAGCGTATGTATGTGGTCTATGGAGCTAAAACCTTTTCGGAAACCGGCTTGTTCGGGGAATGGAAGGTATCGTGTCTGCGTGTGAGAAAATTCATAATGACTCTCGAAAACAGCTTATAGACATGACTCAGAAGTGATATGGGTCTATAGTTCTTCAATAGGGTTTTGTCGCCCTTTTTGAAGAAGAGAACCACCACCCATCTGTGCCATGACTTTGGTGTTTGGCCCTCGACAATGACGGAATTAAATAGCTTCTGGAGAGTCTTTAGTATCGGCTTCCCAACAGCCTTGAGAAGGTCAGTTGTCATACCGTCATCGCCTGGCGCCCTATTGTTTTTGAGCTGTTTGACAGCTATACTAATCTCGTACAGGCTGATGTCCGGGATATCTTCGGTGTAATGTCGGATCAATCTGGTTCTTGGGTCTTTGGCAAGATTGCTAAGGTCTCTGCTGGAGATTGTTAGCACCCCCTGCCCCGCCGTTACCATGACCGCTACCTTGGCCAGGACTAGCAGGGCCGCCGGGGACTGGGGGCTGTTTAATTTTAGTGTCGTTCATTGGGGGATGATTGACATAATCACCACGCTTGGCAGGCGGGTTGGCGATCGCAGTATGGGATTTTATATGAGATGAGAGGACGATGCTGCCCACCCTATTTTCTGGTGTCCCTTGGGTGTCTAGTACAACACCTTCAGGAAACGATGTTATTCCCAGCAGTAACCCAACTGACTAGGGCTATGGATGCCATAGGCCGCAATCCCAAAGAGTGGTGTCCTGCTTCCGACCACACTCAGCCCAGACAAGTCCTCCTCCGATGTGGCACCGGAGTACCATCTTGTCTGAACTACCACTGTTTGCGGTATTTTATTTTAATACATATAATATTATTATTTGACGGACGATTTAGCGCAGTGGTTAAGAGCTTAAGCCGCTCTGCCTACTGCGTCTAATAGTCGCGGGTTCGAGTCCCGTACGGGACAAATCTTTGTGTGATCCACAATTATTTGTTCCGGTCTAGGTATTTGTGTATGTGAATTTTCGTTTTTATAAACGCACCCACGACACAGGAATAAATCCAAGTGTGGGGCTTTTTTATAAAAAAAAAAAAATATATATATATATATTTTCAATGTTCATCAAACAAAGCGGATATATTGTGAGGAGCCAAATACTTACCCCAAAATCTTCTATGAAAAATTAATCCTAAAAATACCGATATAATGAAATTACAAGTACCAACTTTAAGATATATGGACTAATTTATTGTAAAATATCGTCATTGATTTATCGACATATTTTGCTCATTCTTATTTTCTACTAGCCCTGTAGCCAAACCTACAGTTTTAACTGTAAAATTTCATTTTTTTGAAAATCTCCTCAGTTTTCAGTTTAGGTCTGCAAACCGATAGTTTTTTTATTTAAGAATTATTTTTATTATTCTGTAGATCTTATTCAGTGTACTAGGACAAAATTATCAAATTATTATATTGTCATCGGTCCTTAATACGTGTACAAATTTTCAATTTAATCAAACGTCTTGAAGTTGGTGAGAATTATGTTGAAAGATACCGCCGAAATACGGGTCAAGCTAATAAAAGCGTGTTAATAAAAAAAGAAAAACTGTAGATCTACAGCTTTTTACATGTTCCACACAAAGAGTATATAATCTTCTTCTTCTTCTTCAAGTTATGGCTTCACACTAATTATAAGTGTATTTTGCCAGTGTCCAGTAAGATATATATTCGTGTTTGTTTAAATTAATTCGACTCCCCGATGAATTTGATGACAACGATGAAAATAAAATTAATGAAGTACTCCACTCTGGATAGTAAAGCGGTGGATACTTTACATACCAATTCCGACGGCCGTTTTGAGGGAAGTTGAAAAGGCACCTTTTATCACTTTGTTACAATTACCTTCACTCATGCACATATAAGAACACATAATGGTTAATATTCCACCAACATTACACATTATTAGTCGAAATAACACAAGTTTTGGGAATTAAAACAAATTGACAACATCACTCTTCGACTTCCCGCCAAAACTCTCGAGTATAATCACTACAATCAACATTAAGCGGGCGTTCGCACGACCCCTTTTTTGTAGCGCTAAAATAAAGTGTCGAGATGAAACAAATGGAACACAGTACATGTGTTAACACGTGAACGCTTTTTTATCGCGACCGATTTTAATCGCGCTTGTTCTATTTTCAACGCTCGACGTTTGAGCGACGAACGGATGCGACAAATGGTTACGTTATGTTATGTTGAGTTATATACATGTGTTTGCACGAGCGTTGAAAAAGCGCGCGCTGCCATCAGCAGATAGTACATTTGTTAGTGCGGGTCGCCGATGCTTAACGTATGTTAAGTAAGTGACGGTCGCTGGCCGACCGTCACGCGATATGCAACACACAGACCAAAAAGTTTGTAACGATCTAATAAAAGTTTCACTTTAAAAAAAAACATACAGTCGAATTGAGAACCTCCTCCTTTTTAGAAGTCTGTTAAATAATACCCTCTATTCTTAATGATTGATATAAAATGAAAGTGATTGGTGATGTTTCGAAACATCAATCTTTTATTAAACTTTCTTTATTGTCGATGTATGATTTGAAGTTTTGTAAAAAAAACCTCGCTTTAAAAATATCAATAAATCGATATTTTACAAGTTTTTATGCACTTTTTTTCGAATGTCTGTTTGTCATTCTGGTTCAAAAGTTGTGATCCATTTTTCTAACACTTGCGGGCATCTGCATGGGTTGAAATTTAGCATACGAATATAAATTCGGTGACAATTGGACGATTTAGTGCAGTGGTTAAGAGCTTAAGCCGCTCCGCCCACTGCGCCTAATAGCCGCGGGTTCGATTCCCGCACGGGACAAATCTTTGTGTGATCCACAGTTATTTGTTCCGGTCTGGGTATTTGTGTATGTGAATTTTCATGTTTGTAAACGCACCCACGACACAGGAATAAATACTAGTGTGGGGCTACGTTTAAAAAAAAAATGCAATAATATAGTTCCTTAGAGGTATGTATGCCAACACTTCATCTGTTTACTGCATTGTACTAACCTAAAGCGAAATCGAAACATAAATAACTCACAATTTAAAACATCGATGTGCTGTCTATTATAACATCGATACATCGTTTCCACCCTTAGTGCTGAATTCCATGTCGCTGCACGCTTCACGTCCCTCTGTGAAGAAGCGCGCGCGCTGACTGATCTAAAATAATTATTTGTCAATCTACCTATTTCTCTATTTATCCGGACAGGAAAGATGGAGAGACATACGAATAAAGAAAGCCCAATAAAAGATTGATGTTTCGATACATCATCAATCACTTTCATTTTCACATTATTTCTTTACACGACAACAATATCATATTATATCGATACATTGATGCTTAACATAACGATGACTGCATCACAAAAAAAACCTTGGTCGGAATCGGGGTCGGGTGAAGTTGAATCCAACTCTGACTCCGACCTTGTAATGGCATCTCAAGGCAGTCAGATCGGAGTCGGAATCGGCAAGTGTGATCACGGCTTAATAGCGTCTCAAGGCTATCAGGTCGGTGTCGTGGTCGCGAAGTGTGATCACGGTTTAAATGTCGAGTGTTGAAAGTAGAAAAAGCGCGATTAAAATCGGTCGCGATAAGAAAGCGCTCACGTGTGATCGCATGTACTGTTTTCCATTTGTTTCATCTCAACGGTTTATTCCAGCTCTAAAAAAAGCGCTCGTGCGTACGGCCCCTTACAGTTTTTGTAGTTTTACTCTAAGACGGGGTTGGCAACACTACCTGCTAATAGTAAATGAACGAAAATCGTTGTTCATGTTC
The DNA here is from genome assembly GCA_905147815.2 of Phalera bucephala. NCBI lineage: Eukaryota > Metazoa > Arthropoda > Insecta > Lepidoptera > Notodontidae > Phalera > Phalera bucephala. The sequence continues at coordinate 18,140,121 of LR990623.1, read as the reverse complement.
ATGGGGTTCATAAAAAAAGAAAAGTATTCTTATTTCATTTCAGGAGATATACTTTTTGTATCAGATAATTCGGAAGAGTAGCTTGTAATGTGTTTTATGTAAGATACAATACGTTATGAGGAAACACATCAGTTAAGTGGATATAAAATGGAGGTCTCAAATAACACTGACGCCGTCAACCTTGGCGTTGGTGAGGTAGAAGCAGAGATTGGTGAGGAATTGAAGCAATTGGAAGAAGGAAAAGATTTTGATACTCGAAGCGAAGTTTCTAGTTCTTCATCAAGCGAGTCGAGCACTCCAAGCATTAGTTCAGTTAGCACCAAGTCTAAAGAAAGACGCGTCAATCGTAAACGAAACAAGTCTGCTAGCCGCTCGCCTGTACACAATAAACGAAGATGTGTATCTAATGCCAACAGCAAAGTGAAAACTTACGACTATATGACGAAATTGAATTACATGTTTAGAGATACAAGATTTTTTTTGATTAAATCCAATAACGCTGAAAACATTACATTGTCTAAAGCTAAGGGCGTTTGGTCGACCCTCCCACAAAATGAAGCTAATTTAAATCAAGCTTACAAGGAATCAAGGAATGTGCTTTTGATATTTTCAGTCAAAGAAAGTGGAAAATTTGCAGGGTTTGCTCGTTTGGGCAGTGAGTCTCGACGAGATGTGCCGCCTATATCGTGGGTCCTACCACCAGGTCTCTCTGCGAAAGTTTTAGATGGCGTGTTTAAAGTCGATTGGATATGCCGTAAGGAACTACCTTTTAGCAATACCTTGCACCTCTATAATCCATGGAATGAAGGAAAACCAGTTAAAATTGGCAGAGATGGCCAAGAAATAGAGCCTAAAGTTGCTGAAGAGCTATGCAGATTGTTTCCCGAAGATGAAGGAATTGAGATGACCCCAATATTAAGAAAATCTAAAGAAGCTTCTAAGAAAGGTTACTTAAAAAGTGGTGGTAATTACAGGACATACCGGGCACCACTCGCTTCAAGAGGATCAAATTATAGGAGTCGCTTAAGTACATCATCTCGGAGCAGGCGAAAGATCTTTATGTCACCAAGAAGTCGGATTGCATCTGGGTCATACAAAAGGAGATCTCCATCACCATATATGCGAGATAGACTGCCAGTCTGGTTTGGTCGAAATCGAGACGGATACAGTAGTAGCAGTTCAGCTGCGGCAGAAGCCTATGTCGCAGAATATATGCGTTCTATGCATCACCAGCTGCCTCCCCTCCCTTATGTGCCACCACCTGGATTCAGTGGTGCACTCTCGTCATATGACGGGATACCGCCGCCGCCGCCGCCACCGCCCCCGCGGTACTACGATATTGCAGATTACCCTCGTTCCGTGCTTGTATATGATAAAAGATCATACGAACGTTCAGTGGATGAATTTTTGTGGCGTACTTCTGATCGTTCTCGTGGTCGTAGTCGTGAACGTGAATCACACAGATCATATCGTGACCGACGATAAAACTATCAAACCCACTTGTATTGATTTAATTGATTATTGATAAATAAAATAATTGTGTTTGAACTTTGAACTTTATTGAATAAAATAATGTTAGTGTTGTGGTGAACTGTATTTATGATATCAGAACTTTAATAGTTTGAATCTGGACAGTATAAAAATATCATGTAGGTTGCTAAAGATCTAAGATCTAGGACTATTTACAATAGGTACTTTTAGTGAAGTTCCATGAAATGAGAAAATCTATTTACAGGGTATAAAATGTAAAATAATGGTGTCAGTGTGTACTAATCTATTTGATTGGATTTATTGAAACATTTACAATTTACATTTTTATAAACTGTATGAATGCTGATTGTTGAGAGAAAAGCAAAATATTTTCAAGTTCTGTACAACTACTTATGGTTGTGTAAATATCTGTGATATATTTCCACCTATTTTTACTATTATATAATTATGACTGCTTGGCTATTTCATATAGACCAAAGAATAAGATCCTAAAAAGTGAATTTTAATCATAATAGAGATATTTTATTTATGTTGTAAATAACAATATATGTTGTGGCTGTCAACATTGCACTTCCTACTTTAATCTACTAAACTCGGCCAATAATGGTAAACATGCATGTGTGATTTTTTCTTCTAAATTTTGTATATATTACATTGTTGTTATGTTAGTGTCTATCACCTGGTTTATATAATGCCACTAGTGCCATTTCTGGCATAGAGCTTTAAACAGTACCACAGCATGGTCAACTGTTCACATATTCCCTTTGTATTTATACTTCAGCGTTGCTCTATATTTTTCTTATGTTTATGAAACTGCCCACATCAGAGTTTCTTTTTCTGATGTGTCATCCTCGTTTTTGTGTTTTTGTATTTTATACCCGGTTTATACACTGCTACTACCGCCACTTTCCGCCAAAAGCATTGAGCAGTACCGCGGCAGTGTCGCCGTTCACATGCTCCCTTCGCACTGCAAGCATCACTTTGTTCCTCTTATATTTCCGAATCCGTTAATCGTAGCCGCCGCCGACTACGATGCCTCCGGACTTCTTTAGAGTTTTATCCTTAAGTTTTTCCAATAATATTTTTTCCCCATAATTCCAAAAAGATATCTAAACCGGCCACAGTGAGTGGGCGTGGCTTGGATCGCGCTCATGAAACCGCCAACGAAGGGAGCGCTGAGCAATGATCATATGGAAAGGGAAGTTGAGCATATGTGGCGCGTTTATACGACTAAACTTCTCTCACTTCACGCGGAAGTTGGCAATGTGTTAATTGGGTATTAGATATTTATTTTTACGTTTTTTTCACTAAAGCCCGCGACACAGTGGGCTTGGTCGGAGTCCTTTGATTCCCGCTAAAAAAAAACGGGAGCGCTGGGCAGTGATAGTGTGGTAAGAGAAGTAGAGCGTAAGTGATGCCTTTATACGACTAAGCTTCCCTCACTTCACGCGGAAGTCGGCAGTGTGTAAACCGGGTACATAGAATCATTAATTAGGCAACAACCACTCCATGTAGCTATACTAGCAGACTTATCGGACAAGTATCATTGGAATCTTAGATGAATTAATTGTTCAGAGGGTACCTCGCGCGCATTTGGTAGATAAATTTCTTACCTACGTTAGTTTGACTGGAACCGCTACGTATTTATGAGCTCGTTAAAAAAAATCAAGATTCCGGTAATAGTGCTGTCCATCTGTTTCATAATCATGCAGGAAAACTTAATAATGAAACAAAGATTAATTCCCATTGGTTAGTGCTGAGATTCCCTCATTATTTAAAAAAAAAACGAGAGATAAGATTAATCGAATTTGCTGGAGTTGCCAATTGGGTAGTGAGATAATGTGTCAAAATAATGAGAAATTGGTTCTAAGTATAAATAAAATATTATTTAATGTTACTTTTATTCTAGTAACAAGCGGTTTTTCTCAAAATGTCAGACAGGGTGAATTCCAGATATAGTGCGACAAGGATATTTTGGCCCGTGGATGACATTGTCAGGGCGCTGGTGTGAAATTAGGATTATCATTTAGTAAAATTTTCCTACATCTAGGGAAATATTTTAACAGGTGAGTCCTCACGGTTACTAATTAAAAATACGAAGGTCGGTGTCTGATCCTGTTTGCGGTATCTGTATCCGAAAGAAGGGATGTAAGGGCATCGGGAGGGTCGGAGAGAACATGCCGCGGACGGCGGTAGCGGCTGATAGAAGGGGAGTTAGGTTCGTAGTCGGCGGCGGCTACGGTTAACGGATTTCTATGATTGGACGCGTTCGCGAAATATCGGGTTGTCGCCTTTTTAATCAAGGCGCGAATAGGTTCGAGACCGAGATCGGAATGAAGATCTACATTCCGTATGAACCACGGAACTTCGACGGATTTGCGGAGGAAACGGGATTGAACCGTTTGGAGTCTTATCGATGTGAGAGCGCGAGGCGTGCCCGAACACCTTACAAGCGTACGTCATGATTGGCCGTACCTATACAAGTTTTGGGTCACGAAGGTCCAAAGGTCATGGTATTGTTTAAGGTGACCCCTAGATATTTGACCTGTTTGACCCAGGGAATAGGTATGTCGAACATGGTCACTTGACCGAGATTACTTCTGGGGTGGCGCAGGGAGAGGCGCGGGGTGGCACCTCTGGAGAAGAAAACCGCAGCGCTCTTGTCCGGGTTCACCTCAATACGCCACTTCCTGAACCAATCCCCTAGGGTGTGGGCGGCTGCCTGAAGGTTTCTGGTAATAAAACCCTTATTCCTATGCGAGACAGAGAACGGTATCATCCGCGAATAGGGTTAGATGTACCTTACTCGAACGAGGAATATCGTTCGTATAAAGGCTGAATAGGAGGGGTAAATTTCATTGCAAACGGCAACTCTACGACTGCCATGAAGTAATATTCCCAATTTGTTCCCAACATTCCACTTGATGACAGCGTTAGTTCCGATTTTGGCCACGGGCCATAATAACCTTGTACGACTGTATGCAATAGGACAAACGATATGTGCACAAAGTAGAAGAATTTGAGGGTATAAAGCAGGAAGCAAATGCGTATCGGACCTTTTGGGAGTTTGTCATTTCGGATGGTATTATGCATAGAAAGCCATAACTCCACGTGTATCTATATGTATGCAATATCTACAGAACTACAGTAACAAATCGTGTACATATTTCGTTAGATATACTTTGCCCTATCAAAACTGATAGAGTAAACAAAAGTCATTGCTTAGCCAGACTGCAAACGGGGGCGTGGGGGCGACCGCGGCGCGGCGTTCTCACACACAAGTAATTCCTAAAGAGTGCACGGGGAGTAGTGTTGTAAAAACGCTCGAGTCGGCGCTTAAACGCTTGAGTCGACGCTCAAAATGTTGCTAAGCGCTGGAGTCCAGAGTCGAGTCGGTTTCAGACCGGTCGGTTTGACCAATGCCGTAATAGCATGCACACCTAGAATCACAAAACATCGTCCAATGTATCGACAAATTCTTTGTCGGCGTTTGATGTTTGAGCCGCAAAATCAAGGATTCGTTTACACTAACGTTTTCGTAAAAATAAAAAAGAATGACAATAGGTGGTGACGTCGAAAAGTGGTGTATAGTATTCTATATTCCCTCAACCTCATACATAAGGATATAGGCGTGAAGGTGTGTGAGTAATCATTCAATAAAAAAAAAAATCGTGTTTCATAGTAGGTATCGCGCATACCCAAACCAAATTGGGAAGACATTTTCTATTGATGGTTAGGTTAGGTTTCCCCTAACAAGTTCTAAATACACCGTCACGCCTATATTTCCCAGAGGGGGTGGCAGAGGTGTACTGAGTACATCCACGTTTCGCCGACGATGTTAGGTCCCATGTAATAGGGGGCGAGCCTATTGCCATATACCGGGCACAATTCCAGACTCCGGACTCATACTGGGAATTTTTCGTTAGAAAAACTACATTTGTCCGACCTAGGATTTGAACCTAGGACCACGTGATCACAAAGCGCTGCGCTTTGCCACCAGACCATCGAGGCTAAATACATATATATGAAATACGATTACATACTTAATGGTACCCATGATATGATACAATGAGTACAGTGTGTACGCATCCATATACATAGTTGGCCCTTTCAAAGAATTATTTTACCTATATTATTTATAATTTCATTTTCGGCTTCACTTTTTACCTCTCTACTCTTTCGGCAAGTAACATCCCCCCCTGTGACCGCTCCGCTCCGCGACACATTTGGCGGGTGTGCACAGACAAATAACTACAACATGCATAAGCGCCCTATTACATGGGACCTAACATCGTCGGCGAAAAGTGGGTGTACACAGTACACCTCTGCCACACTCGTTGGGGGAATATAGGCGTGACAGTGTGTAAACACCCTCAGTCCAGAAGCATGCCATTAGCATATTACTGCACTTTTACTTGCCACAAGAGCTGAGAAAAGATGATCTTATCGTGCATTCTACTTGTATCCTTAGTATTAGTCATTCTTTCATGGTGAAATGTATACGTTTCTACAACAAATTACTCATAGATATCCGAAATATGCCTATTAATAAGTTCAAAAAGGCTATCAAAACTTGACTATGTATTAAAGGATATTACAAAAGTTCTTAGATTTACGCGAATATTACACATGAAATAAAACTATTTTACGGATTTTATCGCGGTTTATTTTTTTATTTTTAGTTCCCGACGTTTCGACGTTTCCCGTCGGTTCCCTCCCGTGACCATGGGTGCTGCAAAGCACTCGAAACGTCGGGAACTAAAAATAAAAAAATAAACCGCGATAAAATCCGTAAAATAGTTTTATTTCATGATATTACAAAATTTCGGAATATATCGATGATAAATCTGATTGGGTTTGAGCAGGTCCTCATTCAGCAACTCCTAAATACATTTTTTTTAAATACATTATTGTTAAAAATCAATCTTGCAAAAAGAGAATTATAAACAGAAAGACCAGTCAAATAAAACAATTAAGTTTAAAGACTAGCCCACTGAGTTTCTCACGGGATCTTCTTAGTGTGACGACGCGTTTCGATCCGGTGGTAGTTGTAAAAAGTTTAATAATTTTGACCGTTTGTAAAGAGCTCCTGTTGGCCTATGCAATAAAATATTTTTGATGTTAACCAGTCGTAACCAATATTCCACAAGAGTGGGCCGAGTATCGACCCCTGTGTAACATCGCACGCCATCATTCGACATAAGGTGCCCATCCCCTCCAATGTAGACGACACACCTGGCCTTGAACTAGTCCTATATGAACCACCGCCGCCGATACACCGGTACCCAATGGTAGGTCAAGCCCGTGCGATGCAACCGAAAGTTAGGGTGTTGAACATATTCTGAGCTAAGAACTGAAGCTCAAACTTAAGTAGAGGCGGGGGATGAACGTGAGGTTGAAGCTGAGATTGAGATTCGCTAACTACTGTAGGATTAAAAAGCTGTGATTTTTGTGGCAATGAGTGAAAATCTGAAGTCCGACATTCTCTAGCTTTGAGTCAACAGTGATCAAAATGAAAAGTGAAATGGCATAGTTTAGTAACTCTGAGAGGGTTTTCATTTCCCGTCTTAAACCAAGGATTAAATTCATGGGTCTTCGATACCTACTTGAAATGCGCGAATAAAATCAATCATTTGACGCACTCAGCGCAAAGTGGTTTAAATTTTATATTAAATAATAAACTCAAGATTACATAAAATCACTAAAATAACAATTCTTATTTTGAGAAAAATATTTTCCATGCTATAAATTAAAACTTTTTTATTATAATTATTACGTAAATTGCTGATGCTGATTTTTGAAGTTGGCATCAGGGGTTGCGGATGTATTCATTTTTTTTTTTAATATATTACTATCTTTATCATCACACCAGATCCCTTTCAGGGTAGGCAGAGAGTACAGAGTTCAAACGGGTTCTTTCGTTACAGACCTCTTTGGCTTCCTCCACTCTCGTAGTTCGACTCCTACACGATCGTCGGTTACGGAGACTCTTGACCTGCCCTTCAGATAAGACGAGGTCTATTTGGTCATGGTAAAAATGTCTGGGTCTTCCCCGGTACCTACATCCTTCCAATTTCGCATTGTATATCTGTTTTGTCGTTCCTTCTTCCGACATTCTTTTTATATGCCCGAAGCAACCCTTTCTTTTCACCGATACTATCATACCTACACGCTTTCTTACTACGCTATTGCGAATACAGTCGGTCAGCTTTAAAGAAACAGGTTTGCACCATGAAAGAGTTACTAATTCTTGGGATACCTTTAGCACCATGAAAGAGTTACTAATTCTAGGGATACAGGTAGAATCTATATCTATACATACATATAATAAATCTGTTAGGAAGTCGTGTCTGTACATGGAATATTTTTAGGAAATAATAACTCAGGGGTATCCTTCTATCGACGTAGAAGCCAATTTTACAATTTTTGGCTTTCGTGTCTGTTTGTCTGTCTGTCTGCCTGTCAGTCTGTCGGAGGGTATAAACCGTCATCACACAAAAACTACTGGGCGGATTTTGATAAAACTTTCCATGCGGATACCTTAAAATGTTGGCTAACATATTGTATAGTATTTATTTCGGCAAAATCAAAAGATTTTTTCAGAAAAGACGAAAATAAGCGAAATATTGTATTTCTAAAAAGACACTTTACTCCAAACCTATTTGAGGGATTTCAATGAAATTTTCTGTAATTTTAACCTGTACAAAAGGTCACCACTCTGTGTACATATATTTTCGAAAAAATTTTCAATTTTTGAGAAAAGAGAAAAAAGTCGATTTTGATTTATCATTCATTGTTCCAAAACTACTTTTTCAGATCTCAGTGAAACTTAGCATGGAGATATTTCATATGACAGACAACATAGTTTATATTTACGTTTTCAGGAAATCTAACAGTTTCTAGGGAAAAGTAAAGCATCTATATCTCTACATACTACATATAATAAAACTGTAAAGAAGTCATGTCTGTGTATATTTTAGTTTTAGTTTAGTTTATATCTTACAAAGACCACCTGTGCGGGCTACGTGGGGCTAAGACTGAACCCGGTGATAGAGATAGTTGATACAGAAATAAGTCTGGTGGAAGTTGACAAAACATACCATATATTCACACACTGTTCTTCCGGGATAGCCGTTATTTCTTTATACTTATATGGCAGAATGGATCTTACTAACACTTTCTAGGTGTTTTAGATCTCGAAATAATATTCGAGATACTTTTTATCCCGGAAACAATCACTGTTCTTGCGACATAGCTGGCTAAATGAATTTAATTGAAACTTGATATGAAGGTGTCTTGCACTGTAAAATAAAACAAAACACTTTTTATTACGAGAAATATATAACAGCAAAATATACAATAACATGGCTTCTGCGGAATATCTATTATTTCTTCATACTAAAATGGCTGAACGGATTATAAAGAAATATAATAAACCCAGAACGGATTATAATAAACCCAGAGATATAAAATGAGCAAGTGGAAGAACGTTGATATTGGGGAAGGCCTAGACTATCTTAACATAACCAAATAGAACATGTATTATCAGAAGGGCAAGTCAAGAGTCTCCGTAACCGGCGAGCGTATATAAGACGGACTATGAGAGTGGAGAAAGCCAGAAAGGTCTGTAAGAAAAGAACCTGTTGGAAATCTGAAACCTCTGCCTACCCTGCAAGGGATCTGACGGTATGATATAGATTGATAGATATTATTGAAGTATCTTAAGTCGTGAAATAGCAATATGAAATAGGTAACTTTGTTTACACACTAGATCATGCCGATATTATTCTGCGTTTGGTGGGTTTTAACCGGCCTGCATAAAGGTCCAAAGATATTAATCTTATTTTGTCGAAAGAAAAGCCTGGCAATCCGTCGATTTCCCTCTTTCTCTTCATCGGCGACTGGAAGCTTGAGGACCTGCTGAAATAGTTCTACAGCGAAAATTTACTCATATTTATGTCGACTTTATAAAGACTTTTGTAAAACAAAGACGACTTGGTTTAAGCGACAAAACGTAGACCGCCTTACTTACTTTGTCAAATAGTCGCAGGTAAGAGCCCCGCACAGCACACGGGAATATTGATTCGGGATTTGTGATTTTGAAATAAAGAAGATATTTTATGCACATACAGGCAAAATAAAAAAGAACGTTTGTCAGTGTTAATATCCAGAACGGTGGAACCGATTTTAAATACATTGTCATTGGTAAATGTAGGATTTCTCAGAGACTGTTGACTACTGTTTACCTTGGGAAATGCAAGATTTCAGGGGATAGTTGTGTTTGTTTCTCCATATTAACTCTGCTGAACGGATTGAAAAGAAACTTAATATCTCTTAAGTCTTGGAAAATTATTATTCCAAAAAGTCCTACCTATCTATCTCAAATTACAAAATAAACGCGTGCGAAGCCGCGGGAAACAGCTAGTGTACAATAAGATCATCTTTGTTCCGTGTATTACATGATGAATGTCTCTAAATTTTTTTAATTTACTTATTATCTCTTTAACATATAGATTTTCATATATAAATTGCGAGACAACTCTTAGTGGACTCCTTCCAAATCTGAGAGGACCAGGGACATGTTCTCATCGCCTGTATAAGTATTGTGGTGGTGAGTTTGAGGACTTTGTACGATGCATCTGTGTGGGCCGACGCCCCGCCGTAGCCCTGCCCGCCCGGTCCAGGACCCTACCGCAGAGACAGCTACCGGTTATGGCAGTTAGAGCGATTCGGGATACCGCACCGTTATAGTTCGATGTCGCGTGCATACGTACGGGGATCCCTCCTTAAGATCTCGAGGCGGAGGTGTTGGTCACAGTTTACCGTCTAATAGCTCCGTTGTTTCGAGCCACAGAGTATGTACTGGGCCAGAAGTTTTGGCGAGATGATGGTGACAGGCGTAAAATTGCGCCCTTTTGGAGAGACAGGTGGACCCAACGGCTGGACACTTGACCGTTGCAAGATTTCGCCCAGCCCTTGTGGATTGATTGGGTAAAGCGCAAGCATAAGGCGTTTACCTACCGGCTTACGCAAGTGCTGACCCGGCACCGTTGTTTTGGAAAGTACCTATTCAAAGTGACCGGCAGAGAAGCGATTCCATGCTGTCTAGTCTAGTGCATGCATCTTCCAAGTGCGGCGCTGACGAGGACAAAGCGCAGCTTATGCGTAACCCAGGTCGAACACGCCCTGAGATACGTAACGTAGTGTTCTCGCCAAGGCTGTGGGTTGGGTTGTTACTGACTTTCTGTGAGGAGGTCATTACGCTGGAAAAGGCGACGAATTAAATGGTCTCATTTCAGAGGCTTACCCTATGGCTGATCCGTTCCCTTGTCTGTGCACAACAGCCGGCCCTCGATAGGACAGTGTATACCTTGTGCTGCCAGCATTCTTGTCCAATAATAATTAGTGAGCGTGCGGTCTGTGTTTACGCCATAAGTGGAGTTCCATAAAAGTGGAAAGTCGCTAGCGGGTTGCGGATGGTTACACACGCGTTCCCATAGCCCGCTCCCGCTCTAGTGACGAGCTGGAGCCCGGTGGGGGTGTTAGCCGGTAGGAGTCTCGCCATAACCCCTCGCTTCCCCTGGTTTCCCCGCATTTCCCTCACTCAAAAAAAAGTTTCTTACTTGCCTTGTTATTGTTGAAAAATAGAATGGGGTTCTATTTGGCACCAGCGGATTCTATTTGATTGTCCGGACGGTTTTATCTACTGTACTTATTACCGTCGATTGTTAAGATTTGTGTATCAGCCATAAGAGTGTAATTCAAATAGTAAAATGCAGACAAGTAATGCCTCTACATCAGGGTGGTCATGAACTTTATTATTCTCCTGGAAAGTAGGTATTGTTTTTAATATTAATTTGGATTGACAATAATATTGTATCCATTTGCTTTTAGAAAAAAATGGGGACTGGGTGAGATACGTTCTTGCGACTTTGTACCCAAAGTTAAATTTGAGCCTTTCTGTACATCCCAGTGACTCATAGTCAAACGTCCAAAACGTTCTGAATGCCGTCGAGGCACACCATAGTAAATCGCCGTGACTATAGAAACGCACGCCTGGCGGTGTGCGGTTCTATTTTCCGGCGGTCAAGTGGCGACAGCTATGCGTTTTGATGAACCTTTCCAGGTAGACGCGTATTATATATTGAAATAAATTGAATATATTTTACGTAAAACAAACCCTTCCGTACGAAGGAGGCAATGCATACCCAATAATTCATAACCATGACATAACCTTGCAAGAATACGTAACCTACACTGCATTGTAAACATGTGGTTCACTAAGTAAGGATTAAAGCACGATTCAATTAAACAGTGAAGTAAGTACCGACTAATATTAACGCCACGCTAGTTGAATTCTTCTGAAACTTCTAAAGACCCAAACTAAGAACAGATTCTAGAAACATCCATGGGATATTATGGGTGTTGGTAGGGTATTATTGTATTACATGTATATATAACATCAGTCATGACTGTTTCAAAATATATCTGTCTTGATCACAGCCCACATAATAAAGGGTGAGCTTATGGCTGTAACAGTTCGCTTGATGTATGTTAAAAGATTTGTTGTTTTACTTACTGAAGATGTCGTAAAATTATTAAATCCACAATAGATAAGTAGAAATCCCCACTCCTACTTACCTATATAACTACAGGCACAAGGTTTTTAAATACTCTTGTGTTAGAGTTAAAGGGGTCTCGTTGTGTAGATAGGTACAACATGAGTAGTGAGGAGGTAGGTACCCTGCCCACTTTTTATAAGGAATTTACCATCTTTTTATAAGGGATAAAGTTATCTATGCTTATCTAGGTGATACTTATCGAGCCACGTGTCGATCATAATTTTACGGAATGCAGAGGTAGGTAGGTACCTACAGCATAAAATCTAGAGTATATGAGAGTACACTGACTTGGGAGAAAAGTTGTAGGTTATTAATATTAAAGTTGTGTTAATACACAGATATTCAATCGAGATGGGTTAACCTACCTATGTTTATTTAACTGTCACATATTTATTCTCAAGTTGAGAATAACTGCAATAAAATTCAAAGATTTGGAGAACATCTCTTACACCTATGGTCATTACTTAAAACTTATTGCCGTAACAGATAGTGTAAGTAAAGTTGTAAGCCTTAAATCTTTCTATGGAATCCACTGTCTATAATAAGTACACATATACTATCTCCATAGATTTATAGGTAGCCAAAAATTATCTCATTGAGTCCAAGTGAGTGTACAAAAGTAGAACCTACGAACACAGATGGTAATAGGTACCCACGAGTAGTACCTAATATGGACCCTGATGGACTCCTGATGCCAATTTAGTTTAATTGGTTGCTGGAGTTCTGGGTATCACATCACATGTAGTAGATACGCTGGCCAGGGACAATGATAAGTAAATCATATATTTTGTTATTTAATTGAGTAGGGGTATGTTCATGTTCAACATTACGAGTAGTCTATTATTACGAGTAGTATTTTGTTAAAAAAAATGCCTTTTTCAAAATCTTACACATTCTTGCATAGCTGAAAAATCGCTGACATAGGTAGGTGACCTAGAGCCTTAGCCTAGAGCAAATTTCTATAAGTATTTCTAATTGTTTCAGATTTGCCCATACCCATCTTAATGGATACAGTTACCAGTAATGGGACGAATAGGTATATTATTAACTACTTACGTATCTACAAATTTATCCAAAGTGGTTAAGCTGTATGTAAATCATTTATCGGTTTATAGGACGGATATTCTACCTGATCCGGTAATTAGAGATCATGTTGAGTGGTTCATCTACTTCGATAACGAGGATCATTGAATGTTTATTCTTATTATGTAACGGGATATGGGAGACGTGAATTTTGTAAGTAGCTGGCGCAGGCGTGGTGCGGCCCCATGCGCGAGGGATGAGGGCGCGTCAGTCGGCGCTCGGCGACTGGAGGTGCTACGCGCTTCGCGCCGCGCCCCATACCGCCGGAGCGTGGCTCGGGGCGTGGCGCTTACGTAAACACGCGTGGCACACAGCTCGTGTGGCAGGCGGCGCGGTGCCGCGCCACCGTCCGTCCTAGAACGACCCCATGTTGGCCCGCGCCGCCTCCTGAGTATATGTGGATAGTTCCACGCACCCCGCCGCGCGGCCGCCGCTGCCACTGTCACCACCGCCGATCAACGCGCTTATAGGTATGTACATCATATACATACCACACAATAACGATCATTTTATATGGTAAACACCAAAATGAAATAGCTAGCAGCCATATACAGATATTCTAACATGTGATATATGTAGATGAGATGAGATTCATGACTCCACCATCAGCAATAGCTATAAGTAAATTAATTAATAATGTCTGTCCAGACCTACGTAGTGAAGTACTCATCTATAGTGTAGTGCTTGAATGCGACTTCATTAGGTCGATGTTTTTAAGTGATCCATCCAGTCATCTTTCGACATAATTGAATATAGTTTTTTGAACTTTGATTGATTGACCTGGGTATATAACCACTATATAACTTTATATGTAGTATTCGATTAATAACTTTTTGAAATTAAAATCAGGGTTTGCTCTTTTATGTACTAACAAGTTTTATGTAGGTAGTAGTAAACATATTAATAATTAATTCACTCATTACTTGAAATTGTATCATAAATAACTTTTTTCAATAAAGTTGACCGACTTCAAAAAGCATAAAATAAATATTTGAAGTACTGCAGTCGGATACTGACACTGACTTCAAATATTTATTGTTGGTGTCACTATGCGCTTCCATAGGCATACCAACCACTTAAAAAAAATGTTGAAATGCTACTGTACAACTTTCGTGCCGACATTGCTTTTTATCATATTGTGTCAGAGTGGTAGATGAAATAACTGTATTAAAAACAATTCAACAAACCAAAACAACGTTAGGAAGGAACATTTTCGGATTAGTCCACGCAGTAGATGTTCAAGAACACCAACTTAATCATCGCCTATATTCCCCAAGCGGAGGTAGCAGAGGTGTACTGTGTACACCCACTTTTCGCCGACGACGTTAGGTCCCATGTAATGGGGGGGCGAGCCTATTGCCATATACCGGGCACAATTCCAGACTCCGGATCTATACTGGGAGTTTTTCGATAGAAAACCTACATTTGTCCGACCTAGGATTTGAATCCACGACCTCGTCATCGCAAAGCACATTATTCGCCACTAGACCAACTTTTGGAGCGTAAAAACAGCTGTTGAGGTCGCCTCTTGGATCAGACACCGACCTCGCCGGCGAGATCGAAGAATCCCTTGCCTGCCGGCCGGTGCAGAGCACCACGGCGAGACACCTAGTATATGCCCTCCCCCATAGCGGCTGCCGAGCTGAGGCCGTTTCTCCTTGAGCCGCCCTTGAGCTAGTTTCTCCCTTCCTCTTCTGGCTCGAGCGTAGTGGTTGCACACTCGCCCCCATGTCCGGTGAAGCTGTAAAGGCCCCGCAACCAAAAGCGTAGATCATTCACACACAAAGCTTAACCCAGCATAGACCTGTTTTAGAATATATCCGAGAAAAACAAATTAGAGTACGAAATAGGTATGTGGATTAAAAATTGTTTGGTTTTCTTTTTAATTATGTAATCGATTTTTTAGATCACTCTAAAACAATAAATGTATACAATAACCCATCAAATTGAATCCATTCACGTTACAAAAATAACAGTCAAGATGTGTACGTCAAGTAAATAGTAGTAAGTATTTACAGACTATTTGTATATAAATTTGTATATAAGTTCTACACATAGGTGATTCAAATCTGTTTTCTATGATAATCTTTAAATTGAACGAGAAATCGTTGAAACAGACGGATAAACAAAAAAATATTTTCAATCATCACATTAAAAAAAAATGACTTATCGATTAATCGAGAGTGCATTTAGAATCTATTGAACCACAATGAACTTTTTTTATTAAATTGTGTTTATGGCATCACGAGTTAGGGAAACGATAAAACAAACAAAAAATATTTACAGCAATCTATTTGAAAATTAATGCTGGTAGCTTCTTTACCAACGACGGATTGGAAGAACCAGGGTTTTCTTAATAAATAAGGCTGAATTTCAGAATAATATGTTCCTTTAACTTTAGAACTTTCAGACCAAAGTATATTCCAAGTCTCATAAACGTAATCCTGAGATAAAGAGAGTAAATCATGGGGATGAATTTTAAATGGCAATATGTCTTCCGAATTACAAGCTTCTTTTGCAAGAAAATCTCTCATTACCAATACCACAATGCCCAGGGCTCCAAACAAAAGTTACTAATAAATGTTTCGTCAATAACATATACAAAAGTTACGTATATCATAAAATAGAGGAAAATGATTTTTGGATTGAAAGGGATACCTCTGCATTGCCTGCAACGCACTTAGATAATCTGTAAATATTAAAGTATTACAAAGTTTAATTCCAAAACACTCAAAAGAAAACAGACGACTCCCGTGGCTATTTAATTTATTCAGTTATATCAAACTGCGAATGGTAAACAGTAGTTTTCTAGCATCTTTGAAAATGTGATGACACGTTGGCCACTTAATATAGGTAATTTATTCAAATACAGTATGAGATTCAATACTGTTTTTATTTATACCAAAATCATAAACTATACATGGAATAATTACTAGAGATTGGAAATCATGTTTGAATAATGGGACACAGGTTGAGGTATGAATAGGAGCGGAAAGGGAGAGACATTATTAAAACTCTGTATTAGGCAAGGGGATGATTTGTTTCCAATATGGAGAATTAGGTAAAGCGTCCTTTTAAAGGTTAAGTTTGTGCCAGATGGGATGTCGAGAAAACTGTAAACACCGAAAAATAAAACGATTTAATAGGTACTGTCGGCGTAATTTTAATGGTGGGTCAAAACATTGTACTTGTAATGCATTAATAGGGCTGGAACGCATAGCACCAGAAACGATTTTTAAACATTTTGATTGCACATTTGCAATCTAGTTTTTTGAAGGCCGCGAAGGCGTTTTATACCAATTTTAAGGAAGAGGGATGGACTCCCCACCACACTCCTGCTAGACATTTCATCATATTAACTAAACGTTCACATTTCACCACTATATAATCTAAATGTTCTAAGCCTGAAAGTTTAGTCAAAAATTATTCCTAAAAAAATAATTTGGTTTCTAACAGGCAGAGAGGAATTTTCATATGTAACACGCACTAAAGAAGGTTAACGCATTCTAAAAAAATACTGTATTACTCTTTGAAACGAATATCACTAGTCCATTAGAGTCCATCCAAGATTTAAGTAAACGAAAAGAGTGAGATAAAATGAAGCATGCCCTTATAACATCATTATTAATAACATAAAATAACAAATCATCCGCATATTGAAGGATATTGACGGCACTAGAGTTCGATTAAAGTTGAGGATCGGAACAAGCAGAATCTAGACGGTAAATGTTGTATAACAATGGACTTAAAACGGACCCTTGTGGAAGTCCTTATAAACTTGCCTAGAATGAACCGTACCATCATCCTGTATTATTCATATACACCGTTCAGACAAAATATTTATGATAAAATTAACTAAAATATGAGGAATTTGTAACCTTTTCAGCTTGTTTTTAGTATTGATATTACAACATTATAATACGCAGACGGAATATCAAGAAAAGCCGCTAATAAACAATTTGTACGAGTTAATGTAAGACTAATATCAGTAGTAAATATTGCAATACTAGCTATTGTACCTTTTCCTTTACGAAAACAATATTGACTATTAGATAATATAATGCGATTTTCAAAGTACCATTCTAATCTATTCTTAATTAACTGTCCAGCTACCTGTAACAGGATAGAAGATAAGGCAATGGGACGATACGATGAAGCGTGGGAAGAGGGTTTAGGAGGCTTAAGTATACGGATGTTTTCTAGTGTTCTCCATGAATCAGGAATATTAGCAGACTTTTTAAATAGGTTTATTGAATTTAAATAATATGTGAGGGCACAATTCCCAAGACCAGCTAAAAATAAATATGGAATTCCATTTAGAACAGGAGTAGAATCTTGAACATATGAAATAATTCCTTTTAACTCAGTTAAGGACAATAAAATAAAAAAAATAATTAAGATCAGTTATTTGATCAGCTAAATATAGCTTAATCCCATGATGATTAAGAGAAAATATTGGCTTTATATTGTCTTTGTCAATGCGATGGGCAAGACTATCAAGAAATTAATCAGTTAAAGGGGTAGCATAGAAACTGAAAGGTTTACTATTGCGGACTTAAATCGTTTAATATTTTAGACAGTAGAGAAGGAGTAGAAGGAGAGATAGATGAACAGAATGATTTCCATCCTACACCCTTTTTTTGTTTTAATAGTTTTTTAGTATTAGACATCACAGCAGAAAGAGTTTCAAAATATTTAATTGTTATATTTTCACGGTAAATATCTTCAGCTTCTTTTCTCCATTTCACGGCTTTTGAGCATTCATCGTCCCACTATTAAGGAGAAGATACGGATTTATTTTCTGGAAATAATTCATCGGCCACATTTAACAGAGTTTCAGTAAATACTTAAGAGCATGCCTTCTCGTTTCCATTGTGAATCTCCGGTAATTGAGATTTTTTTTCATTAACTTTGGTTTTAAAGGAATCCCATTTGATATTTTTCAGTATATATTTTCTACGAGGTAGTTTTACATAAGAGCTATTGTGGTAATTTAAGGGAAAATTAATAACCATTGTGAAATGGTCACTTCCATATGTAAAGGGTGATAAGCTAGAAGCCCCATGATAAGCTAGAAGCTAAATCCATACATGGGAACATATAGATAAATCTACAGCACTTACATTTTCAAGGGGGCCAGTAGGTCTAGTACGAGCCCTCGAATTTAATAAGCATAAAAAGTCTAACTTTTACTTTTTTTTAACTTTTACTTTGACGGACGATATAGCGCAGTGGTTAAGAGCTTAAGCCGCTCCGCCCACTGTGTCTAATAGTCGCGGGTTCGATTCCCGCACGGGACAAATCTTTGTGTGATCCACAATTATTTGTTCCGGTCTGGGTATTTGTGTAGGTGAATATTCATGTTGGTAAACGCACCCACAACACAGGAATAAATCCTAGTGTGGGGCTACGTTTACAAGATCTTGGTATTACACTTAAAATATTTTTAAATTCAATAAAATTACAACTGTAAATCGAGGTATATAAACACAAACAAAATTAATATTATTTACACAAACAGAAATATTATCATTATGAGAAGGAAGTGGAAATGTTGAAAAGAAAAAAGAATTTTTTGGCAAGTATTTCAACACCGCCATTCCCGTCACGTCTGTCTTCACGAAAGCAAGTGAAACCCGGGATCTTGAACCATGTTTCAGAAAGACTTTGAAAGGTTATGTTTACCAGTTAAGTAAATTAAATCAGATTTATTATTGTATAGGCTCCGGCAATTCCATTGGGATACTAAAATTGTGTCAATAACTACGGCAACGTTGGATGGTGGAATTAAATTGAACTGTGACAGTGCTAATGCACTGTCACAGTTCAATTATATTGGACAGAGATGATTCTGCTGTTTTGTCATCAGCATTATTTTTGAGGGCACAACCCTTATTAAGTGGCGAAAAACTAAAATCTTTTACTTATTCAGCATGGGCTTTGCGATCGTACCCTTTTATTACACTTGGAGGCGATCGGGGCTTTAGATAAACTGTCTTGCTATATGACTTGAACGGTTGTTAGGTATGTAGTGTGTGATTCTGATCCAAATTACCATTTAAATTTTTAGGTGATACGTTTGCATTCTGAGCCCTTAGTTAGAACATCAGAGTATAGTTTATGTGAAGCTGGGTGCATTTTAGATGCTTCTGCATAAGATATACAATTCTTTACTATTGACGCCTTGATTTAATTCTGTCTAGCATATTCAGGGCAAGATTTATTAGAAGCATAGTAGAAACCATTACATATACAGCAAGAAGAGAGATCTTCTTCGATCTTACTAGACGCCCCAGAGAGACCCTGACCGTACTTATAGCATCGAGGCTTTGAACGACACTGATTTTGCGTACGACCATATCCACAACAATTATAACTGGATTGTGGCGAAAGTATATAATTCAACGGGAAGGGAATTATAGCACATAAACACTCTTTTAGGAAGAATTTGTCCATCACAAGGTATAACCACAGACTGTGTAGGTTTCTACACAGGATTCTCCTCAACCATAGCCTTATAATTAATTCTTCTTAATTTTAATATATCACCAGAACCTATGGGCAATATGATATTAGTTTGGACTTCCTCTATGGACCATTAGATGAAACCCCTCGTATAATACCCATTCTAGTAACATTATAAGTAGGAAGAAAGGCTCCAAAGTTGCTATTAGATAGGTTCTTGTTATCAATGAAATTGTTAGCATCAGAATAATTTTTTAAAGACAAACACATCTTGTTTCTACCTATTTTCTTAATACTTCTATTAAATATATTTTTAATTTCACCTTTTTAGAAATTTACTAAACGACACTGGATGTAAATAGGTAGCATCATTTGGCGTAGACACAACTTTTTGCACATGTATGAGAAAAGGACCAGTGTCACATGTGGAATATAGTTTGCTATCAATCTGAGTAGGGCGTGTTGTGTCAACCTCTACAACCTCTGAGGCCTTAGAAGGAGTTGCCTCTAGTCCTTCTGAATGCCTAGTGGGTTGGGGATGCATTTTAGATAAATCATTAATGCAATTGTAATTTATACTAATGTCTGTTGTCGAAGACTGCTTTTTTACGCATATTGCAATTCTTGCGAATTTTATCCAAACGACTTCTTACCTGATTCATAATTTTCAACAGTGACATAGTATGCTGCCGGGGGAGCTAAGCCCCCCGGATCCTATGGTTCCATATAGGAGGGAAATATAAACGGATAGAACTTACCACTACTTGAAGATTATGATATACAATATTTAAACTATTTTGTCCCTATTTGTACTACTGAACAATAATAAAACAAAAAAATAATAATTTGAAAAACGCGTGTTTCTTATTCGACCTTTCCCGCCCTTTTTCCCGATCATTGTTTTTATAATAAATCGAAACCTTTCGAAACGCTTAGCAAAAATGACATTAGCCTAATGTCACATTGACAGTTACAGATTAAATAATAAAATTCCATCACTCATTTTTTTCATGTTCCACTTTTGGCATTTACTTGAGTTTTAGCTTTTATGAACGCTTAGCTATCGTAAGACAGTCATCTTAGAAATATTTACAAGCGAAATTCCGCTTAAAAAAAGTAAAAAAAGTAAAAGTCTAAAATTTTAATTTACGAGTAGTTGTTCCACAAGGGCTATTTGTGCGAATGACAATGATCGTCTTTTTCACACAATTAAATCATAATATTTAATAATCCTATTCATAATATAATAGAGTAGCAACTTCTGGCACAATACCAATTGAATGGTTATTGCAGCATGTTATAATGACAAATTACGTAAAAATAGCAGAGTTGAGGCCCTGGTGTATCGTCAAAGTCCAAGGTCCTATACCGATGAAATTAAAATAGGACAACCTTAGACCTATAATAATAATAATAAATTCTTTTTTTCGACCAGCTGGGGTCACGTGTCAGTAAAACATTTAGTCTTAATATTAGGGTTAGTAAAGAAACATTAACAACAACAAAACGCAATAAGTCACACAAATCAAGTCTGTAAATGAAGCATACAGCAATGATTCATGTACTGACAGTCGAGTCTATCAGCCATGGCCAGTCTATTAGGATGCTGTTGGAACTGCCCCGAACCCTCCGCACCAAGGATGCGCACCGTTTCCGCATAGTGGCGAAAAAGCAATCAACTCTCGCCTCGGCGAACATTCCTGACGCGCTGCAGAACCGGGGCAGTCCCATCAGCACTCTAAACGCAGTATTATATTGTATGCGCAGAGCGTTGTACTGCCTCTGTATGTAATACGCCCAAAGGCAGCTCGTGTAGAAGGACGTACAAAAGCTCTAAAAAGAGTAATTTTAACACCCCTCGAACAGCGAGCAAACCTTCGGGAGATCATGTTCGCTCTTATAGACAACGCCCTGCGCTCTCTCTCTATATCTGCATCGTGCTTCAAGCCTGAGGTCACGATATGCCCAAGATATTTAAATTGTTCAACCCTATTAAGTGGGGTACCGTTGAGTCTGATGGCTGGTATATAATCTGGGCATTTACCTCCGGCCCGAAAGACCATGCATTCACTTTTCTCAGTGTTATATATTAGGCCATGGCTGAGCGCATATTTTTCACATATGCCAAGCAGTTTTGACAAGCCACAGACTGACGCACCCAGCAACACCATGTCGTCCGCATAACTGATATTATTACAGTATATACCGTCAATATGGCAGCCGACACGAGCACTGCTGAGCTCCTCAATCAGAGCGTTCACATACAGGTTGAAGAGCTTGGGCGATGTCACCCCTCCCTTCCGTACTCCGCACTCCAACCTGTAGGTCTCTGAAAACTCATTCGACCATCTTACGACGTTGACCTGGTTCTGATACCAATACTTAAAGATCTGAATAAGTTCTTTTGGCACCGACGTTCTACTAAGCTTTTGCCACAGGATATCGTAGCAGACCAAGTCAAACGCCTTCGACAAATCGAGGAAGCAGGCGTAAACGGGGGTATCTCGTTCAGTGTAGTACTTGACAGTATGCTTTAAACACAATATAGCTGTTTCTGTAGACAACCCTGATCTGAAGCCGAATTGGTTATCATGAATTTCAAGATATTTATCTAGATGTGTGCTGAGCAAAACATCAAGCACCTTCGCCAGTATAGTAGCCAGTGATATCGGTCTGTAATTGTTTTTATCACAGATATCCCCAGTCCTGTTCGTCACTATTGGCACCACCACAGTCTTCATCATTTCCACCGGTAGGTATGAGTGCCCAATACACAAAGTGTAAAACATGGCAAGCACTCCTGGCAAATGAACACCAGCGTGTCTAAGATGCTCCACACTCAGTCCATCATGGCCAGGAGACCTACCACGCATCATAGATTGAATGACGTTCCTAACATCTTTCGCTGAGAATCGGACTTTTAGCTCATACTCATGTGAAACCCCTTCACAAACCGACCCAAACCGATACTAAACTCAATGCGTAAAGAATCATTAAAATAGGTTCAGAACTAACGGAAATATCGGGGAACACACATAAAAAAGCATACATACAGACGAACACAGAACCTCCTCCTTTTTGAAGTCAGTCAAAACCAAAATTAACCGCTATAAAATCCGAAATAGTTTAATTGCAATTTAATTGTTTTCACACTTAATTTTTGCCCATCTCTGCCGATAGGTAGATAGGTAGTTATATCTACTTCAATGAAATAAGCAAAATAAGTTAAGACATTTAATAATTATTTTTATACAAACTTGACAGCATAGAAAATCATATTTGGACGGACGATTTGGCTCATGTATCTCTCAATCACGTTTCTGTACCTACCGTCTCTCCTCTATCCATATCCTCAAGCCAGATCCTTGCAGGGTAGGCAGATTTTGTGGTGTGTGAATGATCTACGCTATTGGCCGCGGGGCCTTTACAGAGTCAATTTATCTTCTTTATATCATGGTGCCAAATAACGCACCCTCCCGATGTCCTCACATCGTATACCAATAACCCACACTGACACCGCCGAGACTGACGTCTAAGAATACCTTGCTCGCCGGCTGGTGCTTCACTATTTATTTAGTTTATTTTGGAAACATCGAGTAAGAGTAGGTATTCCAAGTTTAGTAAGTTTTCTAAGCCAACAGAAAAACCGCGTCTTGCCGTTATTACAGCGTAAACCGAGTCGACCTCCATCCCCCTTTCTTAAATTTTATTAAGCTAAAACAGTAGTGGTTTATATGAATTACTTGTCTAAACATCACGCGCGCGTAAATGCATAAAATGTATCTACCCATAGGGTAGGTAAATTGTAGTATGCACACGCAAGCGCACGCACACATGACAGCGTTAGAGCAAAATTTCGAACACTCGCATCGCACCCATATAGTGGGTAACTGATGCCGGTTTTGGCGCCATTTCGTTAGCAATGCTCCGTCTAGACAAGTCAGACTAAGAGTGGTGAATTCATTTAGATCATGTGTGTGTCAATGATGTACGCTGTTGGCCGCGAGGCCTTTACAGCTTCACCGGACTTAAAGGCGAGCGTGCAACCACTACGCTCTAGCCAGCCAGAAGGGCAAGAGGCGACATACTCGAGGGCGCCCTCGGTTGGGACAGTCGCTGTAGGGGGACGGGTGCACTACTAAGTGCACCGGTCAACCGCCGGCTATGGGAGGGGATCTACTACTACGTCGTCGTCGACGCCCATATTCTAAGCGGAAAGAAGGGATGACAAAGCATCGGGGGGGTCAGTGAGAACATGTCGCGGCCGGCGGTGGCGGCAGGGGTCGGGGGGGAGATCGTAGTCGGCGGTGGCTACGATTAACGGATTCGCATGGGTAGATGCGTTCGCGAAGTGACGTGTTGACGCCTTTTTAATAAAGGCGCGAATAGGTTCGAGACCTAGATCGGAGTGGAGGTCGACGTTCCGTACGAACCAGGGGGCTCCTACGGCTTTACGGAGGAAGCGGTTTTGAACCACTTGGAGTTTATCGATGTGAGAGGGGGCCGAATGCCCGAACACAACACACGCATAAGTCATGATGGGTCGAACGCAAGTTTTGTAAAGTGTCACCTTATTTCTAAGGGACATTTTACTCCGCTTGCAGATTAACGAATGGAGACGACCGAGCACAAATGATGCTCGGTGACGGACCCGCTTGATGTGCGGGCCGAAGGACATGGTACTGTTTAGGGTGACCCCTAGATATTTGACCTCTTTGACCCAGGGAATGGGTCGGTCGAACATGGTCACTTGGCCGAGATTACTTCTAGGGCGGCGCAGGGAGTGGCGCGGGGTGGCACCTCTGGAGAAGAACACCGCAGCGCTCTTGTCCGGGTTCACCTCAATACGCCACTTCCTGAACCGATTCCCTAGGGAATTGGCGGATGCCTGAAGGTTTCTGGTAATGAAACCCTTATTCCTATGCGAGACGTAGAGAGCGGTATCATCCGCGAATAGGGCTAGATGCGCCTTACTCGAACGAAGAATGTCGTTCGTGTAAAGGCTAAACAGGAGCGGAGAGAGAACTGAGCCCTGTGGGACTCCAGCACTGATGGAGTGGGAAGTGGAGCGCGTCATTTCGACGCGATAACGGAAGGCGCGATTCGACAAGAAGTCTCGTAAGATGAGCACGAGTCTGTCCGGCACACCCAATTGGTAGAGCTTGTAGATCAAGCCGTTGTGCCAGACTTTGTCAAATGCCTTCGCGACATCTAGGAAGAGGGCGCCCGTGTAGACGGGTTTGGGTCTATTGAGACCGGAGAGGATGTGCTCCGTGATGCGGTGCACTTGGTGGACACAAGAGTGTTTGGCTCGAAAGCCGAACTGCTCGTTGATAAGGATACCCCTGGACGTTATGAAGTCTTTGACGGCTCAAAGACGCCAGAAGTAGGCGCTCGTAGATCTTGGCCAGGGAGTTGAGGGTTGATAGGGCAGTAGCTCGCGGGGAGATTGCGAGGTTTGCCGGGCTTGGGAATGCCTATGACGTCCGCCTCCTTCCACTTAGCGGGGAAGGTGCAGTTCGACATGGCGGCGTTCAGTATGGCCACTAAGAGGCAGATGAGTTGGGCGGGCAGGCATTTCAGAACGCTATTCGAAATGCCGTCAGAGCCGGGGGCTTTTTTAGTTTTCAGACCCATAATGAGATCTTCGACCTCCGTTTGGGTGATAGGAGGTAAGGAATCGACGGGGGGGAGGGATGCCCTGCGCTCGACTTCCCTGTCGACCGCGTCGACGTGGGACTGGTCGACTGACTGAGAGCTAGGGGTGCACTGGCACTCGAGGGAGTCGGCGAGAAGCTCGGCCTTTTCATCGTCGTCGAAGGCTGGGGGTGCGCCTGAAGGGCGGGACAGCGGGGGCATGTCAGTCGTGGAGTCGGATTTGAGTGGGATCTCATTCGTTCCAAGAATGCCTCTATCCGAGCGTACGACTCTTACTCCACCGAAGCCAATCGGGCCCGGATGCGCGCTTCACAACGAGAGGTAAAGCGTCGTGTCGCGGAGGTCCGGGAGGAACGGTGGGGTGACTTCCTAGAGGGCATCGCGCCATCGCATCTGGCCTACTGGCAGCTGGCGCGTAGTCTCAAATCCGACTCCACGACTGGCATGCCCCCGCTGTCCCGCCCTTCAGGCGGAACGAATGAGATCCCTAACATCGTCCGGCAGTCGAAAGCGGTTGAGGCAGAGATCTTCCGCCTCGACTTGCTTGGACGATCGACTGAAAGCCAATCGGATGTGTTCGGTGAAGGCATCAACGGCCTGATCAGTGTCCTGAGGGGACGGGGGGAGGGTCGGCATCCGCCAAGGCCGTGCTTAGTGCATGCCAATCCACCACCGTCTTTTTGGGTCACTGAGGGGCGGAAGGGGGGGAACCGAGTCTCATGACTACAGGTCTATGGTCAGAGTCGAGTTCCTGGACTACTTCCAAGGAGTGCAGCCGTAAGGTGACACCCTTAAGAATCGCCATGTTCATTTAGATCAATTAGACCAGGCGTCGTGGGAAAAAGTGAAAAAAATATTTGTGTCATAACTTTGTTAAGTATGTTTTTCCTACCATTAATTTTACTCAGGCATGGATACATGACACTTACCAGACACATCTACTTATAGATATTTAAAGCAATACAAGTTTTGGGAATTAAAACAAAATTGAGAACATCTGCCTAGAACTGTTCCTCATTTCACCGTTAAAGTCTGTTTCTTTATGGCTTGTTTTTTTTTAATCACCAGCATCAAGTGTGGAGATGCAGATGCGCACAGCGCTGATGGCGCTTGCGGCGCTAGGAGCACTGGCGGTGGCGGCGGCTTCAGCAGCGGCGGCCGAGCGTGGCAGCGGCATCAAGGTCGGCGGCGGCGCGGCAGGCGGCGGCGCGCGCGACTCGGGGCGCGGCGCCGGCGTGCGCATCGGCGGCGACGGACTCCGACGCCCGCGCACTTCACCCGCGCCGCCGCCACCCCGCGCGCCCTCCTCTATCACGGCGGCGCTCGTAGTGCCACATAAAGCCTTCGGCACGCGCGACTACACTAAAGCCGAGAAGGCAGCACTTTCTAAATTGCCACGAAAACTTAAACTCTTCTCACAAGTTCGCCTAAACATAACGCTCTCTACGCAAGGCCTGACGCCTAGCCCTATGAGTAAGTGCTGATATATTATGACTCTCATTTGCTTGCAGTGATTCATGCCTATCTTGTCGTTACGAACACTATCAGTCTCATATAACTAATCTCTGTACGCTTTCAGCTATCCTGGATTCGCTATGTAAAGAATTTCTAGCGGTGAATGTGTCTGCTATCCTTTATCTTATGAATCATGAACAATATGGGCGCTCTACTGCCTCTGCACAATATTTTCTACAACTCGCCGGCTATCTCGGCATACCGGTAATTTAGCATTTATATCTTGCCATACTTTTTATCATTACTCAACACTTTTTATACCTCTTGCATGATGTTCAGGGTGAATTTTTAATCACCAGGTCATTGCGTGGAACGCAGATAACAGTGGCCTAGAGAAGCGAGCGTCACATGCATCTCTGCGTCTTCAGTTAGCCCCGTCCATAGAGCATCAAACAGCTGCTATGCTATCTATATTAGAACGATATAAGTGGCACCAGTTCAGTGTCGTTACCTCGGCGATTGCTGGTCACGATGACTTCATACAAGCCGTACGAGAAAGAGTAACTGCACTTCAAGTAAGCGGTTGATTTAATTTTTATATTAGACTGACTAATTGATCCGATGATTTCATTTTAAAATTTAGTACCTAGTAAGCAATAGGTACTAAATTTTTACTAACTTTTTCAAATTAGGCGAAATTATAAAATATTACAGGACCGTTTCAAATTCACGATATTGAACGCTGTCGTTGTAAAAAGATCATCGGACTTGAACGAGTTAGTGACCAGCGAAGCCCGTGTGATGTTGCTGTATGCGACACGCGAGGAGGCGGCCGAAATCCTGTCCGCGGCCGGCGACTTGCATCTCACGGGTGAAAATTTTGTCTGGATTGTCACGCAAAGTGTTCTCGGTTCGTTACAACAACCGAACAAATTTCCTGTCGGTATGCTTGGTATGTATTGGTGTTTTGAAAGTGTTATCAAATGTTCTTTGCCTATTAATTAATAATAGCTACGTTGAATGAGTGTCCGTTGTGAACGTCTTCTGAATCTCAAACCTGTTTTGTTTAATAGGGGTTCACTTTGACACATCAAGTGCGTCTTTAATAGCTGAGATAGCTACAGCCGTAAAAGTTTTCGCTTACGGGGTTGAATCATATATATCAGAACCTGAAAACATTAGATACCCACTCGGTACTCGACTATCATGCAGTGGAGCCGGCGCTGGAGAAGCGAGATGGTCCACTGGAGAACGATTCTATCGTCACCTACGCAATGTTAGCGTTGAAGGCGAATCTGGACGGCCAAGCATTGAATTTACTCCAGATGGTGAATTGAAAGCAGCTGAACTCAAAATTATGAACCTTCGACCTGCACTAGGTGAACAGGTAGGTAACATTAACTTTAGACGAAAAACTTAAAGTTATAATCGTCAAGGGTAATGGAAAGAGCTATATATGCTCTAAGTTTGCCTGTGTGATCGAATCAGTTAAATGAGGAGATCCGCAGTAGAGTCAAAGGCACTGATATAGTACTCAAAATTGCCAAACTTAAGTGGCAGTAGGCGGGGCACATTGCTCGGAGAACTAACGGCCGTTCGTTTACAGATCGCCACTCGAGAACTTTTCTGCCTGAAAGATTCGCGAGTGGCGATCTCGTACCGGAAGACGGTTGGGCAGACTCCCCACAAGACCAATGCCATGGTGATGGTTGCAGGTAAAAGCTGCACAAAGCCGCCCCAAAGGCTATCTTTGGGGGAGGCCTTTGTCTTGCAGTGGACGACTTTCGGCCGATGATGAAATTATTATACCTAACTACCTATTATTTTTTTGCAGTTGGTGTGGGAAGAAATAGGCACTTGGAATTCGTACCCGAAAGAAAGACTCGTAATCAAGGACATAGTCTGGCCAGGCGGATTGCACACTCCACCACAAGGAGTACCGGAAAAATTTCACATGCGTATAACATTTTTAGAAGAACCACCATACATTAATCTAGCCCCTCCAGACCCTGTCAGTGGACGTTGTTCGTTAGACAGAGGTGTTATCTGTCGCGTAGCACCTGAAGTCGAAGTTGCTGGGTGAGTCTTATACAAAATATACGCATTTAAGTGTGTATCTTTCCCCAAAGTTTTATTGTCCCTTTGAGGACAGTTACTTTAACTTGAAATATAGACAGGTATCAACTTACCTACCTTGCTTGCAACTACGTAATTTATATTTATTTTTATCTAGATTGGAAGCAGGGAGCGCTCATGGAAATAGCTCTCTTTATCAGTGCTGCAGTGGATTTTGCATTGATTTGCTGCAGCAATTAGCTGAACAACTAGGGTTCACATACGAACTCGTGCGAGTAGAAGACGGTCGATGGGGCACGTTACACCATGGCAAGTGGAATGGTCTTATTGCTGATCTTGTTAACAAAAAAACTGATATGGTGAGTTTATTCAATGGCATTTTGATAGTAAATTAATTCGTTTTCCCACTAATGCCATTTGTATCATAGTAACTTAACTGATATGTAGTTACAGTCCAGCTCATAGAAAAAAAACAAAAGCTCTTTCTTTTTTCTAAGGTCCACAGGACTAAAACGGGTCGCAATACTTATTCTTGCAGGACAAAGTTTTGTCGGCCCGTGATTCGAGTATTGTTCGAAACAATTCTTCAGGGCTTAACACGCACAGAACGAAGAGCACTTGCTAACTCGTAAGATAAAACGGTTATCGGTCTAGGGCGAAAAAATCCGTGATATATGTCTTGTCACGCCACCTGTGCTAGCCTGTAATATTTTCTTATAGGGAACGCGTTAAGTTTAATTAATAAGTACTTAGTAGGTACGTGTGTAGGTATACATAAAAACGTTGTTTATGATATAATCCTATTATATAGTTATCAATGTTTGAATTTCACATTACAGGTATTAACCTCGTTAATCATCAATTCAGACAGAGAAGCTGTTGTGGACTTCAGTGTACCATTTATGGAAACGGGTGTCGCAATAGTAGTAGCGAAACGGACGGGTATAATCTCCCCCACAGCTTTCTTAGAACCTTTTGATACTGCATCATGGATGCTGGTTGGGGCAGTCGCAATACAAGCAGCGACTTTTTCAATATTTTTCTTTGAATGGTTATCCCCCAGTGGATTTGATTGTTCAACTGGCAATAACTCAAAACGAGTGCCACAAAATCGGTTTTCACTGTGCCGAACTTATTGGATTGTCTGGGCAGTCCTTTTTCAGGTATGTTGAACGAACATCGAGAGCATATTGAAAATTAAAATAGTCTTAAAGAATTTGTTAATTGTTCAGCTTTATTATTTTATTTGCACGCACAGGCGTCGGTGCACGTCGACTCGCCTCGAGGATTCACAGCTCGTTTCATGACGAACATGTGGGCCATGTTCGCAGTGGTGTTTCTTGCTATTTACACTGCCAACCTGGCTGCGTTCATGATCACCAGAGAAGAGTTTCACGAGTTAAGCGGAATCGACGACCCGAGGATAGCGAGGCCGTTGTCCCACCGGCCGTCGCTAAAATTCGGGACCGTACCGTGGTCCCACACAGACGCTACACTGTCCAAATATTTTTCAGAGCCACATGCTTATATGGCTCCGTAAGTACATTTTATGCTTATTTTATTCTAAGGTAGGTGTTGCCCAGCAGTAGGACTATATAGGTTGAAAAATAAAGTATTAAGCTATAATTATGCTATTAGAATACAATGCCGTAATTATTTAACAGGTTCAATCGAAGTACAGTGAGTGCAGGTGTCACAAGCGTACTTACAGCTGAGCTTGACGCCTTCATCTATGACGGCACAGTGCTCGACTATTTAGTCTCCCAAGTAAGTGCTAACGGAAAAATTTAACGCCTAGTTATAATTTTATCGTAGGCACCTATGAAAGGTATTAATATAACAAACTTACATATATATCATTTTTTAGGATGAAGACTGTAGACTTTTAACTGTGGGTTCTTGGTACGCAATGTCCGGATACGGGCTAGCGTTCACACGCAACTCCAAGTATGTCAGTATGTTCAATAAAAGACTACTTGATCTAAGAGCCAACGGCGACCTCGAGAGATTGCGCAGGTATTTACAACATTGGATTTTGTTTTGTTAAATATTATCTAAAACAAATTAGTAGTAAAAAGTAGTATCAAAAATAATCTTTTATGCAACCAGATAGTGGTCCAATTTAAAAACGGCCAATAAAAATTTGTGTGTTAATGATAAATGAATGATGTTTATACATAATTTTCTATCTATGCCGTTGGCTGTTGAGGAATTCCTTCGTCTGGAGCCATCCTGAGAACGCATTGTGCATTTTAGAACATAAAAATGCATCATTCTGAACCAACACGTTAAATTTCAACTTCGTAGCATAAGTGGAAGTGATTCAGCTGGATAGATTTGATCAAAACAAACATTGCAAGTTAAATAAAAGCTGGTTAAAAATAGCCACGCTGTTTCTAAAAGGTACTGGATGACGGGTACGTGCAAGCCTAACAAACAGGAGCACAAGTCGTCGGATCCCTTGGCCTTGGAACAGTTCCTGTCGGCATTCCTGTTGCTGATGGCTGGCATTCTGCTCGCGGCACTTCTGCTGCTGTTGGAGCATGTGTACTTTCGCTATATGCGATCGCATCTCGCCGCCTCCAGCGCGGGTTCATGTTGTGCCCTGGTATCGTTATCGATGGGTAGGTAATCTAAGGCGGAATGTCTATTTACTAATTTCTTTGTATTGTTAACAGCAGAAAACGCAACTTTTAAATTAACGAAGCCGCTACTAACTATTTAATAGGTATATTTTATCAATTGCTCACGAGGTGAAACCGAATGATCTTCCTATAACAAATAGTTAACAGTCAGTAGTAGTCATACACGGTTCTTTTGGCCCGCAGCCAAAACCGGAACTAACTTCGTCATCTAGTGGCATGTCACTTAATGACAATCGCAGAGTTGTCCTTTGCTATGGAATTATATTTCCCTGAATGTACGACAATTTTATTAAATGTCATCCATGGGCCAAAAGATCCTTGTCGCCATAAAGCATTTCGTGAAACAAATAATCATCGGCATTTAATACTGCAGAGATGACGGAGGTTATTAGTTGAAAATATAGTAATATAGAGCAAGTGCAAATTTAATATTTAAAAATACATGTTTTAAGACCATACCTACTATAGGTTATGAGACATACCTACTACGGTACGGAATACCTACCTTATCGGCTTAAGTAAATTAATGAATCAGGCCGAAAGTATAATTTTACAAAATAATTTAAAGCTCATAATAATAATAATTGTTTCTACAGGACAATCGTTATCATTCCATGGTGCCGTTGTGGAAGCGGCAGCACGAGGATTCGGTGGACGTGGCCATTGCCGGTCTGCCGTTTGCGCAGCACAGGTTATTGTTTAAATTGATTATTTTGCCACAAAAATGTTTAGAGTTTCGTACGGAGCCCTTATAGGATCACTTTGTTCTCCGTCTGTCTGCCTGTCCGACAGTATAGACTCCTTTTTCTCAAGAACGGGTAGAGATATCAAGATAAATTTATGCCAAATACTAATGTCTATAGTCCCTTGGTGGTGTAAAATTTTAATTTTTCTACTCACTCTTCAAAACCTATTTCCCATGGAACTACCTAGAATGTAATTTGGCAAGAAGCAAAGTTACAGTACCTTCCACTAGTATCTTATTTCTATAATCTGTGATTTACAAGTAAAGGAAAAATTCCGAAAATGTGAATTTGTAATTATATCACACAATAAACATTTTTTGCCACTAAACATTTATATTGTATTCATCATCCTTCAAAAGCATAACAGGAAAATATTACTACATACAAACATAAAAATATGTAAGTTATAGTCATGCTGTAATTAATAAATAAAATATATTTTATTGAATAACAGATTTGTTGTAGATTGGTACAGTACAATAGATAGCTAGGGTACTTTGAGATTCTCGATTCCCGATTGATGATAAACATAAGTTTCTACGGAACCCTCAGAGCGCCGGTCCTACTCGCACTTGTCTGTTTTTTTTTATTATACTAGTGTCTTTAGTAGTTTCAAGAATTTTCAGTGCCGCGTCACCCTTGTTTATCCACGTCAGAAGGTATATACGTAAAGGACGCGCGATTTAACATGTCCGGATTGAAGTTAGCTTCTCTGAAAGAGTGCGTCGCTAAGAAATGAGTTATTATAAAAAAAAACTCACCTACTTTAATAAAGTAGAGTTAACCTATTTCAATAAAAAGTAGTAACGGATACTTACATGGTATTGGGCGTGAGTCGTGCTTCTGTCTGTATTGCGTAGCACCGTCACGCCGTGACGCTGAGTACACACACTTTTCGCCGACGATGTTAGGTCCCATGTAATAGGAGGCGAGCCTAATGCCATATACTGGGCACAATTCCAGACTCCTGACTCGTACTAGCAAGTTTTCGTTAGAAAAACTACATTTGGCTGACCTAGGATCAAAAAACTTATGATAAAATGTCAAATGAAGGTTAGTGCCTACCTATTTTTTAGTTTAACTAAAAATAATGATTTAATGGTAATTAATGACCCTAGGGCAATGTACAGATACGTAAATAAAATTAGGAATAACTAGACAAGTGCGAGTAGGACTCGCGCTCTGAGGGTTCCGAACCAGGTTCGGTTTCGGCCAATTTCAGCGCAAATTGTAGTTTAGAAAATACGTTCGTGAGCTTTCGGGGACCTTTGGACGCTATAGGCGAGTATCGAAAAGACTGAACTATGGTCTAAGAATGTCGATTTATTTTAATAAATGTGATCACAAAGCGATACCCTTTGCCACTAGACAGACGAGGCAGTCAGCGTATTGCGCAGCGGTTACATTAATACAGCCAAGTTAAATTGCGAGTACTGTATGTTCGTGTGGGGCAGGTGTGGCGCGCGCGGCATGAGCGGGACGTGGCCATGGCGCGCGCGCGGCAGCTAGCGGCGGCACTGGCGGCCCACGGGCTGGCGCCGCCGCCGCGCCGCCTAGCGTCGGCGGGCGCGCTACTAGCGGGCGGCCGCGCGCACGACGCTACGCACGTGCGTACGTTGCGACCGCCCGCCGATCTCCTGCCGGACCTCGACCGTCCGCTTTCTTGTGGCGATTTACGTGCGAGGTATCATTCATGTTAATGTATAACATATCTTTTTTGTGCGTGATCTACGCTGTTACCACTGGGCCTTTATAGCTTCACCGGATATTAGGGCGAGCGTGCAATCACTACGCTCAAGCCAGAAGGGCAAGGGAGCAACTATTTCAAAGGCGCCCCGACAGCCTTGACTTGGGCAGTCGCTATGGCGGAAGGCGTATAATAGGTGTCTCGCCTTGGTGATATGTACCGGCCGGCGGGCAAGGGATTCCTCGACTTAACCGGCGAGGTTGCTGTCTGATACT
This sequence comes from Phalera bucephala, assembly GCA_905147815.2. Classification (NCBI taxonomy): domain Eukaryota; kingdom Metazoa; phylum Arthropoda; class Insecta; order Lepidoptera; family Notodontidae; genus Phalera; species Phalera bucephala. The sequence continues at coordinate 18,105,918 of LR990623.1, read as the reverse complement.
GTTAAACATTAACATAGCATAATGAATGTATGTATTTGTCTATTGTTTCGATAACTTTCTAAAATTGTTACAGAGAGCGGACACGAGTAGAAATGGAAACAGTGCTGTGAGGCGTATATTGCGCCACCCTATTTCAATTCCTGAAGGCTGTTCTTACACCAAGTTATACAAGACGAAGTTAGTTATACCTAATGTTAAAATACGGACAGATAAAAAAACGTTGTAATTATTAAATAAACTATTCCAATTATTAAAACAGAGAGCTGGATGTAGATAGCGAAGCGTTATTTGTTGGACGCGCGCACATCGCGGGCTGGGCGCTGGGCGCGCGTCCTCGTGTTGTCTACTACAATAAAATATATTTTTTGGACAATATCAGATTTTTTAAATTATTTATTCCGTGTATCTATAACCTCAGCGAATCAAATTGATTAACAGGAGTAATCAATCATATATTTTATTTTATAAAATAAGTGATGAAAACAGCTACATGTTCTGTGTTACATAAAAAAACGGGTAGATTGATATTGGATAAACATATAACCCACAGCTTTGCACGGAATAAACTAAATTGCTGTTAAAATCATGTGCGCTGGCCGACTGGTATGGAAAAAAATCAACAACTAAAGATTGCTACTTCTAGACGAGCTACGTTTATTATTGATGATCTTTTTAAATTGATACTCCGAGTGGGCAAAGATGTCAACATCAGGAAAGTGGGTGTTATATGTTTCCAAGAGCCGACGTAGTGGGACCCGCATACCAGCATTAGTTCTACACCTAGTTGTGTAGAACAAACAAGGTGCACGAACCCCACGCACCATCGCAGTTCTGGGTACAACATATGTCATTCGTGAGGTCGTTACAGTCGAACTTATTATTACATAAGCCATAAAGCATCATACTCATAAGCAAAATACGCCTAGACTCCAACCTAAACAAATCATAAAGCATAAATAGTTGAGAATAAGTGAAAAAACATTTGTAGTACATGAAACGCAGAAACTATTTCGAGCCTGTGAATATATTTGTGATAAAAGGGACTCCAAATTGGTACTGCAAATTCCGTCTGAAAACGGATTAAAGCCTTATATAAAAGTAAAAGTGTGGATGTACGTTTGAAATCTTTAGTAGACCGTATGACAAAACCGTACATTTTAAAAGCTTTACTGACAATATTATCAATATGGAGATGAAAGTGAAGCTTTGGATCGAGAATAATGCCTAGATCACGGATGGAATCAACTTTACTCAGTGAAGTATTATTTAAAGAGTAGTTATAAGTGTAAATATTTTTGTTTTTTGTGAACGTTATGCAGTGACATTTTGGTGCACTGAGTTTGAGCTTGTTAAATGAACAATAATGCGCAAGTCTATTTAGATCGTCTTGGGGAAGCAAGCAATCATGAATGTCTCTACATGATTTGAAAATTTTAATATCATCCGCATACATTAAGAAGTGAGAGTGGTGGAAGCAGTTTTTAATGTCGTTGATAAAGAGGGTGAACAGAAGAGGACCTACAATAGATCCCTGTGGGACGCCAGAAGTAACAACAACTGAGGCAGACTCAACCCCATTAATGACGACTTTTTGAGTTCTCTTAAATATATAAGATGTGAACCAACGCAATAGGTTGCCTCTGATATGCAATTTTATCTAGTAGTAATTTATGGTCCACCCGGTCAAACGCCTTCTGAAAATCCGTGTACACGGCATCAACTTGTACGCCACAATCGAATTGATTAAACAAATAATTTGTAAATAGCATTAAATTAGTAGCAGTTGAGCGACGTTTTACTAAACCATGCTCTTCAGGTAAAATAAGATGGTAAATATGAGTATATATTTCGTTATGCACTAGGCGTTCAAATAGCTTAGATAGAGTGGACAGTATAGAGATGGGTCTATAAATTTCAATGTTGCTTGCATCGCCATTTTTGAGGACCGGAGTAATAAAAGCTTGCTTCCATATATTATGAATATATCAACCACAGTAAACATACTTTCTTTATTTACCTACAATGCGCGCAATTTGACTTAGCCGCGTTGAAGTTAGCGCTACGCACGCAATACAATTGCGCTCGGCTCGATAATTAGAATCCGTCCTTATTACTTATCGAATAAAGTAAGGTAAAACTCGCAAACGTTCGGAGAAGCTTTGGTCTGTCTAATGAAAGTCGAGGAGAAAATGGCGGCACATTTAAATAAATTTAGTCGTGCAACCCCGGATGAACTAGGAATAAGTAGACTTGAATATTATTATGACTAATAAAATAGTAGAGCTTAAACAAAAATGAGTTTATGACAGGAGAGTGGAGGAACAAGGGTGGAGAAGGAATAGGGAGGGAGTTACATAGAAATTATAGTATGTTAACATTACACTCATTCGTGCTAATGATTTATATGTCCTTGATTTTCTGCTATGGGAACCTCACATATTTAATCAATTTCTATTAAGACTTCTAGTTTTTTCATTATAATACGCATTGTCTGGAGACTTAATGCGTGTGTGTGTGAATGATCTACGCTGTTGGCCGCGGGGCCTTTGACTCAATGCATCATCTATGCAATCCATCAATGCAATGCCACGGAATGTAATAAAAATTTGACATTCGTCTCTAACTGCAAAACCAGGTAAGATAAATCGCGCACATTGTACCTACTGTTTTGGGGTGTGCATACCTACTCTTGTACTCGCAGCGCGTACTCGAAAATAGCGAATTAACAGAGATGTCTGGAACAGAAGCTCTTTGTAATAGGGTGTCTATATATATTTTTAGACGATTAGGAAAACACTTAAAATATTATGAATTTATTGTATTTTGGACCACTAGACTTACATACCTACTAACGACATGGGCAGGTTTCGGAAACGTTACTGATGACACTACAAATTAACGATAGTTGAACGTTATTAAAGTAAAGATAACGTAAAGATAACTATATTAAAGTAAAGGTAAGGGGGAAAAAACTAAATGGTCGTATACAGACAAGCTATCACATTATAAAATAAAAACTTTAGAGAAACGCAGAGATATTCTAGATCTTAAGTTTTTTCACAAGCTGTTTAGGAATAAAATTGACTCCCCTCAGCTTCTTAGTAAGTTTTGTTTCAGAGTACCGCGAAATTCTCCCCGTAAACCTATAACCCCATTAGTACCACCTCTTCGGCGAACGAACTTTGGTGCAAACTCTCCAGTACCACGTCTATGCAAACTTATAAATAGCCGAAGCGATCGCTGTGATATCCACGCAGATAGTCTGGCAGCTTTCACCCGCGCTTTCTGTTCACCATAGACAACAAAAACAAAATTACACTACCCATTGTTGGGGTCTCCCCTGTGCTCTCTGTAATGTCAAAAACTCTAAGTCTAAGTCTTGTGTTGTTTTCATTTGCTTAAACTATTATTATTGTTTTATTATATTACAATACGCTGGTTGTGAGAAACATTGTCTTCTCCCAACGATTAAAGTACTATTGCATGTTGTGTGTACCTATAATTGGTTGTGCAGCATTGTTCGATAATGTATTTGTATGAAAAACTTGTAACACGATTTACTGTAATAACTGTTGGTATACCTAAATAAATAAATAAATAAAAGATATTGCGCCACGGCAATAACATTTTTTTCTATTGCTTTCAGAAAACGGAATTAAGTAACAGAACGAAAATTGGTACCTTACTATAAAAAATATAATAACAACCTCACGCTTATATTCCCCATGAGGGGGTGGTAGAGGTGTACTGGAGTCCATTTCAAATTTCGCATAAAACGTTGTTTGGTTTAATAACTTTGTAATATTACAGAAATTGTTACATGTTTCATACCATTATGATCGTAAACAACCCCTTTTTTGAGATCCATAACATTATAAGACAATTATATGTAGTATTTACGAGAGAGTTAATAGAACTAAAACAGTCTCATACATTACTTTCACGCACTTTCCGGTTTAGTTGAAAAAACATAAAATAAAAAAATAAATACTCGAGGATATCATATTACTTTACTTTTCGGTATCACGGAAATAATCATAAGGTCTGGTATACTGCTCAGATTTTATTTATTTAAACCAGAAATACGATTTCTGAGTTTTTAAAGAAGTGATCACATTTACTCTATCATTAGTGTAACACAAGTTAAAATTGTCATTTAAAAACACTCGTATATTACCCGCCGTTCCTTTATACACAATTCGCTAAGGTATCTTCAGTGGATTTTCGATAATGGCTCCAGAAAAATGAAGGTTTCTATGTTTCGGCAAGATATCGGGTTAAAAAGTGGTTTCAGTGCATTGAACGAAAATCAACTCATTGGTGTTATAACCATTATCAAAGAAATTGGTAATATTTTTTGGCTTTGTTGGGATTAATTAGCAAAGAAGAAGGTCTACAGTTTGCATGCATTCAATAGCTGTATAGAAGTTTCTACGATGCATGAATTTGAAATAAGTTGCAAATCTCATTCGTTTCACCCTCATTCGTGTCATCTTTTTTAAGTTACACCAATGAGACGAATGTGACATTAATGATTTCTGTTACTTTATTTCTTTGCAACTCTATGTATGTTTTTACTTTCTTAAAGAAAGCTACAGCTAAATCATTTTGCTGAATTTTAATAAATAGGAAAAGATCTGGTTGAGATAAATTATATATAAGTTTTTGACTTATAAACAATATAGATTAATTTGTGTATTAAATCATTCTGGAAATACAAAATGATGCCGACTATATGACTATACGACTATATGCCGCCCGCAATAACTTGCCTCAGCGTCTCACTACTACCAAATGGGGGGCCGCAGGTTATGCAAACGACTGGCCTTGTGCTAGCATTCTCTGCTGGCGAATATGCCTGTCCTGTATGAGTCGCTCCGCCCATGCTAAGCTAGTGGATACAGCACTGAACGAAACTTGCCGGATCATCAAGGGCTGCCTCAAACCGACGCCGGCAAAATTGCTGTACCCATAGGCGATAGCACCTCCAGATGTTCGCAGGGCTGTGGCGAGCACTGTAGAGAGACGAACAATGGAAAATTACCCACGGTACCCCATGCATGGACATTGGCCAGTGCAGCAACAGCTGAAAAGTCGTAAAAACTTTACCAAGTGTGTCGACCCATTAATTTTGGAACAATCAAAAGCAAGGTGCAACCTCTGGAGAGATGGAGTGTCCCTTCCAAATCCTTTTGTACCACCTGTTGAGAGTCTTCCGCCTGGACATAAATTACCATGGCCGGTCTGGAAGTCTTTAAAAAGACTTCGGACTCGGGTCGGCCGAAGCAAGGAAAACATGTTCAGGTGGAGACTCACGGACAATACCTTTCTGAAGTGTTTGTGCGGTGTTACCCAAACGATGGCCCACCTTACATCGTTCTCTGCATGCCCCAACACATGAACGCGGCGTGATTTGATGAATGCCACCGCCAATGCGGTCGAAGTGGCTGCGTTCTGGGCCGCCTCCATATAGATTCGACATGTCTGCCGTCGAAACGATAAGAAGACATTACATTACTATGCCAATTATAGGGTTCAGTTTGATTAGCTTAGCAGCCAAGGTTACTGCAAAATTATTTAAAGGAGAAAGAGCTAGAAGTGCAAGAGGTTGTTGTGGATGGAGATTTTAGGTCTGGAGTCAAGTTTTTTTCCACGGTACATCGTAGAGTGAGTGCTCGTAGTACTGTGCGTCCGCGGTATTCTTAATACGGCGTGCGCCCTGTTGCAGTTCTGGCCACCGTGCGTCACGAGGGAAGATTGAAATGAAAAGCCAAACAAGTCTTGAAACAGTGCTCCACCCACCAGTTGTGACTCTCTTCAGACAGACGCGCAGTTTCTTAAAAGGATAGGTGCCCAGTCGCTCGAACGTACACGGCACGATGTCGCGCGCGCTTAAGTGCAATTTTATGGGGTCACAACTAGCGTGCTTTGCATCGAGCTTTATTGTGCTAATAAACCAATCATAAAGTATAATCCTCTGTCCCTATCTAGGGTAAAAACTCTTCTACCATATCTATCCCTTTGTAGGGTTACACTCTTCTATTCCTATGCAATCCTATTCCTATTCGCACAACATTCCCTCGGAGTTCTCACGCACTCTGCGTTTAATAATTTTACCGTACACCTTGGCTGCCCAGCTGATCAACCTGATGGCTCTGTTATTGGTGCAGTCATATTGTGAGCCCTTGCCTGTATACAAAGGTACTATGACTGCGCGGTGGCAATCTGTAGGGACCCTACCGGTCCTCCAGCAAAGGTTTGCAAGTACTCGAAAGGCGTCCCGGACGCAAGTTCCACCATATTTGATCATCTCGGCAGATATCATGTCTATTCCCGCAGCTTTAGCCTTTTTCTTACTTTCTATCGCCCATTCAAATTCTTCCATAGTGATGTCCTCTGTCGATTCCGGTGCCTCAAACTCGCCTCTGGGCTCGTCTGTGCACCAGTATCCGGGGCATCTTCATACATGTCACCTAAATATTCACTCCACCGGTTTAGCACAGCTTGTGTGTCTGTAAGAATGTCACCATCCTTAGATTTTATCCTTTCCATTCTGGAGCCTGACGAATCTCCTCGAGACTTTCTCACTTTGTTCAAAAGAGTTTAGTGTTATTCTCGAAGTTCTTCGCCAGCCTCTTCTCCTCAATCGGACTGGCTCTTTCACGCTTTTCTTTTACTAAAGTTTTGGTGGCATTCTTGCATTGCCAGTATATTTCTTTCTTCATCTGTCATACTAGCATTCAGGTTCATAGAAGAAACATAGTCCGGCCACCCTTTTTTCTAGGTTCTACGGAGCGTTGTAACTCCGCATCCCACCGTGCATCACCCTTTGCTGTACTATGCTTCTTTGAACAACCACATACTTCTTTCGCGGTACCTACTAAAATATCTTTCAGACTATTCTAGCATTCATCTATATTTGAGTCCGAAGAACCTGCTGTCAAAAGCTTGTCCTGGACTCTGTCTTCATACATTCTACTCACGCTCTCATCTTGCAACTTTTCAACCTTTATTCTTTCTAGGTCTCCGAAGGGGCTACGCTCTTTCCAGTGCCTCCACTTTCTAAGCAGACCACTAAACCGCGCAACCTTTTAAAGATTCATCGGGAACATATAGTGCCAAATCGTCTGCATACTGCAAAACCTGACAAAAGAGGTCAACCGATTGTTCTAGGACGTATGTATACAGGCTGTACAGTATGGGGCTAAGGACTGAGCCTTGCCGAGCTTTCAGGGCTTTCCAGACTGTTTTGAGAGGAAGAAGGGAATTTTGATGCTTCATCAAGATATTACATATAAAACGAACCGCGATCAGCTTCACGGGAATACTCAGCTGGTGAATAAGTTTATTCGTGAGTACCGGAAGGGACACGTTGTCATCAGTAGAAGAAATATCAAGGAAAACGCCTACTAAATATTATTTTTTCCGGATAGATAGACGGATGTCGGTAGTTAGTAAGCTAAGGCTATCTAAAGTACTCATACTTTTTCTAAACCCATATTGGGATTTGGCTAACAGATTCTTTCTGCGGTATGCGTCAACAGGATTCGCGAGCTGACCCAAAGGCTCCGCGCCGCTACTAGCTGGGAGGAGCAATTCATCCTGCTTATGACGTACATGGACGTTCACGACGCTATGGCCTCCCTTAAAACCCATCGCCCCTACAATCCATAATGGATTTAAGACCTTCCCGCCTTAAACCCTATAGCCTATCCCTGGCATTCTTTAACGCCGACGGCCTCCGCTCCCAACATGACCAAGTTGGTGATTTCCTCCGGGATCATTAACTGAACATCCTTCTGATGCAGGAAACCTTCCTTAAGCCCGCCCATCGCGATCCCAGCATCGCAATCTACAACCTCGTGTGTAATGACAGAATCGGCTCCCGTGGGGGCGGTACTCTCATTTACTACAGGAGGTCCCTGCACTGTATTCCTCTAGACCCCCCTGCGCTCACCAACATTGAAGCCTCAGTCTGTCGTATTTCTCCCACTGGGCATCAACCAATTGTGTTCGCCTCCGTCTATTTTCCTCCCACTAAACTTGTCCTCAGGAGTTATTTCGAAGCATTCTTTCATCTAGGAAGCGCCGTCATTCTGGCGGGTGAATTCAATTGCAAGCTTGTGGCTTGGCATTGCCTCACCACTTCCCCTAACGGTAGGAGCCTTGACGCCCAGGTCGACCAGCTCGACTTTGACGTCATCGCGCCTATGCACCCCACTCATTATCCGGACAACATCGACCACCATCCTGGACATGGCGCTTCTGAAGGATGTAACCTTATGGTTGCGCTCCTTGGAGATAGTCCATGAGCTGGACTCTGACGACAGACCTGTAGTCATGCGACTCGGTCCTCCGTCCACCCCCTAGCCGCTCAAGAAGATGATGGGGGATTGGCATGCGCTGAGTACACCCTTAGCGGATGCCAACCCACCACCCCTTTCTTTCAGCTCGGACTCCACCCCGTCCCCTCAGGACACCAATCAGGCTGTAAATGCCTTCACCGCCCATATCCAATCAACTGTCAGTCGGTCGTCAAAGCAAGTCGAGGCGGAGGATCTTAACCGCATTAGACTGCCACACAATGTTAGGGAACTTATTCGGGCTAAACATGTCTCAGTCCGAGCGTACGACTCTTACGCCACCGAAGCCAACCGGACTCGGATGCGCGCCTTACAACGTGTTGTAAAGCGACGTGTCGCGGAGGTCCGGGATGATCGCTGGAGTGACTTTTTAGAGGGACTCACGCCATTGCATCTGGCTTATTGGAAGCTGGCGCGTACCCTTAAATCCTACTCCATGTCTGACATGCTCCCGCTGACCCGCCCCTCAGGCGCAACCCCAGCCTTCGATGACGACGAAAAGGCTGAGCTTCTCGCCGACAATCTCGAGAGACAGTGCACTCCCAGCTCTCTTCCCGTTGACTCGGCTCATGTCGATTCGATCGACAGGGAAGTCGAGCGCAGGGCGTCCCTCCCCCCACCGATTCCTTACCCCCTATTACCCAGACCGAGGTCGAGGACCTGATTAAAGGTCAAATATCTAGGGGTCACCCTAAACAATACCATGACCTTCGGACCGCACATCAAGCGAGTCCGTAACCGAGCCGCCTTTGTCCTCGGTCGTCTTTACCCGATAATCTGCAAGCGGAGTAAAATGCCCCTTAGGAATAAGGTGACACTTTACAAAACTTGTATACGGCCTATCATGACGTACGCTTGTGAGGTGTTCGGGCACGCTGCCCGCTCTCACTTCGATAGACTCCAAACGGTTCAATCCCGTTTCCTCCGCAAAGCCGTCGGAGCCGCGTGGTTTATACGGAATGTCGATCTCCATTCCAATCTCGGTCTCAAACCTTATGCTCCTTTATCAAAAAGGCGACAACCCGATATTTTGCGAACGCGTCCAATCATAGTAATCCGCTAATCGTAGCCGCCGCCGACTACGAACCCAACTCCCCTCCTATCAACCGCTACCGCCGTCCGCGGCATGTTCTCAACGACCCTCCCGATGCCCTTACATCCCTTCTTTCGGATACAGATACCGCACACAGGGTCAGACGCCGACCTCGCCGGCGAGGTCGAAGAATCCCTTGCCCTTCGGCCGGTGCAGAGCACCACGGCGAAGCACCTAGTATACGCCCTTCCCCATAGCGACTGCCCAAGCCGAGGCCGTTCCTCCTTGAGGTGCCCTTGAGCTAGTTGCCCCCTTACCCTTCCGGCTCGAGCTTAGTGGTTGCACATCGCTCTCTTGTCCGGTGAAGCTGTAAAGGCCCCGCGGCCAACAGCATAGATCATTCACACACACACAGATTCTTTCTCTCCACAAACCCCTAAAGACTGTGTTTTATCAAATGTTTTATAATTTTAGCCAAGACAGAAGACAATGTTATCGGTCTGTAGCTATTTAGTTCGGAGGGATTTTTACCTGAATTAAGTATAGGAATATTGACTTGGGACTTTCACGATTGAGGTACTAAACCAAATTCCTTTCTTTGACAGCAGTTGTACATTCTGCATGCCAACAAGGTGCTGATACTCTACTACTTATGTGGCTTTTTACGTGGAAACTGTTCGTCAGCAGTGGCATTTCCATTGAATCCACGAATTTTAAAACGGACTCTGCAGACCTGCCCCTATATGGAGGAGGAAAAGCCTCATGTGTCAAGAGAAGAACCGTAGGAGGACCAGTCAGCACCTGATAGACGATATGTAAGGAAAGGGAAAAAATTGTAAGTTGGGGCTGATGTATTGGGGATGGTAACATTAATGGGAAAATGGTCACTGCTATCAGAATCAGAATCAGAATATTTTTTATTCATGTAAACCATTACAGTATTTATGAATCGTCAGAAAAGTAACAAAGACTCTACCGCCACTTCGGAATGTCATTCCTGTGGAGAAGAAGGGCAAGAAACTCCACGGTTACTCTTTTAAAATAAGAAATTACAAACTTTTTCATCTACATTCTGTTGTAGGGTATGGGAGAACAATGTAGGTTGGTCATCAGGTGAGTCTAAGTTAAAAAAGTGAATAATACTATTTATGAGAATGGCTACATGGTTCCCTCATTTACAAAAAAAGTACATATTGTGTTAAATTAATAGAAGGAAGAGAGGTAATGTTAACTAACAACAGTTGAATAGGTTGTCATGACTCAAGTGGAGCTGGAATAGCATCTATCCAAGCATTTTTATCTTTTAAATAATCTTCTATTGAATAATAAGCTTGCTTACAAAGTGTTCGTTTTACACAAGCTTTGAACTTATTTTCACTAAGTTTAGTGACGTCAATGGGAATTTTGTTATAAAATCTAACACAGTGCCCCATGAAAGACGTGTGAATTTTTGACAGACAAAACTGCGGTTGGTCTAATTTATTTCTATGTCGTGTGTTATAACACAGCAATGCCTATCAGCTGATTAAAAAGATCTAAATTTTTTCTAGTATACATAATGTTTTCATAAATATATTGACATGGGACCGTCATGATATTAGCTACTTTGATCAGTTCTCTTAAAGAGTCACGACTACTCAAGTTATAGATGGCCCTAATAGCCCTTTTTTGCAAGATAAAAACAGACTCAATGTCCGCTGCCCTACCCCACAATAATATACCGTAAGACATGACACTATGAAAGTAGCTAAAATAGACTATCCTCGCGGTGTCCACATCAGTTAGTTGTCTGATCTTCCTTACGGCATAGGCAGCGGAGCTAAGCCGTTTACCTAAATTCTCAATATGAGGACCCCATTGTAACTTGGAGTCAAGCGTAATCCCTAAAAAAGATGTATCATTAATGAACTCAAGTTTCTCATTGTTCAGTATAATATCATGTACAGTACTTTTTACATTTGGCAAAGAAAACCTTATACATTTAGTTTTCTTGTTATTGAGCACTAAACTGTTGGATGTAAACCAATTATGTAGTTGAAGAATAGCGTCATTTACTTCGTCAAAGTTATTAACATGTCTACCTACTTTAAAAATCAAAGAGGTATCGTCAGCAAATAACACTATCTTCGCTCGATTTTTAATTACTTCAGGTAGATCATTTATGTAAACTAAGAATAGGAACGGACCCAGTATCGATCCCTGTGGAACGCCCAGTTTAACTAAAGAGCCTAGAGATTTAGTTGAACACACTGTTGTCTGTCCTCTAGGTAAGATTTTAAAAGATTAAGTGCTTTACCATGGATACCATAGTGCTCCAATTTAAGCAGCAGTGTTTCATGTTTCACACAATCAAATGCTTTGGAAAGATCACAAAAAATGCCAATAGCGTCCTGTGAGTTCTCCCAGGCATCGAAGATATGCTTTATTAGAGTTACACCGGCGTCAGTAGTACAACGCCCTTTGGTAAAACCAAATTGCTGATCGTGCAGGATGTTGTTTGCGTTAAAATGATCTAGCATTTGCATGAGCATTATCTTTTCGAACACTTTACTAAGCACTGGCAAGACAGACACTGGCCTATAGTTGTTGGCATCTTTACTATCGCCGGATTTGAACAGTGGTATTACCTTACTAAATTTCATTAAATTCGGGAAGACTCCTTGATCTACGCACATATTAAAAATAACAGCTAAGTGTGGCGCGATTGTATGTATAATGGATTTACACACTTTTACCGACATTCCCCATAAGTCTTCAGTTACTTTTAATTTTAAATCATTAAAGACTTTGATAACAGACCGGGGATTAGTGTACTCAAACCCGAACTCCACCGGACAAAGAGTAATGTTGCTTTTAACAAAAGAAATTGCAAGGGAAGAAGAGCAATTTAAGGATTTTGTTGTCTCTACCGGAATATTAGTGAAAAAAAATTCGAATTCTTGAGCTACGTCACTATCTGCCTGAATGAGCCCACGCGCAGTCTCTAGAGTAAAGTCCACACTGCGGTGCTTAGACCTCCCAGTTTCACTATTAACAATTTTCCAGGTGGCCTTAATTTTGTCATCTGCAGATTTAATTCTTTTACTTATATGTAGCGCTTTTGCTGCCTTACATACTCTTTTAAACGTTTTAGAATAATTTGCAACATATTTTGCAAAACTTTCACTATTCGTTTGGGATTTTAGGTCATATAATTCATATAGCTTTTCCCTACTTCTAAGAATTCCAGCGGTGGCCCAATCACAGAAGGTGAACTTGGGTTTGATATTTTTCATTTTAATGGGAAAGCTACTAGTAAATTGTACCTGTATAATTGAAAAAAGATCAGCATACAGTTTATGAGGTTCGTTTGCGTTACTCGTGTAAATATCTAATTTATTACTCAAAGCTGTATTAAATGTATGCAATGTTGCAGGTATTATATTTCTAGATTTAACTTTAACACTTCTCAATGGTGTAATATTAGTGAAAGTGACTGTTTGCCCAGTGTGATCAGATTGTAGATAACTAACTACTGCTTGATCTATATAATCGCAATTACAAAAAATATTGTCAATGCATGTAGCAGAAGTTAATGTTATTCGAGTCGGTTCGAGGAAAACATTAATTAACTTAAAAGAATTGAATAAACGTAAGAGTCTGTCACTATACGATGTTTTTTCTAAAATATTTATGTTGAAGTCACCACAGACTACAACAGACTTGTTACTCATGAAAGTTTTATTCAGCACATCTTCCATTACAGATTCAAATGTAGTAAAATTTTAACTGTTTGGGGGTCTGTATACACACACAATAATATGCTTATCCAGCTCAACACAAAAAATTTCAACACACTGTTCAACTGAAAGCTCAACTATATCCCTACGTTCTCTCGACTTGATATTTTTTTTAACCAAAATTAATGTACCTCCATGAAGCTTGGATTTACGAGTATAGTAACTTAAGACGGAATAATTGTTATAATTTATTAATAATTCATACGATTTAAACCAATGTTCACAAATACAAACAACATCATATTTAGTTTTTTCCAAAAATAACTCTATCTCTAATGATTTTGAAGAAAATCCTTGTATATTCTGATGGAAAAGTTTCAAAGTACCAGGCCTTTCTTCCTCCTTATTTAAAATATGTGATTTGCTAGAGATACTAGTATGTACCTCTGTTGTCAGCCTCGGTCGTTTAAACAGTTTATCACAGTATTATTAGAATAACTATATAATACTGGCCCGTCTCTTACCCTAGTTTTCATATAGGAATGGAATAAGATATCCCATGTAAGAATAAAAGCTAAGGAAGCAGAACACACAATAAGATCAACTGCACAGATAGGGTTTTGGGTGGGAAGTACTTTACGGGTGGGAGAACCATTGTTGATGACACAAAGATTCGCGTTATCAAAAAATTCAAGGAGGGCTAGAGCAAAAGAGTCGTTATGAGTAGAGCCCCATGAACAATGGTGAGCATTCAGGTCACCATTGTTGGGAGGGACAAATGGGGAAATAATGGGAGGAGGGACGGAAGAAATGGCATAACAAGAGGTTTGGGAACAGATTGGAATGAGAGTGGGGAATATAAGTAGAACAATATTGATTTCAGGGGAGATAGAGGGGAGGGCGATCTGGGAAAAGAACAGGTGGCGTCTTACAAGTAAGGCACTACCAGCATACCCATCCACCCTGTCATCCCGGAGACAGGAATACCCTGAGACCCTGAAATGGGGCCTGGACCCACCAGCCAAGACTCCGAGACGGCAATGATAGTTGGGTGAAATTTACTTATTAAATGAACGAGCTCATACTTCCTTCTATGAATGCTTTTAACGTTCCACTGAAGCAGGGAGACTGGATCCATATTGGGTTAAGGATGTGATTTGTGGAAGTTTCTGGGTAACGTGGGACGGTAAGTTGGAGATTTTTTTTGAAATAATATTAATGATTAAAGTGCGAAGAATTTCAAGTAGGTTGTCTTGAGAAGATACAGAAGCGTAAGTGTTGGGACAGAATAGCACAGCTATTAGGCAAGGTGGATCGTTCCTGAGCCACCAAGGCTTGGTGGGCTACCCTGTCGTAGGAGGGACTCAAAGGGGCTCTGGGGCGAGGGGTTGGAGTAATAAGTCTTCTTATAACTTACGTGTTGAATATGGTTAGAAGAAAGGCCAGATACAGAATGAAAAGAGATTTGTAAATTTGGAGTCTGGCAGGGGGATTTGGTTTGGGCAACTTCGGAGAAGAGCCTCATGGGTTTTAGGTAATGGGTAGAGGCTTGGGTTTTCTTGCGACATGAGTACCTTGATAGATCTCTGCCTTTCTTGTTCTGGACAAGTCTTATTAGTGTAGAAGTGTTGGCCAGAGCAGTGCAGGCAAATAGCCATGCATTCTTCGACGTCACACTCATCTCTTGTGTGAGGTTGAGCACATTGGAAACACCTTGGTTTGGAGCGGCACTGCAACTTTACATGTCTACACTGACAGCACTTTGAGCACTGTATTGTGGGTAACTGGTAGGAATCTACTGAGAGGGAAGTGTGAAATGCAAAGATTTTTTGAGGGAGCATTTGGCCCTGAAAAGTCGGAACTATAGTTTGTGTTGGGACCCAAGAAGTTTTACCTTTATTAATGGATTTTCTATTAAGACGGTGTGCCTTTAACACTACACCACAGCATTTAGGGAGTATTAACGATACCACAATACATCCATTGATAAATCCACTGGGACTTGACGAACAACACTCATTTTTGTAATATTATATTATTGACTATAAATTGACCATTCTTGCATATAACATTACAAATTTATATTTGCTATTACATTAAGAATGGGGTTATCAGTGAACTTATTGGCATCACTGCCATATTTGCATTCCACAGATTTTTTAATTCCGTCAGGAGAAATTTGGGAACTTTATTGTGAGAAAGGAACTGACCAAACTTAATTGGCCGTAGTGGTTCCAGCAAAGGGGTCAAATTCTGTTCTGGACACGTGGAGTAAAAATGGGCCTTGGACAATATTAGTATAGGCCTTGATGACTAAGCTGTATAGCCTATTACTATTTACAATAGTTTTTGATTAGTAGATGGCGTTTAGGGGCCCTTGAGAGCACAATTGGGCATAATATGTCCATACCATCGTCTGGTGGATTGAGGGGTCTAGGAGCAGGAGGGTCTATGATGGACACCTTCTGAAGAACACTTTAACTTTGAACAACAATTACCCTTAGAATAATAATAATCTAGAAGCCGCGGGCGCGCATGGCGCACGTTTACGCGATTCACTCGGCGACCATTGTGCGAAATAACGTGTTCTACGCGTGTCAATTTAAATTGAATTATGGCGTCTTGAGGCGTTCCTACCTGTAACAGTTCTGTTAAGCTCAAAAAGAAACAGGATGGGATTACATTTCATGTGTAAGTAGCGCAATCGGACATCGTATTATTTAAATATTGAATTAAATGTTCCGTTCATAATTGTCACCGAAAATGATGCGTCCATTTTGTCTGAGTTGCCAATACCACAGTGTAATTTTTTCCTACTTTTATTTACCATCGACCTTAGTTATTATAAACAAAAAAAAAACACCGTCACGCCTATATTCCCCAGAGGGATACTAGATATTATTAATTTAGTTACATATTACAATAATTTTACTACTTAGTTACGATCACTAAAGTACTTTTCCCACTTTTAATTACTAAGTATGAAATGGCGCTTTTATATGTATGGCGCAGTTTGATAGTTAAAGCCGGGATATAATTTTATTCTTAGTAGTATAATGATATACCGGATGAATTATAGGCCTACATTTTGCCGATGTTAGATACTAAAAACAAATTTTGCCACGTGGCGGTGGTAGAGGTGTACCGCGTACACTCACATTTCAGGCAATATTTAAAAAAAATGGTTTAACAAAGGGAATAAAATAATAATAATAAAATAATATTAATAATTAATAACATTAAAATTAATATTACACGTTATCCGTCCTAAGAATCGATCCCAGAACCTCGTAATTGTAACGTACATTATGAGTATTCTCCTCCAAACCAATGAGGCAGGGAACGACACAAATAAAAAAAAATATTAACTTATAAAAAAAATAACCATTATTAACTTACTGGTAATGGAATCGTGTTAAACCTACTTATTTACATCTTTTTCTTTCGTTAATATGTATAAAGGTACATGTTACCGCTAGAAATAAACAATATTGATTTTATAATCTTTTTCTTAACATTTGTCCTAATAAGTGGTAATTCATTTTTAACTAACAACATTATGCCGGTGGGACGTGCGGTGAGCGCGGGAAGTTTGTTAAGTTTTTGGCTTCACCGCGCAACGTGCAATTACAACTGGACGCGGCTTCTGGATTATTGTTATTCTAAGCAATTAACTACCAGGGCCCTTATTCGCTATGACAATTTAAACACGAAACAAGACGTGTTATCAAATATACGTGTTATTGGCGTGGAATGGAATTCTGTATGCCACTGTCAGATTTGAAAACATGACAAGGCTCGTCACACGCCATGTTTCGAACTGTCAAAATAACACGCTCCGCGCTTGCGTGTTATTGAAAACATGTTAAAAACTTGCTAAGGTAAATGTAAACAAACATTTTTAAATAGTTTTATTGCAATTTAAATGATATATTATGATCATCGCGTCGTCGTCGTAGTAATAAATTATTACTCATAACCAGTGACATTGGAAAATTGTGGTGGCTCATCTATTAAAGTGAACTTCTCAATTTCAACAATAGTGTACACATGTATCTTAAAAATATGGTGTTTTGTTTTAGTTTGTAGTCACAATGAACCGGACGAAAGCTTCTACAGCCCAATTAGCATATTTACCCACCCACAGGTGGAATCTGGGTACATCAATTGTTCTCCTCAAGGAAGGTCATCGAGAAATGTGGAAAGACCTAACCTACCAATTAAATGCGTTAGGAGGCCCATTTAAAACTGTGATTATAAAAAACAGGTACGTATCTACTTAAATAAATGTGACTTTTGTTATTTTATAAAGACAAATAATTTGTGGTGTGCTACATTATTGATTTTGTGGTGAATTAAATATTTGTATCATTGATTTAATTATAGGGCATAGGTGAATGATGTTGACCTAAAATAACATAATAGGCTATTTTTCATTATCAATTTTCATTACAAGTAGAATGTAGGGTTATTATAATGCATTTTCTATTAGTGAGTTTTAATTGTTCATCAAATAATGTGTTGCATATATTATGAAGCACTAATTTTGCATCTAAAATCATATCTTTCATATGAAACTTCTTTTACAGAATTGCTGATGGTTGAGAAAATTAGAACACCCAAGTTGACCCAACATTGTAGAGGAAGATGTGCGGTGATGTCATCTGTGGTAGGAATTTCTATACTAATGAATGAAAGAAAAATGTTTTTATTTCAATTTGTTTTTCAATTATAGCTGCATAATTATGGTGTGGTAACCTTGGTAGCAAAGTGAAACTATTACTGTGTGGTATACCAAACTGTATAATTTTGAATGTTTGTTGTTCAAATCAAATAAAATAGCATTTATTGTGGTCATAGGTTACAAAGATGGTATGTGTTGTTGTTCTGATGAGGACTTACAAGTTTCCATTTAACAATACCAAATGACTTGCATGTGATTATTGATTTGTTATTCATAAATAAAACTTGTTGATTTACCAATTACTTTTGTTTCATTTATACTTTTGTTTCATTTATATATATACCTGCCCCGCAGGGGATCTGGCTTGATGATGTTTTTATTATTTTATTTTCTTTATTTATTCTTTAATTTAGATAGATACATAGATTATGTATCTATCTATGTATCTGTGTAGATAGATAGCTAGTAAAGATAAAGATACATAGTAAATAAACTTAATGAAAAAGTATTCCTTTTAATTCACTGTATGTATATTTGCAAAACTTTAAAATAAAAAATAAACACCGTCACGCCGGTATTCCCGGAGTGGGGGGCAGAAGGGCATAGGGGCAACTAGGTTCAGGGAGGACCGGCCTCGACTTGGGCTGTTGCTATAGGGGAAGGCATACATTAGGTGTCTAGCCGTGGTGAACATGAAAGAAACTTGTCCGCTGGCCAGTACAGAGATGCACTGGCCAGCGGACAAGGGATTCTTCCACGTCGCCGGCGAGGTCGGTGTCTAATCCTGTGTGTGATATCGGTATCTGATAGGAGGGAAGTAAGGGCATTGTAAGGGTTGCTGAAAATATGGCGCGGGCAGCAATAACGGCTGATAGGAGGCGAGTCAACTGCGTAGGCGGCAGCAGCTAAAAAGGGCTTTTATATAGGTGCGAATAGGTTCAAGGCTGAGATCGGAATGGTGCTAGGTTTTAGTCTGATTTTTCTTAAGTGGCCAATTTTATGAAAAAACATGGTGTGACAACTAAAGACACTAAAGTGGTCGGTTCGGACGAAGAGCAAGGATTGGGGAATTAATGAATGAATAAAATAAACTAATTTTAAACCAATTGTATTGCCTGAAGTTATTACACAATATTTTTATGTAAAATTGACCACTTAAAAAAAACAGACTATATATATGTGTGGGACAAGTCTTTGTTTGTTTAGGTGTGGGTATAGGTTATTGTATTTGACAATCGTACGTTCTAAAACTTGGATCTTTGTTTAATGTTAATTAAAGTTGCCTTTTTTATATTTGGCCCTACTTATTTACTTAGTTTTCAATAGACACATACTTAAAACCATGTTATCAGCACATATAAATATATTTTTACCGAAATTGAATAAGTTGAAACGAATATTCGAAAAACCGATACTTTACCGAAATTAACAGATGTAAGATTATGAACGAATCCAGCGATTTCTCAAATTAAAAATAAAATTGCCGTAGACAACATTCCTTACGGCATACCGAATACCATTTTATAATTCCACGCGAAGGCTCGTCAAGGAAGCGTGTTTATGTTTACTGCTTGTTATGACGTCACACGTTACTTGCGGGGAATCTCATGTGGCATACAGAATAAAGGCCCAGGGCCTTTATTCGCTATGCCACATGAGATTCCCCGCAAGTAACGTGTGACGTCATAACAAGCAGTAAACATAAACACGCTTCCTTAACGAGCCTTCGCGTGGAATTACAAAATGGTATTCGGTATGCCGTAAGGAATGTTGTCTACGGCAATTTTATTTTTAATTTGAGATTTCGCTGGATTCGTTCATAATCTTACATCTGTTAATTTCGGTAAAGTATCGGTTTTTCGAATATTCGTTTCAACTTATTCAATTTCGGTAAAAATATATTTATATGTGCTGATAACATGGTTTTAAGTATGTGTCTATTGAAAACTAAGTAAATAAGTAGGGCCAAATATAAAAAAGGCAACTTTAATTAACATTAAACAAAGATCCAAGTTTTAGAACGTACGAATGTCAAATACAATAACCTATACCCACACCTAAACAAACAAAGACTTGTCCCACACATATATATAGTCTGTTTTTTAAGTGGTCAATTTTACATAAAAATATTGTGTGATAACTTAAGGCAATACAAAATTAGTTTATTTTATTCATTCATTAATTCCCCAATCCTTGCTCTTCGTCCGAACCGACCACTTTAGTGTCTTTAGTTGTCACACCATGTTTTTTCATAAAATTGGCCACTGAGGAAAACCAGACTAAACCCAGCACCATTCCGATCTCAGCCTTGAACCTATTCGCAACTATATAAAAGCCCTTTTTAGCTGCTGCCGCCTACGCACTTGACTCGCCTCCTATCAGCCGTTATTGCTGCCCGCGCCATATTTTCAGCAACCCTTACAATGCCATTACTTCCCTCCTATCAGATACCGATATCACACACAGGATTAGACACCGACCTCGCCGGCGACGTGGAAGAATCCCTTGTCCGCTGGCCAGTGCATCTCTGCACTGGCCAGTGGACAAGTTTCTTTCATGTTCACCACGGCGAGACACCTAATGGATGCCTTCCCCCATAGCAACAGCCCAAGTCGAGGCCGGTCCTCCCTGAACCTAGTTGCCCCTATGCCCTTCTGCCCCCCACTCCGGGAATACCGGCGTGACGGTGTTTTTTTTGTATTTTAAAGTTTGTTTTGCAAATATACATACAGTGAATTAAAAGGTATACTTTTTTATTTAGTTTATTTACTATGTATCTTTATCTTTACTAGCTATCTATCTACACAGATACATAGATAGATACATAATCTATGTATCTATCTAAATTAAATAATTAATAAAGAAAATAAAAAATAAAATAATAAAAACATCATCAAGCCAGATCCCCTGCGGGGCAGGTATGTATATAAATGAAACAAAAGTAATTGGTAAATCAACAAGTTTTATTTATGAATAACAAATCAATAATCACATGCAAGTCATTTGGTATTGTTAAATGGAAACTTGTAAGTCCTCATCAGAACAACAATACATACCATCTTTGTAACCTATGACCACAATAAATGCTATTTTATTTGATTTGAACAACAAACATTCAAAATTATACAGTTTGGTATACCACACAGTAATGGTTCCACTTTGCTACCAAGGTTACCACACCATAATTATGCAGCTATAATTGAACAAATTGAAATAAAAACATTTTTCTTTCATTCATTAGTATAAAAATTCCCACCACAGATGACATCACCGCACATCTTTCTCTACAAGAATGGGTTAACTTGGGTGTTCTAATTTTCTCAACCATCAGCAATTCTGTAAAAGAAGTTTCATATGAAAGATATGATTTTAGATGCAAAATTAGTGCTTCATAATATATGCAACACATTATTTGATGAACAATTAAGACTCACTAATAGAAAATGCATTATAATAACCCTACATTCTACTTGTAATGAAAATTGATAATGAAAAATAGCCTATTATGTTATTTTAGGTCAACATCATCCACCTATGACCTATAATTAAATCAATGATACAAATATTTAAATTACCACAAAATCAATAATGTAGCACACCACAAATTATTTGTCTTTATAAAATAACAAAAGTCACATTTGTTTTAGTAGATACGTACCTGTTTTTTATGATCACAGTTTTAAATGGGCCTCCTAACGCATTTAATTGGTAGGTTAGGTCTTTCCACATTTCTCGATGACCTTCCTTGAGGAGAACAATTGATGTACCCAGATTCCACCTGTGGGTGGGTAAATATGCTAATTGGGCTGTAGAAGCTTTCGTCCGGTTCATTGTGACTACAAACTAAAACAAAACACCATATTTTTAAGATAAATGTGTACACTATTGTTGAAATTGAGAAGTTCACTTTAATAGATGAGCCACCACAATTTTCCAATGTCACTGGTTATGAGTAATAATTTATTACTACGACGACGACGCGATGTACATAATATATCATTTAAATTGCAATAAAACTATTTAAAAATGTTTGTTTACATTGAATTACCTTAGCAAGTTTTTAACATGTTTTCAATAACACGCAAGCGCGGAGCGTGTTATTTTGACAGTTCGAAACATGGCGTGTGACGAGCCTTGTCATGTTTTCAAATCTGACAGTGGCATACAGAATTCCATTCCACGCCAATATCACGTATGTTTGCTAACACGTCTTGTTTCGTGTTTAAGTTGTCATAGCGAATAAGGGCCCAGCTTGCTTAACTTACGCTTTAAACCAAACCAGTTAGATGAGTTAGTAACACATATGAGTCGGTTTATAAACAATTCTAAAGAAAATTGGGAAAACTTCTCTCACGCCTGTGTCAGCTATCTCCTACCCGCGAAGAAAGAAACAATTATTATTCGGAAAATCACAGAACTGCACAGAAAATAGATAAACGCACTGACACAAGCTGTCTACAATGACAAACAATACTACCAACCTAACGCCGAATACTATATATGCCATATTTAGACTACATACCTAGTCCCTCCACTCCGATCTAGGTCTCGAACCTATTCGCGCCTTTATTAAAAAGACGTCAACACGTCACTTCGCGAACGCATCTACCCATGCAAATCCGTTAATCGTAGCCACCGCCGACTACGATCTCCCCCCCGACACCTGCCGCCACCACCGGCCGCGACATGTTCTCACCGACCCCCCCGATGCTTTGTCATCCCTTCTTTCCGCTCAGAATACGGGCGACGACGACGACGTAGTACTAGATCCCCTCCCATAGCCGGCGGTTGACCGGTGTACTTAGTAGTGCACCCGTCCCCCTACAGCGACTGTCCCAACCGAGGGCGCCCTCGAGTATGTCGCCTCTTGCCCTTCTGGCTGGCTAGAGCGTAGTGGATGCACGCTTGCCTTTAAGTCCGGTGAAGCTGTAAAGGCCTCGCGGCTAACAGCGTACATCATTCACACACACTCATACCTAGTCATACCCTAGACCATCCCCAGACAATCGAAAATGAGAAAAAAAAATGTCTATGATTACCAATGACACCTGTCACGCTGACAATGTTGAAAGAACTTGAATAACTATCGGCGGATGACTATAAGGATTTTAATTCCAGTAAATTTTTCATTAAATTGTGTAGTTATTCTATTCTAAACATAATGTCTAAGGATATTATCGTTATCGCACCAAATGGACGAAGACAAAAGATTCATTGCTCTCCAGATACAAGGATATTACAGGTATATGTTTGCTATTTTTAACATTGATAACCACCTACTTAATTTGAATCTATGGGATAAAATTAAACAAGAAATATTAGTCCAACACAGATAACTTATACGTGTTAATGTTGTCTCCTGAGAAACTGTATGATGTTATACTACTCATTTAGGCCATGGTATATGTAGCAAAGTATGTGCAAGTGTTTTACGATGGAAATCTATCTATATCATCAAGCCAGCTCCCTCGCGGGTTAGGCAGAGAGTACAGGACTCCAACAGGTTATTTCCTTACATACAATGAAAATTTTTTCACAAACAAAAAATGTATCTTTTTACCTTTTGTCCTAATGTATAGAAAAGGTGGAAATAGGACTTAAAGTTCAACTACACTTATGTCTAGGAATTTGAACAATGTTTTTTCATAAACATTTGTTGTCACAAAATAAATGTGTATTATTCTTTTATTTTAAGATTTTTCAACATTACCCCTAAAACAAAGTTGACTTTAATATTTATACATAGGTTGTATTTACAATTAATTTATTTCTAGGTCTTGGAAGATGTTTGTCTGAAACAGGGTTTTCAACCCTCAGATTATGAACTCAAACATCATACCCATATTCTAGATTTAACTACAACTATAAGATTTTCTAATTTGCCAAATAAAGCTATGCTTGAAATGGTTAAAGCAGAAAGGAAAAGGGAAGAATCAGTAGTTACTATTGGACTTCAATTAGAAGATGGTAATTTAGTGTTAATGATGTTATTTTTCAATGAATCTCTATTCAGTGGTAGGTATTGTATATAGGCAACTAAGCAATGCCTACCTTCATTATTAAATATTAGTACTTAATAAAATAATATTAATCATCATAGTATAACAATTAATTATGTACCCTCCATTCCCATCTTGGTTTCGAACCTATTCGAGCTTTTATTAAAAAGGTCACAACCCGATATTTTGCGAATGCATCCAATCATAGAAATCCGCTGATCGTAGCCACCACTGGCTACGAATCTAACTCCCCTCTTATAAGCCGCTATAGCCGTCCTGATGCCCTTACATCCCTTCTTTCGGATACAGATATCACACACAGGATCAGACACCGACCTCGCCGGCGAGGTAGAAGAATCCCTTGCCTGCCGACAGGTGGAGAGCATCACGGCGAGACACCTAGTATACGCCCTCCTCCTTAGTGACGCCCAAGCCGAAGCTGCTTCTCCTTGAGGCGCCCTTGAGCTAGTTGCCCCCTTGCCCTTCTGGCTCGATGGTGGTGGTTGCACGCTCGCTCTTTTGTCCATCGAAGCTGTAAAGGCCACGCGGCCAACAGCATAGATCAATCACAGACACACAAAAAAAAAAGTATACCTACATTAAGTGAGTTATACTGCCTAATTGCCTATATGAAATGCATGCCACTGATTGTACTTTTCAGACCCACTTCACTTTTAATCATATATTGTTATGTATACAATCTCTAGTTAATTTAAATCTAGTTAATTAAAAAATTATAAATTATGAAAAATATATACTTGAAGATAATTACATTTAAAAAAAGGTATTAAAAGCTTACTAGCACTCTAATACATTAGTCCATGGTGCTGGCAGTGTTCTAGTGCTGGATCAGCTTAAATAAACATCCATCAAGGTTGCTATATTATACAGAGTGGATTTTTGGACGGGGCATTAAAGCCAGCGGCACCTTATCCATTGTAACTACAGGAAGATGGTATTAGGAGACTTTCCTTTACAAGTTAATATTTTGAGCTGCATTCACAGATTTTACAAAAATATACAGTCAGCTGCAATATATATAATCAGGCCGCTCCACCCACTGTGTTTAATAGTAGCAGGTTCGATTCCCGCACGGGACAAATCTCTGTGTGACCCACAATTTTTTGCTTTGGTATGTGTATGTGTTTATGTGAATTTTTATGTTTGTAAATGCACCCACGACACAGGAATCAATCCTAGTGCAGAGATACATTTCAAAGAATAATAAAATAAATAGAAATTCAAATGTAATCTTGCAAATTGTGTATATGTTATTGCAGCTGACTGTACAGTCAGCAATAAAATAGGCAATTAACACAACATTTTTTATACCAATCAATTGTGTGGAACACTACAATACTAGAAATGTCAGAAATCGTTAAAAGTTTTTTTGCATACCTACATTTTATAAAAAACTATCGTGGCTTTGAAAACCTTGAATAATGTTAACAAAGCCCATCCAAAATATGTACCATTTTACCATAAATACATAACAGTTATCCATCTTAGGTGAAAGAAGAGCAGCACCTTTTCCACCCAATACATGTTTATATGATGTAATAACAGCATTGGCTCCAAATAAATTGAATTCATTAAAAAATCCATCAATTTTGTACATGCGTCAAGAAGTGACAGGTGAACTTGCTCTAAGAGAAAAAACACTAAGACAGCTGGGATTAATAAAGGGTAGAGGAATTATGAGATTGCGTGATAAGCAACCAGAAGCAAGGTACTATTAATTTTGTTTTGTATTTTCTTTAAAATATTATCATACTCCTGTATAATACATTTTTTTTTATTTGAATAGGCAAGCTAATGTATCAGCTGTTTATAGAAGGCCAGTTATTGAAAAACTTGATACCAACATTGCAGATACAAAAACTGAAAACAAAATGGATGTAGCGCAATCAGAAACGAGTCCTGTATCTGGCCCTTCAGAGTCAAAAAAAACCACTTTACAACTTCATGAACCTGATTTGTTTACTACATTTAAAGAAATAGCTCAGAGAACACAGAAAGTGGATGAAAAGAACATTTTGAAGCAAGATGAGACAATGTCCAATGAAAACGACCAAATAGAGGAGGTTAAGGAAAAAAGCCCCATGGAAGTAGACTCTCAAACTAATAATGTGTCATCTCAGTCATTATCCCAAGAAAACCTTGAAAGACGTCTCAAAATCGAAGAGGAAGTTACCTTTGTAGGTGTTTTTATTTTATTTTTATTATTATAAGTCTTACTCTACACTAGGAATTATTCCTATCTAGTGCATTTCAATCACTAATTTTACATACTTCCTAAACACCTAGACCAAAATACCTATATTTGTGTCATACAAAGATTTTTCCCATGCAGGGATTAACTTTATGACCACCCAAACCAGTGAGCCAAATAGCCTACTTGAATATTTCAATTGATGTTCCTTTCTTTTACCAGCTTGGAGCCCATAAAGCTATAGCTTTTCTACAGCCAGATAATAGTTCTGACGAAATTGATGATCTTCCTGATGACTTTTATGACCTAACAATTGAAGAAGTGCGGAGGCTTTACCATGATCTAGAACAACATCGTATATCCCTAGAGAATACTCCACTAATATCATCATCAAAACGTGAAGATAC
Source organism: Phalera bucephala (assembly GCA_905147815.2). Lineage (NCBI taxonomy): Eukaryota > Metazoa > Arthropoda > Insecta > Lepidoptera > Notodontidae > Phalera > Phalera bucephala. The sequence continues at coordinate 18,079,501 of LR990623.1, read as the reverse complement.
TGAGAAACAGGTGAGTATTAAGAAACATTTTCTTTTTCAGGATATATAATCCAGATGCCAATAAAAAAAATGTTACTTTGTTCTTGTCTGCTACTTGTTATGCAAGGATGAATGGTATCACTAATCTTCAGTGAAATAGTATTAAGAACAGTGCTTCTAAATTGAAAGATGAATTTTGGGCTAGATATTCTCAATCTTTAATTTGTAAATATTTCCAATGAAGGATGATTACAAAGCCGAAAATAATGTAAATGCATTTAGATAGCACCACATTAGGTTGATATTGAAGAAGAGTTAAATAAAATATTACTGTTAGATAATATAAAAACATTAAATCATTATCAACCGAAAGATGCAGGACATAGGTTTCTTCTAAAGATCGCAACGACCGGCTTTCTATTGTAATGCATACAGTTTCACTAGGTCTGTTATGATGCATCGATAATAATGTATAAATAGGCATGATAATTAAAAAAAAATACGAAAATTATTCGCGTCATTGTCGAATATATGAGTAGGTTTAAACGGATTATTCCTATACACTTGATAATAACGTTCTCAGTGGCTCCACGAAAAAAATAATATTGTTATTTATAAAATCGTTCCCATGGCCAAGCTTAATCTGTTATATTTTTGTAAAAATCTCTTGTCTTGTCATTTGTTCTCGGGTCTAGAGTTTCATGTTAAAATAATTAATAAAAATTGTTTCATTACCAATATTCCAAACCAAACTGTGTATTAGCAAAATTAAAACATGTATTGATAACAATTAATTTTTTATTAGAACATGGTTTTGTAGGATGGGTAGATCTTTTTTAGATTAGGGAATGATACACATTGAAAATAACCAGTTCATCTTTAAAATTAAAGTACGGTAACAATAATGAAATAAAGTCATAATCAATACCATCTTAAGCTAAGCCAGTTTAATATTTATTAAACTGCAACTTAAGAAATCACAATTAACTATCTGTGTACCTGAGTGTTCCTTCATTATTGCGATTAGGATTGTATTATTAAAGTTACTTTTAAGTCTTTAGAGCTTGAGGTAATCGAGATTTTGTTTATTATTATTATAAAGAATAATGGCGCGATGATATAGATAGATAGATAAAAAAGACCTTTTCTTGGAGCCGGTGGGAACAAAATCTTTTATACATACCTAGCCAATGTTCTGAAGCCGTTGCCAATTAAATCGGTATAATATGATTTTTTTTTTTTTTAAACGTAGCCCCACACTAGGATTTATTCCTGTATCGTGGGTGCGTTTACAAACATGAAATTTCACATACACAAATACCCAGACCGGAACAAATAATTGTGGATCACACAAAGATTTGTCCCGTGCGGGAATCGAACCCGCGACTCTTAGGCACAGTGGGCGGAGCGGCTCAAGCTCTTAACCACTGCGCTAAATCGTATTTTTATATTAACATCCTTGGAGCACCTGGGAATGAATGTATGGATAAATGTATTTTGCAGAACATTAGATTTGGAGCGGATAGGAATGACCCGTTCAAACATGTGGCTAGACATGAATTGTAAAAAATGCTGTACAATAAGTATGATTTCTTTTCAGGCGTCTGAACAAAAACTCAATACATACAAAAATGTTGTGGTACGGATACAATTTCCGGATCATATAATATTGCAAGGAATATTTACGCCAATGAATACAATTGAAGATGTAAACAATTTTATAAGAGAACACCTGCAAATGCCAGATAAAGAATTTCATATATGTAAGTTGGCTATAAATATAAACTAAAGCTTTCAAAACATGCTAAAACTAAGGAATCCATACAACTTGTAGTTAAGACCGTCGTCATCACGAATCTATCTCTTCCTTATTTTAATGCTCAATCAATTATTTGTACTGCTGATTATGACTCAGTTTCAAGACATGCACACAAACCCACGTATGTACCTGCGCATCCACAAACACGCCTGTAAACAAGCGAAACATCACCGATCAGTTGTCAATTATAAATACACTCGCGAGCATACTACTTGCTTATTAAAAATATATTTACAGCAACCAAATTGAAAATTGTGTGCGCGTACAAAAATATGTTTATTAAAAATGGTTCAGCCATGTAGTATATTATATTAACTTTTAAGTTTACTGCCCCAACCAGGAAAACGAAGCGGGAGGGAGCCTCGCCCTTGCGACAGAGCTGAAAGTGGATTTACAACTACTACATTTGACGGACGAGTTAGCGCAGTGGCAAAAAGAGCTTAAGCCGCTCCGCCCACTGTGTCTAACAGACGTGGGTTCGATTCCCACACGGGACAAATCTTTGTGTAACCCACAATTAGTTTTTTTGGTCTGGGTATTTATGTACGTGAATTTTCATGTTTGTAAACGCGCCCATGATGCAGGAATATATCCTAGTGTGAAGCTACGTTTTTAAAAAAAAAAACATATTTTGGAGGTTCTGAAGGATGGCAAATCTGATCCGTACTATTCTAGTATATATATCAAGTCTTTCACTATCGACCACGTAGATACATGCGCATCCTACTGGATTAGATACCTTTTTGCCGTTGGCTTGAGATAAGGCCCTACCCCACCATAAAAGGGATATCACCCAATGGGCTCGATGGCGTCGATGGGAGGATCATTACCGAATTGACACCCTAGGACCCGACCACGATGCCAATAACGGCGACGCTACCGTAACTAAACCGGTAGTGACTTCTGGGAATTGAAAACGACGACATAAAGAGGCTAATACCTCGAGCTGTCATCCTAGATCACCTTTTAGTTAGATTCAGAAAAGGCTCTACGGGTTTGTTTGTTTTTCTATCAATCACTTATCACAAGTTGATATGTAACCATCGTAAAAATGCATCGATTTGTTTAGCCTCAAAGTAACGCGGTGTTCGTTGTGATCACCAAATTGAAGCAGCGCTCGCACTCGTTCAGTCGGACATGGGCGACTGTTAATGGCATTTCTATTTTAAAGCGTCTCCATACTTTGAAAGACATGTTAATTCTTTGCTCCCGATCACCACAATGTGGTAATCGTTGAACCGAGTTAGAAGCCTTATGGGCACATTGACAACTTCCAACCTGCTTACATCTATCCGCACTGGGTCCGCGTAGTGGAGTATGATTTAATCTATCTATTAATATAGACTTATTTATTTTAATTATGGGTACTACGCCAGTATGTCGCACAAGCTTTGCTGGAGCAGTGCTTTGGTCATTAATAATCATAAAAGTAGTACATTTTATTACACTTAAATCTTGGGCTTAAAAACGATATATGATTAACATGTATTGACCGACTCTTTTTTCCCCCACTTTTGTATTCATCTTGTTATACATTGCTACTTATTTACAAGCGTCGTTTGAACTCATTACTACTTAAGTAGATTATGAAGGATTAAAAAGTAACGTAATCCTGTATCCGCGCCTGACGCTTGCAGATTAAGTTTTTGTTACTTGGTTGCTTGGGTTGTAATTTATCAGCTCAGTGTATAACTTTAAATCAAATGAATGTATAAATTACAGTTACAACACCTTTACGAGAAGCGCTCGATTCAAAAATTACTTTATTGGAAGCAAAGTTTGTGCCCTGTGTGCACATGCACTTCAAATGGTTGGAAGAAGATACATTGAAACAGCCCTATCTTAAAGAAGAAATTTACGCTAAAAAGACTGCTGCTGATGCGGCCAAAATATTAGCTTCTAAATACAGGTAAACTTAGCAAAAACATAAATGTAAAAAAGGGGGCCAAGTTCGATATGAAAGATAAGCGGGATTGCACTGCGTAAACTCACTTATCCCCAACGATGTTAGGGCCCAACATCATAACGAGCAAGTCTATTGACACTATACCAGGGCACAATTCCAAACTCTGGAATGATACTGAATTTTCAGACAGAATAACTTTAATTTTTCCTACATAGGATTCAAACCCAGGAAATCATGATCACCACGGACATGCCATAATTTATCAAATAAAACGACCATTAAATGTTAAATTTGTATTATTGGAAATTATGTTGTATGTTAGAATCTATTGTATTTTCGTTTACTTAGTATTGCACTATCGTTATTATCAGGTTATTTACATTTTGTACAGGTAAGGAAAGAACCTGTTGGAACTCTGTACTCTCTGCCTACACCGCAAGGGATTTGGCGTGATGATATAGATAGATTTACATGTTAATGTATCTATCGGTTGTTATATGATAAAAATACATAATAAGACATATTATACATTGTATGTATTCTGCTTCACAGGGCACCCAGCAGAAGAAAATTGGACGAATCAGTTCACGGCTCTCAGAATATAAATAAACCTTCAACATCTAACAGCAGTAAAGTTCCGAGATGGTTCAAAAACTAAAATTAATACTTAAAGGGAGAGTGTTAATTTGTCATGGAGGAAATCGTGTCGGGAGTATCTCAATTATAACATGACGATATTCTCGACTATGTAGGCAGGCACTTATATTTTTTATTAAATTTCTTGTTCTCATAATTGGCGTTTTTTTAATAAAATAATCAGAATTGGTCAAGCTTTTAGTATTGTGATTTATACTATGATTTTGGCCGAGACAAATTTGTGACTTAGTGAGTTTAAAGGTTAAATATAAATGGAACAATTGCGAGTAGAACTCGCGGTCCGAGGGTTCCGTACATTTTATCCTTTACTATAAAAGCTTGCTTCTTGCCAAATTTCATGATTTTAGATCAACAGGTACCCTATGGGTTTTGATGAGTGAGTTCAAATTACATGAATTATGTATGTTGATTGAATTGACTTATTTTTGACACCAGCAGTAGACATGGCAAAAATGCCTCTCGGTTCTGATTCAGTCATTTGTATCTTAAACAATGCAAAGATTCGAATCCCAATATATCTCATTTGGAACATTTGAAACAGCTAAATTCAAGTACAGTCGGCCCACCAACCGAAATCCCGTCGCGTATTGGTTCGTTCGTTCTGTGAGACGTAAGTTTAGTAAATGTAAGATCGAGATTCAGATGGGAAAGAACTATAAAGCATTTTGTTTGTTCTGTAAGATAAGCGCCTTTGTACTGGTGAATGTAAGATCGAGATTCAAAAACAAACGAGGCATTTTTAGAACTAAAAGATTTGTAACAGTTGTACGGAACAACTGTTACAAATCTTTTAGTTCTCGATCATGTTTCATATAACTGTATCGTATCAGTAAAGATCGACACATGGTTAACCAGCAGTACTACAACCGTAAGATAATTGATATTGGACATAAATAAAAAAGGATCTTAACCTTTGAATAGACAGTTAACAAAGTGATCCTATAAATAAAGGTTCCATTTTTATCGATTGAGTTATAGAACCCTAAACATGTAAATATATACATGCCACTATCCATCCAACGGTGTTAGGCCCAGTATCCACCCAAGCGGAAAGTGAAGAAGAGATGTGTGCTGGCTACAAGGCAGAGATGAGTTGAGAGTTTGAGAGTTGTTGCAGGCCAGAGCAAATGATGAATGTCAAACCAAATAACATCTCTTTCCTCTGCTTTAACTGTCTGCACTGAAGTTAATCCAAGAAAAATGTAGGAATACCGTTGTCCCGTTGTTCTATCATTTACATGTCATCACTCCATTCTGTCGATCTCCACTTTTTTTTTCAAATATTTGAAATAAAATTTCTTCAGAATTGATAAATTATTTTATTGAAAATATTTACACAAAATATGCATTACAAAAGTTTTATAAAAATACATAAATTACAATAATGATTAATTCTCTCTGCCTACCCCGCAAGGGATCTGGCGTGATGATATAGATCAGGGATTCCCAAAGTGGTCGATATCGGTTTCCCAGGGGTCGACATAAACGAAAATCGACCCCTATTAATTAACACAAGTTCTTATTTGAAACTTACAAGATACTGTGTAAGTTGTGTTACGTGTAACAACTTGTTATAAGAATGACTATAATATTTTAGTAAGAAGTATCATTGTTGTACTTAACTCACTTAACCAAGCGCAAAATTTTTAAATGGGTAAGTATTTTGTATCAATAGGAAAAAAAAACTAGAGATTTAAAATTAATTTGGCTATAGGGGTCTGAGGTATCAGTTCATTTTGGAAATGCGTCACTTGCTCAAAATAGTTTGGGAATCCCTAATATAGATAGACAATAAAGCTTAATTCTTAAAGCTGAATAAACGATGGAAGAGTGCCTAGTTTACATCTTGAAGGTTTGATTATTTCACATACAGTATCATTTGTAATTGTATCTTTACTACTTTCTTGGTAATATCTGTACTCTGTTATGCCTTCTACAGAAGTTTTCCCATTTTCACATTGGACTACGACTCGTGTTAAGTTATTCCCCTTTTCTTTTTGGTTAAGAAAATGGTTTTTTAATTTATTTGGTTTTACGTTATTATATTTTTTTGCATGAGGCGCACATTCTGTCTTGGGAATTTCCACGTTAACATGTCGATATAAACACTTGCTACCTTTTTCACAATACCCTTTTACAAAATCTGAGCAAATTTTTGCATTTGGATTCAATTTAACATGTAAGTATGGGCAGCCTTCTTTTAAACAAGTGCCTTGTAAGTAAAAATAACATGTCGGCATTTTCTCTTTGATTACATCGTGAGAAAGAAGACAATCCTTATCGTGGCAAATACCTTTGATAAATTTTCGACATATCGAAACATGTTTTTTGTCATGTAGGAATTCACATTTTCCACTAATATTTCGTAAACATTTTCCATATTTCCGAAACAAAGGACATGGTATGTTATTTTTCTTGAAATTTCCTATTTTTAATTTCTTTAATCTATTTAGACTTTGTCCTAATTTAAAGACTCTTGTATTTCGAACACTTGAAGCTTTATTTGCAAAAGGTTTTATTTTTCCTGTGTTGTTTACAAAAGGAGTTATTGTACTATGTTTTACCAATTTAAAACGATTTATACTGTCACAAGGCTTGGGAAAATTTGAATCAATAGATTTAGAAAGTTTGACGCAATTATTTTGAATATTATAACCATATATTTGGTTTTGAATATTAATAGAAATATTCTTACTTTTTATAGCTTCGAGATTCTTCTTTACATCTTTTATGGGTACAGATTTGTATTTGCTTATTTTGAATGTGTTTTTGGGTAATTCTACACTCACACTGTCCGGGTTTTTCGGTACATTTTTTCGCAATAAACAGTAACGAGATTTTGTTACGGTTATTGGTGCTGATAGTAACTGCGGTTTCACATGATCAATTGTTTGAAGCCCTATATTAGTCTGGGAATAATTTATCATAACTTCTTTGTCAATAGCATTAGCTGTACATGAGCTTTTATTTTGTATGTTGTTTGTAGATTTTATAAAGTTGGGATTGACGAATATTTTGGCTTTATTGCAAGCATTCTGGTTAACATTAGTCATGAGGTGAGAAAACTTTGGATTCACATGCATTGCAGTATTATTAGGCAAAACTCCATTGTTTATATTCATTCTATGGAAATTAGGATTTACGTATACTTTACCCTTGGATCTATCTAAATATGACATATTAAATACTCTCTCTTGATTATGACCAGACATACTATTCCAATGAGTACTGAAAAGACTTATTACCACTTTTACAACTAATTGTATCCACTAAAATAGATTTACCAACTTTGGTGATGTAATCAATTAAAATTTCGTTCAAATGATCTAAAAGAGTAATGAGCTCTGCTTTCTTATTACCTTTTATCCACAATATACTCATGTGAAATGATGGATGCTGAAACAAAAAAATGATGCGATTAAGAAGCATAAACCTGTAGATATTTATAAGGAAACAATTGGTTTTAACACCAGCTGCATGTTTTGTAAAGAGATGGGTAGTTATAATATGCAGTTTGAAATAGAAAGTGTTAAATACACCATGTACGATTATCCATGAACAATGTAGAAAAGTTGGCTCAAGTCTACTGTATATATTTTTATAAAAGACGTAAATAGACTTATTTACTACACTTGCACATCGTAAGATCTGAGCATAGCCTATAAATATAAAGGTACTGAATAAGTGGCCTTGCTGTAAAAAATTGTTTCATTGGAATATGCGACACCTTCTCAGTTGCTACACCATTTTCATTGTGTAAGTGGGATGAGAGGAGTTTGCAAACCCAGTCTGTCAAATCAGTCCATAAAAAATATATCGCTCTGGGCTAGAAAATTTCCCGTGCCGTGGGTGCATTTACAAACATGAAATTCATATACACAAACACCCAGACCGTAACAAATATTTGTAAATCACATAAAGATTTATCTCGTGCGGGAATCGAACCTGCGACTGCTCGAGCGGTAGCGCGGCTTAAACTCTTAACCACTGGACCAAGCCTTCGTCGTCGAGTATAATCGTCATTATGAAAAATCTGCTATGTGCACTTTTTGGGGATTTCGACATATTGACTATTATGACTAGTCTACTAACCGAATGTTCGTATAAAAGACTACTATGTGACTAAGCATTATACGGTGAAGCGTGGTCGCCAAAAAAATGCTTTATAAAATTTTACAGGAAAACGTTTTTATGCAATAGCAACAGCATAAAAACGTTCCCCTGTAAAATTGTATATGTCAAAGTTATACATTTTGCACAGAGCAGATATGGGTTTGACAACGACGATAAGTAAGTTTCAAGCTATAAGTATGTAAGCTTCTTAGAATTTCAATTAAAATGAAGATAGTGAAAGCCCGCGCATTGAGATATTATATACTACGTACTAGAGAAGCTACTACTCTAAACAACAAAAATGGCGAGCAAATTGAACACCGCGGAGTTAACCGGGATGTTTGTGTTTTCATACATAATAAAATCTTACATTTCTCGAGTTCTTTAAACAGTATCTCAGTGCACATGCCTTATACGTTTAAAATACAACTCAGCACTGGAACGTTTCATGTTGCGGTAAGCACCTAGCACAAACTGAGCTGGAGTATATACTTTATATATAGCACTCTAATTTTGCTACAAAAAAAATGAGGAGGTGTCTTCTCTAGTACGTAATACATAATAATACTCAATGATCCCCCATGTTTTAATACAATATTCGGATACAAACCTCATAAAACTTTGTTAATTTAAAATCAGTTAACACATCATCAACCTTTTTGCTGACTGCCAATAAGGACTTGTAACTGAAAGGGTCCACTTCTAATGCAATAAACGTACGTGAATTTTCTTCATTACAGAAAACTTTAACTTCACCAAATGTTATATAAAAACTAAAACAAGATAATGTAGCATCATAAAAAAATATATAATATTAGCCCTGTTAAGAAACTGTCCCACTGTTGGGCACGGGCCTCTTCTCAAACTGAGAGGATTAAAGGCCATAGTCCACCACCCTGGCCCAATGCGGGTTGGCGAACTTTACACACCTTCGAGAAACTCTTAGGTACGCAAGTTTCCCCACAATGTTCTCCTTCAATGTTAAAGCAAGTGATAGTTAATTTTGATAACGCACATGTTTTCGAAAAGATAGAGGTGCGTGCCTAGGTTTGAACTCGAGCCCTCTGACTTTGCAGTCCAACAGTCTAACCACTAGGCTATCACTAAATAATAAAATAATAAACTTTAATTCCGTTTTCTAAAATGTCTACCTATTACTATAAGACAAGTCGACGGAGGCATTTGCCCAGCAGTGGGACAGCAATGTCTGATAATAATAAAACGTATTGTTAGTCCACTTGCCTACAGGGCATGCAAATCCACGGTATGTAAGCCACGTAATGTTTCTACAGCACTCCACATTAGTAAGTTAAGCTGTTAATTCCAGCTGCTAAGTGGAATTTGGGTCGTTTGAATGAAAACTCGGTCGAAACTTCTTTTATCTTTTTAGGGTTCCGTACCTTAATCGGTAAAAATGGAACCCTAAAAGGATCAATTTGTTGTGTCTGTGTTTACGACAACAGTTAAGACCACCCTTTATCTCAGGTAAGGGTAGAGGTATCGAGTTGAGATTTATATCAAATACTAAGATCTATGATCCTTTAGCAGTGTAAAAAAAAATATTTAACTAGTCAATGCAATCGAAAACTATAGCCATTTACGTCCGTTTTCAATATTTAACTGAAGGATAGATTTGCCTACTACGGATAGAATTTTGACATATTTCGTATGAAAAATCCGTTAAAATTCAACTAACAGTAAGTAAATCTATCCTTGAGCTGAATATTGAAACCGGTAGTTAAACTCTCTCATCAAAAGTTTTGGGATACTTCTTATCAACCTAGAATTAAATAATTTGGCAAGAAGCAACGTTTCTTAGTAGGTAGGTTAAGTACAAGTAAAGAAATTGAATTATTTCCTTGAATTCAATAAAAAATTAAAGTAGCAACATCTAGAGGCATTTATAAGAAGTGCAAGTCCTACTCGCAATTATTTTAAAGGCATGGCTTCTTGGAATATACAATGCAAAATTGGAAGCATGTAGGTAGCGAGGAAGACCTAGACTATCTTACCATGACCAAATAGTCTGTGGCTTATCTGAAGGGCAAGTCAAGAGTCTCCGAAACCGGCGAGCGTGTATGAGACGAACTACGACAGAGGAGGAAGCCAGATAGGTCTGCAAGGAAAGAACTTGTTGGAACTCTGTACTCTCTGCCTACCCCGCAAGGGAACTGGCGTGATGATATAGGTAGGTAGGCTTCTTTGAATTATTCCTATTTAGTGCATTCATTACAAAAAATATTTCATATACGCAAACCCCTATACCAAAACAAATGATAATGATAGGTCACACAAAATTTGCAGGTTTGCAACAAATTCATTCTTGGTTGGGCACAAACTAAATGTTAGGAGACATTGACTATTTGATCATCCGTACATCTGAAGATGAATGATGAAGAATGTCCACAATTTCAATGTGTTTTACAGAGTAAATATTGAATTAAAAATTTTACTAACCTTTTACAACTTTTTAAAGCTTCCTTGAGGGATGAATTGAATGCTGCTATCAAATGATAATTCAAAACTACTGTTCTTGATAAACTAATGTGAAAGTCATCACATATTTCACATGACTTTTCTCTCATAAGCACAATCTGTTTTAATTTATTAATTAATTCACCTAATTCCGTAGATGCACAGTCTGAAATGAAATAACATATTTTAAATATAATTATTTCAGGTTTTTTTTAAATGAAACAATCCATACTAATATTATAAATTCGAAAGTAACTGTCTGTCTGTTTACTTTTCACACCCAAACCGCTGAACCACAGAAATCAGAATAATTATTCAGATTTTAATCAAATTCGGCAAGGAAATACATTGTATCCAGAGGCTATCTGTTGTCTCAAAAAAAAAAACAGATATTTTAAATACACCCCTAAAAATAACGAAAACGAAGTTGCGGGTACAGCTAGTATGTACATATATAATAATAATCAAATTTACAAATTACATCTTTTACATACATTTAACATAAACGAAAGTAGCCCAATTCCCTCTGACATGCGGAAATGAACGTATTCTCCCACTGTGTTGCTGTGGGTCATCCTCATACGCTTCTGTGGGCACTACTGACACCTTACTCAAATTAGGTACTGGCAGCTTTGGTCTGTAATAAAACAATATTGAATTTGAATCTCGAAACAATATTGAGTTGTTCAATAAAAAGATGGTATTAAATGTGGTTTAGATGAAGGACATTTGGACCACTTGTTCTTTTGCTGCCCTATAATGCGCTGTGCTCTTTATGACATTATCTGGAGGGATTATTTATTGGATGGGACGAGGGATATTATGAGTAATATCCCTCTTCCCACTATTATGTAAATAAATAAAAAATATATTATGTAAATAAAATTGTAAATTCTACTATTTTCATACCTTTTTGTAGTATTTTAGTTGTCTTTGTATTTCATATATAATAATATTGTTTGAATATCTTACAATTTTTGTGGTGTTGTAATCTAAAAAGATTATTTGTACTGTATCATCTGTTCGTCTATTTATAAATCAAGCTGATTTACGATTATTTTATCACCAGATAACTGCTTTCGTTTGTTGGCCTATCTATTTACTCGACATTGGTAAATAGACAAGAATGGAAATTGTAGATCATAAAATAAAATGACAATTTCAGGACCTCAAAAAAAATTAAGTTACAATTTGAATGCTACTGTCATCTATATCATAACATCATATCCCTTGCAGAGTAGGCAGAGAGTAGTGTTAAACAGCTAATACTGTGTGTATGTGTTTCAAAAACAAAGTATTAACTATGTTAGGCGAAAGGAACTTATCAATTTTGCTATACACACTGCATGACACATTTTCATGAAAAGTTTCAATAAAAATATCAATAATATCAGTGATTGTAATATGCTTTCTGCTTCCTGTTTTTAAGATTATCACCACCATCCAACACACATGTCATGATATTTCTTATTATTTGGCAACCAGGAATATAAAACAGTTATTGAAGGGGAATATTTCTTGAATGTTTTTGCTTATCTTTTTTAATTGTTACTGTAATAATATGTAGGTACTTATTCACAATTGATACCACAGGTTTTGAATTTGTTGTGTGATTTTACCACAATATAATATTTTTACATAAGATGGGTAGTGACAGTCAAATTCTAGGTTGGGCAAATGTAGTAAAAATTGCCAGTATGAGTCCGGAGTCTAGAATTTGTGGCTGGTATATGGTAATAGGCTTGCCCCCTATTACATGGGACTTGGGAACATCATTGACAAAAAGTGGGTGTACTCAGTACACCTCTGCCATCACCACTTTGGGAATATTTGTGTGATAGTGTGTGAATGCGTCATATCTGGGGCTGATAGTGTAGTATTTGTTGTTGTAGTGTAATAACACTGATCATGTACTTACCTTTGACGGACTGGTTCATCAAGCTCACTATCACTGTCTTCTGAATTTGATCTGTACCCTCTTAAATTAGATAATGCAGACATTAGGAGCTTTAACAGTAAACTATTTACATTAATTTCAATAGCATATCAATGTTTCCACACAACAAGATCTCACCTTGTTAATCTTCTCAAACCAAGGTCTCAAAATTAAAAGGTTGATTGGTACCTAGGTAATCAAACACAATCTGTAGGTGATATAGATCCCTATCTTATGGTAGGTACTATTAATTAATGATTTTTTTCTATATCTCAGGGTATTATTCACCTTTACAGAAACTACAAAATGTTCACAAATTGACTATATATAAGCTCTGACGAATTGACGAATGAAATGAACATATGCTCCACAGACTAGTTGGAGAGATATGCAGCATAGATTATAGATATGCTCTGTGGAATGAACCAAGCAGGGCTGCCAACCGTGTGTGTGAATGATGTACGCTGTTGGCCGCGAGGCCTTTACAGCTTCACCGGACTTAACGACGAGCGTGCAACCACTGCGCTCTAGCCAGCCAGAAGGGCAAGCGGCGACATACTCGAGGGCGCCTCTTCGAGGCGCCCTCGGTTGGGCCAGTCGCTGTAGGGGGACGGGTGCACTACTAAGTGCACCGGTCAACCGCCGGCTATGGGAGGGGATCTACTACTACGTCGTCGTCTTCGCCCGTATTCTGAGCGGAAAGAAGGGATGACAAAGCATCGGGGGGGTCGGTGAGAACATGTCGCGGCCGGCGGTGGTGGCAGGGGTCGGGGGGGAGATCGTAGTCGGTGGTGGCTACGATTAACGGATTCGCATGGGTAGATGCGTTCGCGAAGTGACGTGTTGACGCCTTTTTAATAAAGGCGCGAATTGGTTCGAGACCTAGATCGGAGTGAAGGTCGACGTTCCGTACGAACCAGGGGGCTCCTACGGCTTTACGGAGGAAGCGGTTTTGAATCACTTGGAGTTTATCGATGTGAAAGGGGGCCGAATGCCCGAGCACAACACACGCATAAGTCATGATGGGTCGAACGCAAGTTTTGTAAAGTGTCACCTTATTTCTAAGGGACATTTTACTCCACTTGCAGATTAACGAATGGAGACGACCGAGCACAAAGGATGCTCGGTGACGGACCCGCTTGATGTGCGGGCCGAAGGACATGGTGCTGTATAGGGTGACCCCTAGATATTTGATCTCTTTGACCCAGGGAATGGGTCGGCCGAACATGGTCACTTGGCCGAGATTACTTCTAGGGCGGCGCAGGGAGTGACGCGGGGTGGCACCTCTGGAGAAGAACACCGCAGCGCTCTTGTCCGGGTTCACCTCAATACGCCACTTCCTGAACCAATTCCCTAGGGAATTGGCGGATGCCTGAAGGTTTCTGGTAATGAAACCCTTATTCCTATGCGAGACGTAGAGAGCGGTATCATCCGCGAATAGGGCTAGATGCGCCTTACTCGAACGAGGAATGTCGTTCGTGTAAAGGCTAAACAGGAGCAGAGAGAGAACTGAGCCCTGTGGGACTCCAGCACTGATGGATTGGGAAGTGGAGCGCGTCATTTCGACGCGATAACGGAAGGCGCGATTCAACAAGAAGTCTCGTAAGATGAGCACGAGTCTGTCCGGCACACCCAATTGGTAGAGCTTGTAGATCAAGCCGTTGTGCCAGACTTTGTCAAATGCCTTCGCGACACCTAGGAAGAGGGCGCCCGTGTAGACGGGTTTGGGTCTATTGAGACCGGAGAGGATGTGCTCAGTGATGCGGTGCACTTGGTGGACACAAGAGTGTTTGGCTCGAAAGCCGAACTGCTCGTTGATAAGGATACCCCTGGACGTTATGAAGATTTGAGCCGCGCCAGAAGTAGGCGCTCGTAGATCTTGGCCAGGGAGTTGAGGAGACTGATAGGGCGGTAGCTCGCGGGGAGATTGCAAGGTTTGCCGGGCTTAGGAATGCCTATGACGTCCGCCTCCTTCCACTTAGCGGGGAAGGTGCAGTTCGACATGGCGGTGTTCAGTATGGCCACTAAGAGGCAGATGAGTTGGGCGGGCAGGCATTTCAGAACGCGATTCGAAATGCCGTCAGAGCCGGGGGCTTTTTTAGTTTTCAGACCCATAATGAGATCTTCGACCTCCGTCTCCGTCCTCCGACTGGCATGCCTCCGCTGTCGGAGGCATGCCAGTCGGAGGACGCCTGCCAGTCGTGGAGTCGGATTTGAGGCTACGCGCCAGCTGCCAGTAGGCCAGATGCGATAGCGCGGTGCCCTCTAGGAAGTCACCCCACCGTTCCTCCCGGACCTCCGCGACACGACGCTTTACCTCTCGTTGTAAAGAGCGCATCCGGGCCCGACTGGCTTCGGTGGGGTAAGAGTCGTACGCTCGGATAGAGGCATCCTTGGAACGAATGAGATCCCTAACATCGTCCGGCAGTCGAAAGCGGTTGAGGTAGAGATCTTCCGCCTCGACTTGCTTGGACGATCGACTGACAGCCGATCGGATGTGTTCGGTGAAGGCATCTACGGCCTGATCGGTATCCTGAGGGCCGGGATGGAGTCCGAGCTGAGAGGGAGGGGGGGAGGGTCGGCATCCGCCAAGGCCGTGCTTAGCGCATGCTAATCCACCACCGTCTTTTTGGGTCGCTGAGGGGCGGAAGGGGGGGAACCGAGTATCATGACTACAGGTCGATGGTCAGAGTCGAGTTCCTGGACTACTTCCAAGGAGTGCAGCCGTAGGGTGACACCCTTCAGAAGCGCCATGTCCAGGACGTCGGGTCGGTGGTTGGGATTGTTGGGATAGTGGGTAGGGTGCATAGGTGCGATGACGTCAAAGTCGAGAACGTCGAGCAGGGCGTCAAGGCTCCTACCGTTAGGGGAAGTGGTGAGACCGTTCCAGGCCACGTGCTTACTGTTGAAGTCGCCCGCCAGAATGACAGCGCTTTCCAGATTGAGGAGTGCTTCAAAGTCACTCCTGAGAACGAATTTAGTGGGGGAAAGGTATACGGAGGCGATCACGATGGGCTGGTGCCCCGTGAGAGAGATGCGACAGACCGAGGCTTCGATGTTGGTGAGCGCGGGGGGATCGAGGGGGATGCAGTGAAGGGACCTCCTGTAGTAAATGAGAGTACCGCCTCCGCGGGAGCCGATTCTGTCATTACGCACGAGGTTATAGTTTGCGATCCTAGGATCGCGTTGTGCGGGCTTGAGGAAGGTTTCCTGCACTAGGAGGATATCAAGCTGGTGATCTCGGAGGAAATCAGCAACCTGATCTCGCTGGGAGCGAAGGCCATTTTTTTATTTTTATTTTTTTATTTATATGGAACAAAAAACAGTTACATATTATTGATTTTACAGTATAATTATCTTAATGAGTTAATAAACATGAAACCCACACCATTGTTCGCGGATTGACTGACATAAAAATCAAAAATTCAAAGTTAGACTATAGTTAAAAAGTTACATTTTAGTAAAAGGTTTCATACAAGAAATTAGGGTCATACTTGTATTACGTCTCAGCACATAGAATTTTACTGACCTGATTCTTGAATTGTCGGTTGGAAAGGGCGAAAATGTCAACGTCGGTGAAGCGTGTGTTATAAGTGTCTACAAGGCGACGAAGAGGTGCGCGGATCCCGGCGTTGGTCTTGCAGGTGCCTGTGTGGAATAGCCGAGGTACGCGCACCCCCCGTCGATAGACAGCTCTAGGTACTGTAAGACATAATTCGTTAGTAATTTCTGTACAATCAAATCTGTTGTTACATATACCATGAAGCAACATTACATCTAGAAGTGAACGTCGTGATTCTAAACTTAGGATATTATATTGTTTTAACAACTGTGCATAAGGAATTTTAGGTAGATTGCTTTTATATTGTATGGTACGTAAAAACTTTTTTTGTACTATCTCTAGTCTATGAGTATACTTGGCATAGAGAGGATTCCAAATTGATATAGCGTATTCCAATTGGGATCTTATTAAGGTTTTATATAACGTTAAGAGTGTAGAGGGTCGCACAAAATCACAAGTGGATCTTATGACAAAGCCATACATCCGATAGGCCTTGTTAATTATAGTGTCAATGTGTTTATCGAAGTGTAAAGAGGAATCTAACATTACACCCAAGTCGCTAACTAAATTTACATTATTGAGTACTACATTATTAATGGAATAATTAAAGTGAATTTTAGTTTTGTTTTTTTGTAAAAGAAATTGTATGACACTTAGGAAGGCTTAAGAATAGCTTATTATGCTTACTGTAATTATAGAGTCTATTAAGGTCATCTTGTATAAGAGATCTTCTCTTATACAAGAGAACTACTCTTAGAATCTTGCATAGATTTACAGGGCTTGTAAATTTTTACGTCATCAGCATATAATAGAAAGTTCGTGTGTATGAAGCACTGTTTTATGTCGTTGATAAATATAATAAAAAGAAGAGGACCCAATATTGATCCCTGTGGAACGCCGGATTTAACAAATACAGAGTCAGATTTGAAACCATTTATCACAACTCTTTGAGTCCTGTTGAAAATGTATGATACAAACCAGCGCAACAGATTACCTCGTATTCCATTAAATGCAATCTTGTCTAAAAGTAGCGCGTGATCCACCTTGTCGAACGCTTTTTGAAAATCAGTATACACGGCATCTACTTGCACCCGTTGATCCATATTCTTGAACAAGTGATTGACAAAAGTCATTAGATTAGTACTCGTTGATCGTCGCTTGACAAAACCATGTTGTTAGGGTATTATAAGTTGATGGAGCAGAGGATACAGGGCGCCGCGCACAAGTCTCTCAAAAAGCTTCGACAAGGTAGAAAGAATTGATATCGGGCGGTAAGTTTCGATGTTATTTTTGTCACCACTCTTATAAATAGGTGTTATATACGCATGCTTCCAAACCGTGGGAAAGACGCTCTCGTGTAAGCACTTATTAAATATAATATATAATGCTGGATAGATTTTGTCAGATGTTCTTACAAAAAAGTAGGGTGGTAAGCCATCGGGGCCAGCTCCCTTAGATGTATCTAGCGATTCTATGGCTTTATGAATAGAGTGATCAGAGAGATAAAGATCAGGTATGAAGGTGGAATAATCTGAGTGGTGACTGGTAGGTTGCCAAGTCTCAGGATCCAGGTTAGAAGATTCGTACACTGAGCAGAAGAAAGCAGAAAACAAATTACATATATCTGTAGGATTATCAGACGAAATGTCTTTAAAATACATCGTATTAGGAAAATTGGCTTTACTTTTCTTATTAGATATGTAAGACCAGAAATACTTCATATTCTTGGGTATACTCTCTTCAACTGAGTGCACGTAACGGCGAAAACATATAGTCAGTTCTCTATTCAATAACTTACGATAACTAGAAAAGTGCTCATAGTCGGTGAAGTTTCTATAAGTTTTCCATTTAAGCCACGCGCGCTCTTTATTTTTAAAAATACGAATTAAAGAGGAGGAAAACCAGATGGGAAAACGCGAACTTTTCGAACGAGTTATTGGTACATGCAACCTTATTACTCCATATAAAGTACTATAAAAGACATTGACTGCCTGTTCAGCAGAGAGGTGAGAAAGTGTCTTGCACCAGTCCACTTTGCTAAGTTCATCATTGATATTGTCATAATTGGCTTTATGGTAGTTATGTCGTAGGACAGAATTACGCTTCATGGGTATGAAGTGTGTGTGTAAACAACTTATTATGGAGAACGGGGGATGATGATTATCCGGGTCTAATAATGCACTGTTAGACACTGCCGCACAGTCAACGTTAGAAATGAACAAATCCAATATCCTATCTAAAGTGTTATTAATGGTATTGTATTGCACACCATTGATAAAAGATATAAAATTAAGTAAAACTCGACTAACTGAATTAGTGACAGAAGAATTAGAACAGGCCAAAGCATAATTCCCACGGTCCAACCAGTCAATATCAGGTATGTTGAAATCACCAGCAATAAAAAACGAATCAGTTGTAGGATCGGTGACAATATTCTGCAAGGTATCTAAATATTGGATATATATTTCAACAGGAGTGCGGGGTGGGATATACGTGGCACAAATGATGTGATGTTTATGAGATTGAGATGCGGGCAGTTGCACCATAGTTTGTTCTATAATGGAATGATTAAATTGCATTGTCACCTTGGCCGGTTGCAGCTCACGACGGACCGCTACTAGAACACCCCCTCCATCGCTTTTATTTGTAGCGGACCTGTCACGATCGCATCTGAAAACCAGGTAACGATCGTCAATGAACTCGTTATCCTGGATGTCAGGAATGAGCCATGTTTCCGTTAGTATTAAGATGTCATACGAGTTCTTCAGGATATTCATATATAATGTTTGTAATTTTGTGCGAAGCCCTCTACAATTTTGATAATACATTACAATGCTGTTAAACGACATTGGTAATGAATGAGCAATAAATATGCATTTGATTGAAAAATATTAAAAATATAAAATACGATGTACATTACAATATGGAATCCCACTGAGTGAATCAAATGTAGTTCATCGATAACATAGTATATTGGAGATTTATGTGATATAATACGACAAAGTATCAAAGTTCATCGGCGTTAAAGAACGCCAGGGATAGGTTGTGGGGCTTATGGCGGGGAGGTCGTAAATCCATTATTGGGTGCAGGGGGGTTGGGTTCTAAGAGACGCCAGGACGTCATAGACGTCCCTGTATTCCGCGGCCAGGAGAACCTGGTCCGCCAAGTTGGTGGCGGCGCGGAGTTGGAGGGCGAGTTCACGGACTCTGGGGATAAGCGCGGGGCTTATCACCGCCGAGACGTTCATAATCAGGTTGACGTCTTGACTGACGTTAGTGGGCGGAGGGGGGCAAGCCGCCGCCGGCGAGATCGCCGGCGCGCGCTTTGGGGGGCGGGCAGGGCCCACTGACAGGTGGGAGGCCGTGGTGTAGGGCAGCGGCTTCACCCACGCGTTGACGCCAAGAGACGGCCTGAGCGGCGGGGGAGGGGGGGTCAGCTTCTGTGGCGCGGGAGCGCGGGCAGCTGAGGTCGCTGGCGCTGAAGGCACCGGACGAGGGTGCGCTGAGGGCGCGGGGGGGTGTTGCGCTGAGGGCGCAGAGGGGGGGGGGGCAACCGCGCGGGGGCGGCGGCGGCCGCAGCGCCTCGTCCAGCCGCACTTCCCCTTCGGGGTCTTGGGGCCGCAGAGGACGCAGCTGGGGGGCTCGGCCGCCGTCTCCTTCGAACGGGCGCACTGGGACGTCGCGTGGTCCCCGATGCACTTTACGCATCGAGGGCGCGCGTGACAATTACGGGCAGAGTGCCCGTATAGCTGGCAGTTGTGGCACTGCCCGGGCGTGCCACGTTTGTGGGGGGCCTCCACGGTGAGGCCAGAGATGTGGCACACGGCCTTTAGATCGAAGACCCTACGGCCGTACTCAGTGTGGTCGAGGACGACTAGCACCATGTCGTAAGCCTCCTTGGAGCGCCCATTGACCATTCTGTGCACCTGGCGCACAGGAAGGTCCTGGGACTGGAGGTCGGATTCAATGACGGCGGTGTCCAGCTCCCTAGGGACACCGCGGATGACTACCCTGAGCTACCTTTCCTCCTCCAGGGTGTATGTGTGATATGCGATCTTGTTCGATCGCAGGAACGCGGATAGCCGTCGGTGGTCGTCCGAGGACGCCACCTTGACGGCTATGCCTTGCGCGGTGGAACGCGCGTGCGTGTAATTTATTTGGCGATTATAAATCGCCTTAGAGATGCGCTCCCAGGCGCTCTTGACCTGAATGACAAGTGGCGGGGGAGTGATATTCGGACGTGCGGGGCGCGCGAGGGGGGAGGCCCTCGCGGCCGCGTCAGGAGACGGAGACAGCCGGGGGCCGGAGGGGACGGGAGAAACGGAGACGTTCCCGGCCCTCTGGATCTTGGGAGGCAGCGAGTCGCGCGGTTTACGCGCCCGCTTCCCATTTGAAATGGGCCTCTTCGCCTTAAGGGCGAACGGGCGGCACCAAACCCTAACTGCTCCGGGGCGAAGAGAACCGCCGCACGGAGAATAGGATAGCGGGATGGGTAAAGGTAGGGCCTGGGGAAATCAAGAGCCCTGACTAGGGAAGCCCCCAAGGCCAGAGCTCAAGCCCTTCCGAGATGGCCGCCCTCTGAAGGAGGGAGGCGAGCGCTCAGGTCCCGCTCAAGCCCGGCTTACGACACCGCTAGGCGTCCACCGGACTTACCACGAACGGACAACAGACGTGGATTTACAATACAAACACTATTAAGTAATCGAAATTAAAAACCGTTATGAAAAATAACCGTTAAAAAAAAACCGCGGGAGGGCCGGCCGCGGCTGCCTAGCAACCCACGTAATTGGTCACACGCGAGCGATACGCGAAACGTACCCACACGAGACGTAAAAGCATACGCGCAGCGAATGCAAATACGTAAACACGCAAGTACGAAACACGTAAGTACAGCCGCGACGAACCACATAGGTCCCGGAAAACGACCGTTATATCGTGTTGTGCTGTATTTTGTCAATCAAGGACAACCAAAGGAAGAGTGAAAAATCCTGAATTATCATTTCACACGTATCTATTTATTGCCTCTTATCATTGAGGTAAATACATAGAGAAGCAAACGTCACTGCGGCGCGTCGAAAAAAGTGTAACGACTTAATTGTATGCCTACGTAGCTTTGAATCCAATAAATAATTTGTAGTAAACATATATCCATCTCATATATTCGGTATCCCAAGATACAGGCTGAGCCTAGTTTGGGAACCCCTGGTAAAAAAAATTTAAGTTATTGTAACGTTTTTTGGTACTTACTAATTTAGAAAATATGTATCTGAATTCAGAAAATAAACAATTATTATTATTATCTCTTTTACTCTTGGTCCCTACCATACCGACATTACGTCGATCCGATAGAGGTAGCAATATTACTAGTAGTAGTAGACTAAGTGTTGCTTATAGCTATATATAAGCTATATGATTATTTCCCACAATTTAAAGGCACAATGAATATAAATTTTTAATGATGTTATGAATATAATTTTTTATTAAATATTTTTTAATTAACTTCGTTACATTTCAGATAGAATCCAATACATGAATTAATAAAATAAATTATTATAGTACCTAATTCATTTTATTCTATATGAAATTAGAATTGTTACACAGATTATTTGGATATTAATTAACAGTGTCCATTAGGGTATGAGGTCAAACTATGAAAATATTATTGAATGAGTAATAAACAAAACACACCTAATGTTATCTATTGCATTCTTTTCAAAATATGCAGGTTGATGGTTGCAGTCTATTTAAAGCGGGTAAAATAAATACAAATTCAACAAACTCAGTAAAACGTTGTTGCCTACTTCTTTATCCAGACGTTAAGAGTGGTAGGCCGCTCCAGTTACTAGACCTAATAGTCGTGGGTTCGATTCCCACATAGTACAAATCTTTGTGTGACTCACACATTTTGTTTAGGTCTGGCTATTTGTTTGTGTAATTTTCATGTTTGTAAACGTACCTGTACGGGCCAGCCCGTCCGTTTGCATCATCAGCATTTTTACGTCACATGCACACTACATTAATTACGATCATCAGTTCGCAATCGGTTAGCAAGAGAATCGCGCGCGTGCTCACATACATACATATATCATATCATACATCAATTCTCATTTATCATTAAATCATAGAATAGTGATGATTTGGACTATAAATAAAGCTTTTAATTATTACAATATCAAGTGTATCATTTATCATCTTCAAAAAATGCTGTACGAGTACAGTCTAACCCATACAGTACCCCCGAACATTAAATAATTAAAACGTGGCGCTTTTTTTAAAAAAAAAGCATAGATAAAGACTTGGTTAATTCCCCAATTGCTTTTTACGACACACGTGAGAACAAGTCGGGTGGAGCTATTCTTTACCGGATCCATTAGGCAATTATGTAACAAAGAATTGTGTACAATATTCGCTTTGAGTAAATAGCTTATTTATTTTCATAATATTCTAATGAAATTTTTGGAACTCTATACTTTCTGTTTACCCCGCAAGGGATCTGGCGGAAATTGCACCCTTTGGGTACCAAAAAAAATAATAAAATAGAATATTCGTATAGTACATAATTATAGGTGACACAATTATCCAACATTTTCCCATAAAGACGGGAACACCAAATGGTGTTTTAATTGGCAACACTGCGTCTCAAATTTATTTTTCTATCTATCTATAACCTCACGCCAGATCCCTTGCGGGGTAGGCAGAGAGTACAGAGTTCCAACAGGTTCTTTCCTTACATACCTCTCTGGCTTCCTCGACTCTCATAGTTCGTCTCATACACGCTCGCCGGTTACGGAGACTCTTGACTTTTCCATCAGACAAGACTCGGTTTATTTGGTCGTGGTAAGATAGTCTAGGTCTTCCCCGGTAATGCAGTCTTGCGTGTCGATCTCCCCCCTGGCGTCAGTGTCGTCTGTTACGCCGACGACACTCTAATAGTCGCTGAGGGGGACACTTTCGAGAGGACCGTTGAGCTCGCCGAGCGTGGGGCAGAGGTCGTCGTCGCCAAAATCCGCGAGTTGGGCCTGCAGATAGCGCCTCATAAGACCGAGGCGCTATGGTTCCATAAACTGCCTAGGAGCAGGGAACCGCCCGACTCGTGGGTTCGCGTCGGATATTCGTCAGTCCGGGTGGGGCGGTACCTAAAGTACTTGGGCCTCACCCTGGACAGTCGCTGGCCGCCGCTCGATATCCTGGCGGATATGGACGCGAGAGTCTATGACCGGATTCGCGTCGTCCGCCAAAGCGGCGAGAGCGTGCCCGCGCTTGAAATCAGACGGCAGGAACGACGACGCGCTCTAGAGGAGTGGCGCGCGAGGCTTAGCCAGGAGCACATCGCGTGCAAGCGCGTCGTCCGAGCTATACTGCCGTCCTTCGAAGCCTGGCAACAGCGGAGGAGTGGGCGAATCTCCTACAGGCTTGCTCAGATAATCACTGGTCACGGCTGTTTCGGTGATTATTTGAACAAGATTGGACGCGAGGTGACGGCAGCCTGTCACCATTGTGGTGGGGACCAAGATTCCGCAGAACACACGCTCGTTGAGTGCCCAGCGTGGGCCTCCGAGCGGCGGATCCTGGTCGACCGGATTGGACCGGACCTCTCCCTGCCGGCAGTAGTAGCGGCTATGCTGGCAGGGGAATCGGCGTGGGGGGCCGTATCCTCCTTCTGCGAGACAGTGATGTCTCAGAAGGAGGAGGCCGAGCGGGATCGGGAGAGGGCCGATCCCGCTCGGCGAAGGCGACGGCGCCGGGGCGGAGGCACAGCCCGCCCAGGCCCCCCAGCCCAATAGCCCGGGTCTTTATAATACGGGCTAACATGTTTCCCCCGCCGTAACATCTGGCGGGGGACCTCCCCCCTGTACCAATATCCGCAGGGCCCTTGAGGTCGTGGGGCGCTGGGGCAGGGGCCCGTAAGCGTCCCTCACGTGCGACCTCGAGGAGGACGGTGGCGTGGTGTGACCCATGCTGCCGTGATCACCGCGACGGTGCAGGGGGGGAGCGGGTCCATAGGATCCCCCCCCGAAGGCGGGCTTTTCGGAGCAAGGTACAAAGGGGCACCGGTGTGTTCCTAACGGAGATCCCGGAGCCCCTCCCTGAAGTGTCGATGCCGGCCACCGTGGGGTTTTAGTCGGTTAGAGTCCGACATGCCCCGCCAGCTGCCCCTGAGGCTGGCGGAAGTCCATGAGGATTTCCCCACGTAAAAAAAAAAAAAAAAAGTTCTTCCCCGGTACCTGCATCCTTCCACTTTCACATTGTGTATCTGTTTTGTCATTCTTTTCTCTGGCATTCTTTCTATATGCCCGAACCAACGGAGCATGCCCTTTCTCATCTTTACACCGATACTATCTTTCATACCTACTCGCTGTCTTACTATGCTGTTGCTAATGCGGTCGGTCAGCTTCACTCCGCACATCTTGCGCAGGGCTCGCATTTCTACCGCATTTATCCTACTTTCATTCTCCTTCTTACATACCCAGCTCTCGCTACCATATAACAGCGTTGGGACAAGAACTCCATTATGTATGGCCAGCTGCGCCTTATGGCTTAAGTGCCGGCTCCCGAGTAGCTTTCCCATCGCACCATTCACTCTGTTCCCTGCACTCACTCTTCTCTCTATGTCAGCGGTGTATTTCCCATCCTTACTGAAGGCGCATCCAAGATATTCAAACTCATTCACTTGCTCCAGCACATCGTTACCAACCACAATCCTTACATTCGTTCTGGTTTCTTCCATTTCAAAAACCATAATCTTGGTTTTCTTCACATTCAAGTGTAAGCCATTGATCATGCAGTCGTCTTTCATAACTGTGACTAGTGTTTGCAGATCA
This sequence comes from Phalera bucephala, assembly GCA_905147815.2. Taxonomy (NCBI): domain Eukaryota; kingdom Metazoa; phylum Arthropoda; class Insecta; order Lepidoptera; family Notodontidae; genus Phalera; species Phalera bucephala. The sequence goes on along the minus strand of LR990623.1, from coordinate 18,054,232 downwards.
GTGGCTGTTGGCGCTATTAAAACCGCGTCATCTGCATAAAGTAGATGGTTTACCACTAAGTCACCCATTTGTACACCTTCATTCATCGCTTTCAGTCTTTGAAGACTTTTATCCAGATATATTATAAACAGTCTAGCGGACAACACGCAACCCTGCTTGACGCCGATTTTAACGTCAAACCAGGGTGACCTGTTACCACCCACCCGTACGCATGCCTTACAGTCAGTGTTGGGCACTAATTGTTTAATTGTTCAATTGTAGGACCAAACAATTGAAATTTTAATCGCAGAAAAAATCAATTGCAATTGACGATTGAAAAATTAATTGTTAATTGTGGGGTCCACAATTAACAATTGATCAATGGTAATTGTAAAACGTTGCAATTACCATTGATCAATTGTTAATCGTTTTTTGCATGTTTACGATTAAACAATTAACAATTAAACACACGACGATATATATTTTAAACACGAAAACATTTCCAAGATGGCGGACGTGACTTTTGAAGTAAAATTGGTGTCATTTTTGGGGTTTCAGGGAATACTGATTGCAAATATGGCATGAATTTTTGGATCTAAGTAAATACGACGATAAGACTTTTGAAGTAAAATCAATATAGGAGTCACATTTGGGATATTAGGGGATGCTGATTACGAATATGACGTTAATTTCTGGATCTAAGATGGTGGACGTGACTTTTGTAACAAAATCAATATGCATGTCACTTTTATGGTTTTGAAAGAAGTTGGTAACGAATATTATGTTAATTTTAAAATCAAAGATGGCAGATGCGACTTTTTATGAAAATCGATATGGGTATTGATTTCGGGGTTTTATGAGATGCTGATTACGAATATGGCGTTAATTTCTGGATCCAAAATGGCGGACGCGACTTTTTATGAAAATCGATATGGGTATCGATTTCAAGGTTTAGGGAATGTTGATAACAAATATAACGTTAATTTTAAAACCCAAGATGGCGGACGCGACTTTTTATGAAAAGCGATATGGGTAACAATTTTAGGGTATTAGGAGATGCTGATTACGAATATGGCGTTAGTTTCTAGGTCCAAGATGGCGGACATGACTTTTGAAGTAAAATCAATATAGGTGTCACTTTTAGGGTTTTAAGGGATGCAGAGTAAAAATATAACGTTAATTTAAAGATCCAAGATGGCGAACGCGACTATTGAAGTAAAATCGATGTGGGTTTTATTTTTGGGGTTTAAGGGATGCTGATAACAAATATAACGTTAATTTTGAAATCAAGATGGTGGGCGCAACTTTTTATTAAAATCTATATGGGTATAGATTTCGGGATTTCAGGCGATGCTAATTACGAATGTGGCGTTAGTTTCTGGAAACAAGATGGCGGACGCGACTTTTGATGTAAAATCAATATGGGTGCCACTTTTAGGGTTTTAAGGAATGCTGAGTACAAATATAACGTTAATTTAAAAATCCAAGATAGCGGACGCGACATTTGATGTAAAATCAATATGGGTGTCACTTTCTGGGTTTTAGGGGATGCTGATAACTAATATGGCGTTAACTTTTGGAACCAAGATGGCGGACGAGACTTTTGGAGTTAAATCGATATGGGTTTCATTTTTTGGGGTTTTAAGGGATGCTGATAACAAATATAACGTTAATTTTGAAATCGAAGATGGCGGGCGCGACTTTTTATGAAAATCGATATGGGTATCGATTTCGGGGTTTTAGGGGATGCTGATTACGAATATGGCGTTAGTTTCTGGATGCAAGATGGCGGACATGACTTTTGAAGTAAAATCAATATAGGTGTCACTTTTAGGGCTTTAAGGGATGCTGAGTACAAATATAACGTTAATTTAAAGATCCAACATGGCGGACGCGACTTTTGAAGTAAAATCGATATGGGTTTTATTTTTGGGGTTTTAGGGGATGCTGATAACAAATATAACGTTAATTTTGAAATCCAAGATGGCGGGCGCGACTTGTTATGAAAATCGATATGGGTATCGATATCGGGGTTTTAGGGCATGTTGATTACGAATATGGCGTTAGTTTCTGGATCCAAGATGGCGGTCGTGACCTTTTTTGTAAAATTTGATATGAGTTTCATTTTTAGGGTTTTAGGAGATTCTGATAACGAATATAACCTTAATATTGGAATCCAAGATGGCCAATGCGACTTTTGAAGTAAAATTAGTATGGGTGTTATTTTTGGGGTTTGGGGGAAGCTGATAAAGAATATAGCGTTAATTTTAAAATCCAAGATGGCGGATGTGACTTTTGAAGTAACATCAATGTGAGTATCATTTCGGGGGTTATGTCCAAGAGCGTGCTCGTTGCGACCCCTGCCAGCCATCTAGGCTGGGTCGTTTCCTCGAGGCGACGCGTGTATTCTAGGGTACCACTGAGCGGTCGTGCCAGCAAGGGGGTGGGTATCTGGCTGTCCCATCGCCTGGCTTCTGGAGTGAGACTATGGCCTGTACGATGCAAGATTCTCTAAGTCCGTTTAAATCCTAAGTCTCACTAGAGTATTTTTGGATACAGCATACGCTTCCGTAAGCTTGTCAACACACCAGGAGCTTGAAAAGTTTTAGGATAATGTCAGGGAACTTTTGAATCTGACTGATGCAAATGAAAAGGTGATTTTGTGCGACGACCTGAATAAATGGGTGGGAACCAGGTGGCAATCTTACGTTACGACGTTGCTCTAGGTCCTTATAAGAGAGTAAATGATGCGGGTAAGCTCATTGTAGATGCATGTTTGGAAAGAGGCCTTCTTGTGTCAAATACGATATTCCAACATAAAGCGATTTATATTACGTGGAGAAGGAATGAACAGAAAAGCATGATAGATTTGATCCTAGTAGATAACCGTCTCCAGAGCAAACTTTAAGATATCTGTGCATATAGAGGTCCCACTCTTGAATCGGAACACGATCTTATAGTTACGTGGTTTGTTTAGAAGAAGAGGCACTGGCGAGAGCATATACCCTTCGGAGGCCATAAAAGAATTATAATTGAAAAGTTGCAAGAGTGAGAAGAATGTATGAAAATCTGTTCATAAAGACTCTGGTCCGGGAGAAGCTTTTAACAGCAGGTACTTCGGACTCGAATATAAATGAATGCTGAAATAGCCTGAAAGAGAGTTTGTTAGAATCCGCAAAAGAAGTATGTCGTTGCTCAAAAAAGCAAAGCACAGCGGAAGGTGGGACGGAGAGTTACAAAGCTTCGTAGAAAGTAAGAAGAAGGCGTGACAGGACTGTGTTTCTTCTTTGAATGTAAATGACGGTATGACAGAGCTGAAGAAATAAATATACGGCAATGCAAGAGTGCCACCAAAACTTTAGTGAAAGAAATGTTTGAAAGAACTAGTGCGATTGGAGAAGAAAGGCTCGAGGTGATTCGTCAGGCTTAAGCCAAAAGGCGTAGCAAGCCATGCATTAAGGAGTGCTTGTCCTAACGCTGTTATATGGCAGTGAGGGGTGGTTATGTAAGAAGAAGAATGAAAGCAGGATAAATGCGGTCGAAATGCGAGCACTGCGGAAGATGTGCCGTGATTGACCGTATTCGCAATAGCATAGTAAGAAAGCTTGTAGGTATAATTGTTAGTATTGGTGTAAAGATGCGAAAGGGTATGCTTCGTTGGTTCAGGCATAAAGAATGTCGGAAGAAAGAATGACAAAACAGATATCAAATGCGAAAATGGAAGGATGTAGGTACCGGGAAATATCTAGACCATCTTACCCCGTTTGATTGGTTATGACGAGTACTATAGATCCTAAGAGTTCCGTTGGCCACCTTTCTGATCCATCATCAGGACGTGGCCGCCATCTGAGTTTAAAGTACTGGTCAAGACAAATATAACGATCTAAAACACGACGGAGTTTCTAAATCTCGAACCGACCGAGACATGTTGGTCTAGTTTTTTCGACCCGCAAAGTCAATTTGTTTTCTTATCACAAATTCAATTTGTCATAAGAATTCAAGATAAACAATAGCAAACAAGGAGCAACAATAGTGTTAAATAAATATACAACGAGAAATATTAAAAATCAATTTTTATTTAAATCAATGTTCCGATTTAATGACACATAATTAAAATGTTTTCTGTATATTCTTTGAATAGGTTAAGTTGCACTTCAACACGACTCTCTTTTCAAACATTTGATCTGATAATCTATGACTTTTTGGTGAATTGGTCATAGTAGCAAAAGAAAACAATCTTTCAACTGCTGCGGAAGCTGGTAATGGCGTATTAAATTTTATAAAGACTTTCTGGGTATTTGTTCAGCAGACTTAGTTCTTCACTTTCTTCAGCAAAAAAGTGTAGCATTAATAGCTCAACCTTTGTTATAGGCATGTTACTACCGGCAGCCGCTGTAGGTGACACATGAATATTACTATCTGAGTCAGAATCAGATTCGAAAAATTTTTCAATACGACTTTTAGTTGCTATAGTTTGTTGAGGCTCTTCATTGAGTTCTTTTGAAATAAGGGTTTTAAAAAGATTCTGACCTTAGTTTCTTCTTCGACCTTAGGTCTTGATTATCTAAGCGAGAAAGCCACTTATTTTTAAAACGGGGATAAGATACAGCAGCTATTGCTGCATGTTCTGCCTGAGCAGTGTTAAAGATAACAAACTGTTTAAATCTAGTTTCAACGCTTATTCTGTACGCCTCGATTAAAGGTGCACAGTACATCAAATTGCCTCTCCTTTCAATTTTTTGTATTTTTCTTATCAATGCAAACAGACATGGCAATAAAATGCCATAATAGGCATTGGTTTCACTTTGCATAATATCTAGTGCTTCTGCTACTGGTGCAGCACATGTCAAATATTCTTTCAAGTAATCAAATTCAACATCTTTTATGGGATTACTAATATTTAAAGCTCTATGGACCTGATTTTTTTTTTCTTGAATTGATAAAATTTGTTGATCATATAGGCTATTCCATCTGGTTTCACCCGGTCGACTTAATGTGTGTTGTTATATATCTTGTATAATTTCAGCCGTTTTTGGACGACCAGCTGCATTCCATAAAGCGTTGCATTTTTTTAATGTGGTGGTATGTATATGAGATGATGGAGTACCTATGTCATTTAAAACTTTATTGGCATCAACGGTAGCACATAAGCTTAATGTATGCGCACAGCATCTTTGATGGGCAGGCAAAAAAAAAAACTTCGGATTCTTCTTCGTCCAGACTTGAGTCAGATTCCACATCTATTTCTTCAAACAAAGAATCTTCCAGCTGACTGGTTTTGTCACAACTGATGTTTGTAAGTTCCACGCCAAATGCGCGAAATGCTTTTACAAAATTACTGCCGTTGTCAGTAATGGTTGCGACTACCTTATTACCGTTTAGGCCAAATTCTGTATAAATTTCTTTAATTAAATTAGTAATACGATCGTAACTATGAATGCCTTTGAACCGCTGACATGCTAATGCTACTGAAACACGTTTCAAATCTTTTGTGATCCAATGTGCAGTCATACCTAAGAAGCTTCTCTTCTTTCCCGACCAGATATCAGTTGTAGTGCACACGAAATCAACAGCCTTTAGTTCAGATTTTATGGCAGACATTTTTTCTTCATAATATGTATTTATATGGCGACTCAAACTTCGACGGCTTACAACTTTCAAATTCTTATCGGATATCTTCAAGTTGCTAAACATCTCTAAAAAATATGGGTTTTCAATAGCCCTCAATGGGATCATAGAATCAATAAAGAAGTTTATCATATTTTGTGCAAATTTTTCTTGTGTATATGGCTGGACCTCTTCAACTTTTCTTAAGCCCCTAGTCGGTATTTTTTTTGGAATGTTTGCACCTTTTTTGTCGTTTTTTTTTGTTTTTATGTATCTTTTATATTCATTTACACAATCTTGTCCATGTTTCCGTTTGAGGTGACTCTGAAAATTGGATGTACAGTTGTCGAATCCTCTGATTTTAGTAGTGACAGGCGAGCATTTAGTACACAGAGCTGTAATTATATGTCCTGTTGATTCTTCTGGTAAATATTTGAAAAATGTACCGTCAAGTAGTGCAAGACGCGGGGGTGAAGATATCGACGTGATTGAGCTCGGCCCTGAAGACTGCCCATCTCGATCTAACTGTAAATTGATGTCCGTGTCCAACGTCTTAACTGACATATAACTATATTCCTCTTCATCCATAATGACTATAATGTCCAAAAAGTGTGGAAATATTCGTTGAAATATGCGAATATACTTAATAGAAATGAATTTAAGTTCCTACAATATTCCTGTGTGCGCACGATTCAGACTCACACTCTCTATGTTTGTGGAAATTAGTTTAGTTTAAACAACTGCTACTAAAAGTACACACACAAAAGTACTCTAAAGTGAGATCGTGTCGAAATATACGCGATACTTTGCGCTTCGTAAAAAAATTATGACAATATTTTCGTCCTAAATCCTCAGGCCGAATGAACAGAGACACGCGGGATCTCAGTGCGCGGGGTATGTGGTGTGCCCTACCACAGTGTAATATAATACAGTAAAACATCTTAGTACTTATGGTCCGAATTAAACTCACGCACACAGACGCGCGCTCTACACGTCTTCTCGATACTTTTATTGATATTTAGTAACTCATGTGGTTTTTAACAAATATACTTATATACAATTTTCGAGTAATCTATCATAAACACTCTCAATAACAATGAGATTCGAGAATACTTATATATAATGAGAATACTTATTCGTAAAATGAATTTTTGAAAGACGGACGATTAAGCGCAGTTGTTAAGAGCTTAAGCCGCTCCGCCCACTGTGTCTAATAGTTGCGGGTTCGATTCCCGCACGAGACAAATCTTTGTGTGATCCACAATTATTTGTTCCGGTCTGGGTATTTGTGTGTGTGAATTTTCATGTTTGTAAACGCACCCACGACACAGGAATAAATACGAGTGTGTGGCAAAGTTTTTAAAAAAAAAAATTGCAATAAAGGTAAATAATATTTAAGCATAAACATTAAAATCATAAACGTTTTCATTATGCTGTTATTACACAGTCCCTATGGTAAATTGTATTACGCTGCACTCATACGAAAAAATACAGGCTTATAACCACTGCAGTAGATAAGTTTTAATAAATGAAAAAAAAGGTGCTAACCTTAATAACGTTCTGACGGGGAGTGTTGGTAATTATACCACTAAAACGGCTTAGATGAGTTACTGGATAGATAGATACTGTGGCATTACCGACCGACTCTAGCTACCTACGCACGTGCCCTTTGTCGGCTCGTGCCGGTGCCGAAAGGCGACGAGTCACTAGGGTTGCTACTTGTAGTTTATTATAAAGTACGTATCGTACGTTATTTAAGGTAAGTATACCTTGTACTTTATGAGAACTGTAAAGTATGCGAAAATACTTTATTTCGAATAGTCAACCTTTTAAGATACATTTTAAATAAATCATTAAAAAGAAAAAAAATGATCGCAATTAAAAGCAAAGTAGATGATGTCTGGTGTTAAAATCTGAATCTATGGTACTACTGGAACTTGTAAAATATATCATTTTTATATGGACAAAATAGAATACTTAATTTTTACAAGCTTTTATTTGCTCCCTGCCTTACTACTGCTTACTGCCTCGTTGGTCTGGTGGCAAAGCGCATCGCTATGTGATCACGAGGTCCTGGGTTCAAATCCGTGGTCGGACAAATGTAGTTTTTCTAACGAAAAATTCCCAGTAGCAGTCCGGAGTCTGGAGTTGTGCCCGGTATATGGCAATAGGCTCGCCCCCTATTACATGGGACCCAACATCGTCGGCGAAACGTGGGTGTACTCAGTACACCTCTGCCACCCCCTCTGGGGAATATAGGCGTGACGGTGTTACGGTGTTACTTTTATTTAACTTGCACTGTTCGTATGTCTGTCTGTCTTTCCTTCATTCATAAGAAGTCGCGACGCCATCTTTGATCCAAAAATAAACGCCATTTTAGTTATCAGCATCTCCTAAAATCTCATAGATAATGATGTCTTCTTTTGTCTTGAGTCTTTTTAGAAGGCAAACATTCACTCAAGCTTCATACTCCCGATTCAAGCCTCACAACACCAGACAGAAGTTTACATTGTACACTTCCACATTGGGCCAACATTAGATGTGCTTTTTTTTGATGATTAATTGTTAATTGTTTAATCGTAAATGTGCATAAAACGATTAACAATTGATCAATTGTAATTGCGTTGTTTTGCAATTACAATTGATCAATTGTTAATTGCAAAACATTGCAATTACAATTGATCAATTGTTAATTGCATAACACTGCAATTACAGTTGATCAATTGTTAATTGTCAATTGTTTAATCAATTGATTTTTGCCCAACACTGCTTACAGTCCACATAAGTGGACTGGACGGCTCGCAACAGAGTGCCATCTATACCATACTCTGGCAAAATGTCCCAAAGTCTCTTTCGCACAACTCTGTCAAATGCCTTCTCCAGATCTACAAAACCGCAGAAAACCTTCCGGCCCACTGCCAGATGCTTCTCTACGATGTTGCGGAGTGAGAAGACTTAATCCGAACATCCTCTTCCAGACCTCAAACCCCCTTGTGCCTCGCACAACATTTCAGCGGACTTCACGCACATTCTCCGTTCAATAATTTTACCGTACACCTTGGCTGCCAAGCTGATCAAACTGATGGCTCTGTAATTGGCGCAGTCATATTGTGAATCCTTGCCTTTATACAAGGGTACTATGACTGCGCGGCGCCAATCTGTAGGGACTCTACCGGTCCTCCAGCAAAGGTTTGCAAGGGCCCGGAAAGCGCCCCGGACGCAAGTTCCACCATATTTGATCATCTCGGCAGATATCATGTCTACTCCCGCAGCTTTACCGTTTTTCATACTTCCTATCGCCCATTCAACTTCTTCCATAGTGATGTCCTCCGTTGATTCTGGTGCCGCAATCTCGCCTTTGGGCACGTCTGCGGCATCAGCATCCGGGACATCTCCATACATTTCTCCAAAATATTCACTCCACCGGTTTAGCACAGCTTGTGTGTCTGCAAGAATGTCACCATCTTTAGATTTTATCCTTTCCATTCTGGAGCCTGACGAATCACCTCGAGCCTTTCTCACCTTGCTCCAAAAGAGTTTGGTGTTGTTCTCGAAGTTCTTCGCCAGCCTCTCCTCCTCAATCATACTGGCTCTTTCACGCTTTTCTTTCACTAAAGTTTTAGTGGCATTCTTGCATTGCCGGTATATTTCTTTCCTCATCTCTGTCATCCTGGCATTTAGGTTCAAAGAAGATACATAGTCCTGCACATCCCACCATGCATCACCTTTTGCTGTAATATGCTTCTTTGAGCAACCACATACTTCTTTCGCGGATTCCACCAAACTCTCTTTCAGGCTATTCCAGCATTCATCTACATTTGAGTCCGAAGAGCCTGCTGTCAAAAGCTTGTCCCGGACTCTGTCTTCATACATTCTCCTCACGCTCTCATCTTGCAACTTTTCAACCTTTATTCTTTCAAGGTCTCCGAACTACGAGATATTGGTATGATTCCAGATCGGGGCCTCTATACGTACGCGTATCTTGTAGTTTGCTTCGGAGACGGTTATCAACCAGGATCAGATCTATCATGCTTTTTTGTTCATTCCTTCTCCACGTATACGTATGTATGTCCTTGTGCTGGAATATCGTATTAGACACAAGGAGACCCCTTTCCAAACAAACATCTACAATGAACTTACCTGCATCGTTCACTCTCTTATCACCATAAGGACCCAGAGCAGCGTCGCAAGTTTGCCGCCTGGTTCCTACCCATCCGTTCAGATCGCCACACAAAATCACCTTTTCGTTAGCCTCAGCCAAATCCAGAACTTCCCTGACATTATCCCAAAACTTCTCAAGGTCCTGGGGTGTCGACGAGCTTACGGAAGCATATGCTGCGACCAAAAATACTCTAGTGACACCCAGTTTTAAACGGACCCAGAGAAGTCTCGCATCGCACAGGCCATAATCTCTCACTCCAGAGGCCAGGCGACGGGACAGCAAGATACCCACCCCCATGCTGGCACGACTGCTCTGCGGTACCCCAGACCACAAAGCCATCGTTCCATCAGGAAGATCACAGGTTTCACTGCCCCTCCGCTTAGTCTCTGTTACACACAGAGCATCCAGGCGTCTCTCTTTCATCACATTAATCACCTCATGCATCTTATCTTCCATACCACCTCTTACATTCCAAGTGCCTATTCGGCACTCAGCACCCCACGACTCGCCAGTTCGGGCCCGGTGTGATGGGTGGCGGCCCCCATCGCCGCTTCCACCTATATTCGTACCGACGGGGGCGGGCCGGTACGCGTCACCTCGGGGGGACGCCCTAGCCCGCACTGCGGTACGTCTTCGGTCCAAGATTGCAGCCATAATGACTGGCAGGGGTCGCGACGAGCACGCTCTTGGACAGACCGATTTCAAGTTACAAATTTATTTTTGTAACTTGAAATCGGTTTTTTTATTTTATTTACTAGTAAATATATGAAAAAACAATAAACTTATGTATGGAAAGTCATTCCGCTTGAAGTATAGTGATTTTGTGACCTTAAATCGCGTTGTTACACCACGCATTTACCTATTTTGTGATTTTTTATTAATACGTGTTACTCGAGAGATGTCAGGCAGGCCAATGAATGACAGAAGCTTGAAACTTGGCTACGGGCTTATTCTTAGCCGACATACATTTACGCAGTTACTGCTAATCTAGTGTTATGTATATCAATGCCTCTTATTATATTATAGAGAACTTTCACAGCAAAATTATGGATTTAACATTAACGATATATATCACTGACGTCATATAATTAATATACGGTGATAATTAACTGTGAGTTAATTAAAGCTTTATAATTTATATTTCAAATATGCATTATTTTACGCGTCTCCACTAGTGATGTCCTACAGTCCCTATTGCTCACTGTCGATATTACTAAATTAATACTGAAACATTAACCATTCCTATTTCACGTCACAATGACTAAACGTATTTGGAGGAAATTTAGTAAGGATAGGATATCTAGATAAACACCGTCACGTCTATATTCCCCATTCGGGGGTGGGATATCTAGACCTATTTATGATTATTTCATCTTTAACTATAATGGCGTTTTACCTGAAATAAAACGCTTATTAAACTACTTACCTCACTGGAAGCTTTATATTGAGATGGCATATAGAGCCTCGGTTGCGAAATGAAGTTTTGTCTTTTGGGTAGTACTGCTTTTACTGAAGATTAGAGGTTTGACCTCTATATGAGTTGGCATTGTGCCCTCCACCCCGCGAGGGTGCGTTGTATGCCATGCCCGTATGTAGATACATCTGAACACTGAAAAGCGTGTTGATGTCCGTGTGATGGAACTGTTAATTTTCGTGATTTAGAATCCCACCGCTACGCCTATATTTCCCAAGCGGAAGTGGGAGTGGTGTACTGTGTACACTCACTTGAAACTAACGCAGATTCACAAACTCACACCGACATAAAATTGACACGCTACCGCGGCGATATGCGGTGTCTAGGCATTCTTCGTCAATGAACAATATTGTATAATCTATGGCTGCCAAAGCCAATCGCCAATCTCAATCTTCCGAATTCTCCAAAAATCTAGGTCAAATTCCTCAAATTCGGAGAGAACAACATTCTGATTCCTTTTAAATTCCCCCAAAATTAGTTTGTTTTAGGGTTTTGACAGGTGTCTTTCTTGAAAATTAAGCGGTAATTTTAATTATATCTAATTACATATATAAATCTGCTTTTGTTATTTTTACAATTATAAGGTCTATTAATAATATACTAGTTCATTTAGACAAATTAGTCGTTGTTTAGAATAGAGCACATTAATTAATTATATTTTATGGCCAAAACAAGAAAAAAGAAAATAAATGAAAAACGTGTTGTAGTCAAATTCCTGGAAAAAATATAAACACAACTCGAGTGGCTCCTTGTCACATGTTACCTAATACTTAAGAGAACAGCTTTAAAAGAGTTATGTGTTAAATACTCTGTATAGGTCCTTGTCTGAGTAAAATAAAAATAAGTGAGATATATTTTACGAAATCTCTTAGCCATATTGCATACAACAAGATTACAATTAATTAAATCTCTTCAATTTATTTAAATTCATCCCGCGTGACAAAAAACCTCATCTTTTGTCCAGGAGGTGGCATCTACATCGCAACTAGTAAATTCCCAGGTCATAATATGGTTAGTGAATAGAACCAAGTTAAGTAAATAGAATCATTTTTAGCTTAATATGTCAAAATCCGCATTTTCCCCACTTAATGCCAATCCCCACTAAATCCCCAATCGACTCAGAATTCCCCGCGATTTGGTAACCAAATGTTTGGTTGCTACCTATTTTGCCGCTAGTCTACCTATCTAACACTTTGCTGTTTAAATGTGCCTATTTTTAAAAATATTACGTAACCATAGTAAAATTGTTTTTTTACCAAGTAGTTTGAATTGAACATTACGTGAAATAGACCGTTATTGAGCCTGATTGAGTGCTGACAGTGCGACAAGGATCTTGTTTTAATTACATAGTAGGAATAATTTAAAACTTTTTTTGTCTTGTTCTATAATTCAATTTGGTTTACTGCGTCCACATGGTACAGCTTGACTAAGTTCGTTGAGCACGTGCATCAACTCTCTCGAGTTAGTTACACAGTGCGGTCCCACCTGTTAAAATATTTCCCAAGAAGTAAGAAAATTTTCCTAAATGGTAGCCCTAATCACAACTGCGCCCCTACAACGTCATCTAAGTGCCAAAAGATCCTTGTCGCACTAAAGCTGAAAATTAGGTACGTTTCTCGGTTTTTCTTCGTAGTTCTTTCGGTGAGTTGCACAGACGATTATAGGTCAGAAGCTCCACCACTATAAGCTAAAAAGGTACTATGACCATAATCATTTGAAATCATGGAAAAAGGAAAAGAACATGCAGGTTGGCTTTAGGATAGTGAAACGGGTAAATGGATTTCTTATTGCAAAGCGGGCAGTGTGTGTGTGAATGATTTACGCTGTTGGCCGCGGGGCCTTTACAGCTTCACCGGACAAGAGGGCGAGCGTGCAACCACTACGCTCGAGCCAGAAGGGTAAGGGGGCAACTAGCTCAAGGGCGCCTCAACGAGGAACGGCCTCAGCTTGGGCAGTCGCTATGGGGAAGGGCGTATACTATGTGTCTCGCCGTGATGCTCTGCACCAGCCGGCGGGCAAGGGATTTTTCGACCTCGCCGGTAAGGTCGGTGTCTGGTCCTGTGTGCGGTATCTGTATCCGAAAGAAGGGATGTAAGGGCATCGGGAGGGTCGGTTAGAACATGCCGCGGACGGCGGTAGTGGTCGATAGGAGGGGAGTTGGGATCGTAGTCGGCGGCGGCTACGATTAGTGGATTACTATGATTGGACGCGGTCGCAAAATATCAGGCTGTCGCCTTTTTAATAAAGGCGACAGCCTGATTGGCCGTTCGAGACCGAGATCGGAATGGGAAAGCGGGCAGACTGAACTAGAGTGATATGAGTAGGTGGATCTACCATTTTTCATAGTATGGTTTGCCATTTTCTACCAATTTTAAGCCCATAATCTACCAATTTTCAAAAATTAGGGTTGCAACTTGCTACACTGTCTGTCCTGTTGTCCGTGGATTTGTAAACACCACAGACACTAGTCTGCAGCACAGCTAGTACACTTTATTACTTTACTCTATGGACTAGTAAAAGAGCAAGCTAGTAGAGATGAGTCGTATTTATTAGAACAGATCCAAAGAACAGGTATTTTACGAGAATAGACGGCACCTAATCCAATTCTGACAATACCTAATCCACCTAATATTAATATTCAATAAAAACTATAAACTAATGTTTAGCCGTTTAGCGCGCTCACTCACACCTGTTCCCGCGCTCTCTCACTCACTCATATGCTTATCGCTTTGCTATCCCGCTTACGTGTAAGGGTGGAGGGAGTGAGACAGCGCTATACAACGCGTATTGATATAAAACAAATGTAAATATAATGAATTGAAATCTTTTAAATACGCTAAACTTTTGCGGCATATTGAATATCGCAAGACTCAAAACTTCATACATTCGTAAGTTAACAGTCCTAAGCCTGTAAAAAGTATGAAGGGAAGATACCAATTCATCACTAATATATCATTAAATGATAAAATAGAAAACAAGTATTAGTTTATTCAACCAATTTCGTGCAGAAATATCTAATCTAATCAAAAAAAAAAAATTGATTCCATTTTTAAACTTACATTTTCGTAAAAGTGTTGTTACGAATGTACCCGTTCTTAACTAACAAAACAATTTAACATTCAATTAATTCAAATATCTATAATTCGATATCAGGATTTGATATAGAATAGGCGGATCACTAAGTAACGGTATGTGTATGAGATCATTGAGATTAGGTGGAATAGGTATTTATGCAGACTAGGAACAGGTGTACTTAGTACCTGATTTACCTAATACGACCCATCTCTACAAGCTATTAAGTGCAAGTGGTAAATATGAGCGTTATGTACCGTAGTGATTATATACTCTTTGTTATGTACACTTTGGACACGAGTTGTTAGCAGTTATTTGTTTAATTTGTGTAAATTTCGGATTTTGTGTTTTTCTGCGATTTGTCATTCCGAAAAGTCAAAAATGAGCAATTACAAATCAAGATTTCAGCCTACGAACGATGATACACTTGAGTGTTTATTTTTCTCAACTGCTGTCGAGTCTGATGCGTTATACTGGGAGGATTTGTGTATACAACTCAATAGAGAGATAAAATCCTTGACTAATGATTATGTTTGGCAAAAAGATGAATTTCAGATACATATTCCCATTGAAAACGATGATTCAGGTAAGTTTCTGGAAAGTCAAGTAACAGAGTTCGTTTTGCCAGCTACACTTACCTTCTGGTCTGAGGCAGACAAATGGACTGGCAAGAAATACCTTTAAATATTTTGAGAGATTCTTATTATCATATTTGCTATAATTTGTCAGCAGATGATTCAGTTTTAAGCGTTAATCATAGAATAAGTCTGGTTGTTACACCGTCACGCCTATATTCCTCAAGCGGGGGTGGCAGAGGTGTACTGAGTACACCCACGTTTCGCCGTCGATGTTAGGTCCCATGTCATAGGGGGCGAGCCAATTGCTATAAACCGGGTACAATTCCAGACTCCGGTCTCATACTGGGAAGTTTTTTCATTTTGAAAGCTTTATTTGTCCGACCTAGGATTTGAAACTAGGACCTCGTGATCACTTAACGCTGCGCTCTGCCACTAGACCAACAGGGCAGTCTGTTTGTTATAATGTAATATTAGTTTTTCATTAATATTTAATTAACCTGCTGAAACATGCTTGTACCTTGGTGAACTTATTGCCTTCAATATGTGCTATGATCTAAGAATACCCTGCCATGCTTTCACACTTGACAAGTATCTTTTTAAATTTAATATAGAATGGATTGGTAGCAATCCATAACACTAAATATTCTAAAAATCAGTCATTATGTTATTATTACAGATATGCCTCATTTATCCAGTTCTACATGTTTTGGTGATAACATAGAAGATGAATGGTTTATTGTTTATATAATTTTTGAACTAACTAAAAATTATAAAGCTTTAATTGTTCAAGTGAAAGATAATGATGGTGATTTTCTTCTTATTGAATCGGCTGATTACTTACCACCATGGGCTAATCCAGAAAGCACAGAAAACAGAGTAAGTTTCACTTTTCCTCTACATGTACATAAATAATAAATAGCGTAATAATGTCCCTTAATATGAAGATTACTTTTAATGATACTCGGGTATTAATTTGATTTGTCTAGCTTCTCCAAATGACTTCTTTTTACCGTTCCATATCTTAATCACTTAATATGGAGCTCTTATAGGATCACTTTGTAATCCATGTCATATGGTAAAAACCCTTTTTCTCAGAAACAGGTAGTGATGTCAAGTTAATATGCATGTCAAATGCAAAGGTGCATGCTATGCTAATAAGAATGCCATAGAGTTAGTTTTTAATCCTACCTCTATGAAGAAAACTGTTTTTTTAATCAAGTGTCAAATACAATATAACATGTAGGTTTTAAGCAATTATTCTAATTGTTGAGACACGCTGTGTGAGACAAAAGAGGAGGAAGCAAGAAAGGGCTGTAAGGAAAGATCCAATTGGAGATCTTTATTCTCTACCTGTGCCATAAGGGATCAGGTGTGGTGATATCGATAGAATAATTCTAAATGTTCTGAGTTATGAATTTAGACTATAAAAAAAATATATTATATTTAGACTATAAAAACAAAAATGTGGAAGGTTTTATATTTTCATTTTCTTTTAATGTTTAAAACCAAACAGCACAACCGAACCCAATGAAATAACAACTTCATACTTATCAAATGTCTTTCTGCCAGTGGTGGCCTTAGGGGGTGGTGAGCAGGGTAACAACCACCCTGGTCCTCGCTCTTGCAGGGGCCTCATGCTACCACCCAAGTAGAAAAAAGTTGATATTTAAAACTATTTATTTTAAACCTAAGTATTTACAACAATAAATCTATGTATATCATCATGCTTTTTCCCTTGCGGGTGAGATAGGAGTACAGAGTTGCACCAGGTTCTTCCTGTACAGACCTCACTGGCTTCCGGCACTCTCATTTCGTCTCAAACATGCTTGCAGGTTATAGAGGCTCTTGAGTTGAGCTTCAGATAAGGTGTAATGAAGGTTATTATTATGCTTCATGGTTGTCCCACTGCTGGGCAAAGGCCTACTTTGCACTTTGCTGGGGCCTGTGTTCTTCCCAACCTATTTATTATACAAACTGTATCATAAATAATGCAAGACCTCAGACACCCTGATTAGATATTTGCTTTACAAATTTAATACTAAAACCAAATTTCCAAATTTAATTTTTTAACCCCCTTTTAAGCACTTTTATACCCCAATTAACAATAAAACTTGTATGTGTATGTGTGCGTATTGAGAAATACGTTTTTGAAATGCATTTGAAAGACTCCATATGGATATGAACACACACCGTCACGCCTATATCCCCAAGCGGGGGTGGCAGAGGTTTACTGAGTACACCCACGTTTCGCCGACGATGTTGGGAAGTTTTTACTAGAAAAACTACACTTGTCCGACCTAGGATTTGAACCCAGGACCTTGTGATCATAAAGCGATGCACTTTGCCACTAGACCAACGAGGCAGTCATGGATATGAATCAAGAATAAATTTAGTTTATTATAACGCACTAAAGGAGTAACAGCATTTCATGCAAATTTAAAAAAAAATTAAGCTACAATAAATTTGTTGGAATCGATATAAAACAAACTACTTTCAGGTCTTGTGTTTATTATGTAACACCTTGTATAAGTATTTTGTTAGTCTATACACTAATAACAAATTCTTTGCTGTGTTTTTGTGTGTGAAATGATGTTTGAATGATCGACGCTGTTGGCTGCGGGGCCTTTACAGCTTACTTTGCTGCGGCAATAGCATTATTAGTGTTAAATGTTTTGTACTCCTTTACTCACCTTTAATCATACATACTCTTATCTTCTTTTTTTTATTTTACAGGTATTCATTAATAATAATCATGTTCATGTTATACCGCCAGAAATGGCTAAGTTACAATCAAAATTGGAATTAAAAGAGGCTATAGAATTAATAAAACTATCACCAGAATCAACAAAAGCCTCACATGACATAGAAAAGGCAATCATAAATAGAATCAGCAAGTATCCTGAAAAGGCCTTAGAAAATATTCATAAGGTTTTTGTAAAACTACCTCGTCACCTGGCTACTTTGTTAACTTTAAAACCCAATTTCATTGCACCAATTGTAGAAACATATTGCAATCATGATGTTATTGATGCCAGATGTTGTAAAAATGTAAGTTTTGATGATTGTATTACTATTGAAGTCAGATTTACTAAATTTCTTTATGCCATGCTAGTCCATACCAAACTTATTCCTTATATAAAAGATCATGTTGGACTTGTAAATGACAAAAAAAGCCTTATAGGCTTAAAATTATTATGTGGGTTTCAAATGATTAAGAGTAAATCATCAAATGTTGATTTATTTGCTTCTCAAAATTATAACCAATTTATTAATAGCTTAAAACAGAAAGGATATTTTAAAGATAATGTTGAAGGATCCAAAGATTACAATCAATTACTAAACAAAGCTAATGATTACTTTTTGAATGTCGAACATCCAGTGAGTTCCAATATTTCGCATAGAATGTTAGAACTAATGTCATCAAATGAGTTCCTTGAACTAAAAGATGTATTAGCAGAAAATCTTACAGAACCATCTGATGATTCAGACAACACTGAAGAGTGGCTGAATATTAATCCTGATAAATTGAATGACTTACTTGAGTCACGGTATGGTAAGAAAACAAATTTAAAAAATAATGATGTTATATCCTCTGAAAGAATCACAACTGAACTGTCAAATTTTTTGAAACAATCATCTGATTTCGAAGGTATTGAACCAACAATAACCGAGACTGGTAATGATGACATAGAGTTTGAACCTGATGAATTTGTTGCTGGTTTAGAAAAAATGTTGAGTATCCTCAGTACTGGAAATAATACTCAGCATGTTGACAGTGACTTTAGTAGCAATGAAGATGATCAAGATGACTTGTCAATATGTAGTGATGATGATAATGATATTGAATTGAGAACTAAGCTTCAATGTGATCAACTAGATAATTTAAAAGATAGTAAAAATATATTAACTAATATAGTACAGAGTATGAAAGAAGAAAAAGGATCTAGTGGACCTTCCAGTAATCTATTGAGGTCCCTAGGTGTTGAAAAGTCTGATTTATTGGATTCAGATGATGATGAATAACATTGGCTAATCTAACACGCAAGCGTTAAAAGAAGAACGGAAAAACGTGATAAAGAAATATTTATTTCATTTATTATAAAAAAAAAAACATAACATTGCCATACAAATATTTATCTTTTATAAATGCAGATTTAATAACAATGAAATGTAAGTTACTTATTTTAGCGCATTTTACGTACAATACCCCGATGCAATGTGTTGGATTCACCGTAGACATGTTGTATTTCGTGACCTCGATTTCAATTTAAATGTTCAAAACATTTGAATATTATTTTACCATAGTTCCCGATAGATTTCGCAGTCTATTTATTGGGACCAAGAAATAATTATTATTAAATAATTATTATTCAAATGCTGTTTCAAACAACAGCAATTATTATTGTAATATGGCTACCTGTATCTTGCCTCTCTTCGAGATTAAGTCATTAATGTTTGTTCGTCTTCTTAACCAGCACCACAAATCCACCCGTAACCAATAATTTATATTTAAAGATGAGCATAGGCTCCGCCGGCTACTACTATAGTTTCTCCAGTAATATAACTGGCGTCATCCGAAGACAGAAAAGCTACAGCAGCAGCAATTTCTGCAGGTTTTCCAAATCTCTTCATTGGAACTATAGACAAACTTTTTTCTTTCCCTGCCTCTGAACTCGTTATCTATAAGAAAAGCAACATTTTTTAAATGTAAGCACTATTCCTGACAATCACTTATATCAGACCACCAAAGTAGACGCCGTCAAGTACTAACCGCAGAAGCAAATTTAGTTGCTACTATACCCGGAGCAACACAGTTGACCCTTATGTTATCGTGTACAATCTCATTTGATATTGCTTTTGTCAGTCCCAATAGAGTCGTTTTGCTCACACTATAGGCACCGAGAGGCTAGAAAAGGAAATAATAAATAGTCAGCTTGGTGGGCACATCGTATGACAGCATTGGTTCGTATACTTACTTCCATTGGTTGATAACCGGCAATTGACGAAATGAATACTATACTCCCGCCCCCTCGTTTGATCAATTCGGGGTATGCTTCCTTTGCCAGAAGCCATGAACTCTTCACATTAATTTCAAATATTTTGTCCCATACAGCTTCCTCCGTCTGTTGGTTAAAATAGTAAATGAAACAGATTTTTACTAGATACTACTACTATTAAAAAAACGAGTCACATTAGTTTATGCTCAAGTACGCTATGTGCTTATGCTTTGATGGCTAGTGTTTATAAAATATTCTTTTATCTAAGAATTTCAGTCTTAAGAATTAGTGAAAATCTTTTTTTCCTTATCAAGTACACCTTTTGTGGTATGTTGTGTATTTCGATTAGTGTCCGACTGAAGTTCGATTTTAAGCCGAAGCCGATATAAGGCCATCGCCAAAACCTTCGACCTTAACGAGGTGATAAAAATTACCTAAAATTAGTTAACAATAATAATATTAAAATAATTTTATTTCCAATATTTATTTCCCTAAAAGCATTTCTAAGTCGTAAATCGTAATAGATCGTTCTATTTCAGTGCTTGCTGGAAACCGAAGCCGAAGCTTCGGTCGGACACTAATTTCGGTCTTACCTCTAAAATCGGCGACACCGTTGGGTTAACTGCAGCATTAGATACAAGTATATCCAGACCTCCAAATTTGGTTTTTGCCTGAAAATAGTTTAAAAACGAAAAGATTTAATGGAATGTTGTGCGAGGCACAAGGGGGTTTCAGGTCTGGAAGAGGATGTTCGGATTAAGTCTTCTCACTCCGCAACATCGTAGAGAAGCATCTGGCAGTGGGCCGGAAGGTTTTCTGCGGTTTTGTAGATCTGGAGAAGGCATTTGACAGAGTTGTGCGAAAGAGACTTTGGGACATTTTGCCAGAGTATGGTATAGATGGCACTCTGTTGCGAGCCGTCCAGTCCACTTATGTGGACTGTAAGGCATGCGTACGGGTGGGTGGTAACAGGTCACCCTGGTTTGACGTTAAAATCGGCGTCAAGCAGGGTTGCGTGTTGTCCGCTAGACTGTTTATAATATATCTGGACAAAAGTCTTCAAAGACTGAAAGCGATGAATGAAGGTGTACAAATGGGTGACTTAGTGGTAAACCATCTACTTTATGCAGATGACGCGGTTTTAATAGCGCCAACAGCCACTGATCTGCAAACACTAGTCACAGTTATGAAAGACGACTGCATGATCAATGGCTTACACTTGAATGTGAAGAAAACCAAGATTATGGTTTTTGAAAGGGAAGAAACCAGAACGAATGTAAGGATTGTGGTTGGTAACGATGTGCTGGAGCAAGTGAATGAGTTTGTATATCTTGGATGCGCCTTCAGTAAGGATGGGAAATACACCGCTGACATAGAGAGAAGAGCGAGAGCAGGGAACAGAGTGAATGGTGCGATGGGAAAGCTACTCGGGAGCCGGCACTTAAGCCATAAGGCGCAGCTGGCCATACATAACGGAGTTCTTGTCCCAACGCTGTTATATGGTAGCGAGAGCTGGGTATGTAAGAAGGAGAATGAAAGTAGGATAAATGCGGTAGAAATGCGAGCTCTGCGGAAGATGTGCGGAGTGAAGCTGACCGACCGCATTAGCAACAGCATAGTAAGACAGCGAGTAGGTATGAAAGATAGTATCGGTGTAAAGATGAGAAAGGGCATGCTCCGTTGGTTCGGGCATATAGAAAGAATGCCAGAGGAAAGAATGACAAAACAGATATACAATGTGAAAGTGGAAGGATGCAGGTACCGGGGAAGACCTAGACTATCTTACCACGACCAAATAAACCGAGTCTTATCTGATGGAAAAGTCAAGAGTCTCCGTAACCGGCGAGCGTGTATGAGACGAACTATGAGAGTCGAGGAAGCCAGAGAGGTATGTAAGGAAAGAACCTGTTGGAACTCTGTACTCTCTGCCTACCCCGCAAGGGATCTGGCGTGAGGTTATAGATAGATAGATAGATAGATAGAAGATTTAATTTCAGTTAAACATAAACATCAAATAACATTGAGAAATCGTACGAGTTATCTTTACTTTCCAAGTAGCCCTAGAGCAAATTACCAACATATTATCGTTAAAAAATGCTTAAAGCGTATGGCTGACTGTTCACTAGAGATGAGCAAGTAAGAAAAGTTCTCCAAAAAGGAATGAAATAATTATTATGTAGGTATTTTTGTTAACTAACCAAAATCCTTAGAATAAATATAATCATTTATTCTAAGCCAAAATCCAAGACACCAATAAAAGTAGGGCGAAATGTAGGTAAGGATTCTAAGTAATATATTATTAATAAAACTAAGTACATTATAGTCAAGAGTCTCTGGAACCGTCGAGCGTGTATGAGACGAACTATGAGAGTGGAAGAACTCTGTACTCTCTGCCTAACCCGCAAGGGATCTGGCGTGATGATATGATATAGAGAAGTACATTATAGTAAGCTGTCCCTGTCTTAAAATAAATAATTCAGTATCTGAGAGATTGAAAATATTGACGCTGCGTGTATGGTCACTGAATAATAACCGTAGAAAATATATGCCTTATATAATTGCTATATCTGCGAACGGCGGAACAGGCTCTTCATTTTGAAAACTAAAAAAAATATGATTAAGAATAAAACTAATTGAAAATCTTCGTATGGATATGAACACACACCGTCACGCCTATATTCCCCAAGCGGGGGTGGCAGAGGTGTACTTAGTACACCCACGTTTCGCCGACGATGTTAGGTCCCATGTAATAGGGGGCGAGCCTATTGCTATATACCGGGCACAATTCCATACTGCGGAATCATACTGGGAAGTTTTTCATCAGAAAAAACTTAATTTGCCCGACCTAGGATTTGAACCCAGGACCTCGTGATCGCCAAGCGATGCGCTTTGCCACTAGACCAACGAGGCAGTATTTTGAAAACTAAAAAGTGCACCAATATAGTTTTATGTGAAGTAGGTAGGTACTTACAATATCAAATAATTTCTTTCTTTGTTCTGCGTTTCCGACGTGACATGTAACTCCTTCCACGGTAATTCCCTCTTTACGTAAACTTTTAACTGCATTTTCGACATTGTTTTCTTTTCTACTACTTACAACAACTGATGCCCCTTCGCTCCCCAATCTTTTAGCAATTGCGTAGCCAATACTGTGAAATTTACATAAATACGTATACTTTGGCAGAATCGGTAGATAACGAGTCCCCCGTGGGGTACCGTGGCGCTATTCGACTACCTGCCAATGTAACTATAGGTTATTTACATTGGCAGGTAGTCGAATAGCGCCTCTCTTAGGTCCTATAGATGTTATAGAGGGCAACTAAAGGTGAAAAGCTATTTAACACGATCAAGCAGAGCTATGTCGGACCTTAACGTGGTGAAGTGTGACTTACTTTCTCATCTTGATTTGTGAAAGAAGAGCTTTACCCCGCAGTGGGAGAGTATAGGTTTATTTATTATAAGCCGAAGGCAGCCATCCCTCCGGGAACAGTCCGGTAATTACAAAAATGAAAGATTAGCACTTTGTTGCTTTGATAGTCGTTAGGTATTTGTTTCTTACTTATATCATAAACCACTTCGCGTATAAACAACAAGGGCGCGCAAAACTAGTGTGCATCAAGTAGAATAGCGACCGGAGAATACAATCTAAATGTTCGGGGTTTTTAAATTTATTGTTCCGCGCTGATTAACTACATGATGGCAGCCCTAATCGTATCAGCAATTCTATCACGGTAATAGCATAATAGACGGACCCACTATTACGTGGACTGTTTGAGATCAGTTTGTAGAAAAGATAATGTATTGTACAAAAATAAATATTCTTCCAAGTGTTTGACCATCTTTTCTGTAATAATGATCACAATGTTATGTTTTTGTTAATGTTCCTAGGAAATGTATACAATACCGATCCAAGTTAGGAAGTATATAATAAAAATTGTCAGAACATTTTTCATTTATACAAAGTGCTAGAAAATGTATCAATAATAAACAAAAATGGCACAAAACACGTAGCAAGTTTGTCACAGACATTATAGTAAAACTCGATCAGGTTAGACCACGAAGCAAATACGAAGTTAGACTTGTGATAATCACCTGATCAAATTTGGTCACAATGCTTTGATTATTTATCCCCATTGTACTGGAACCGGAACTTCGCCCTACACACAAAGTGGCCCACGCCGCGGTGTGCATTACGTCGGTGCAAGAGAGCAGCAAGACTAGTTTCCACACCAGAAACCATTTTCCGGAGAGCCAGCCTCTTCAGAGCATGTTACAGAAGGGAAACGATGCGATTCTCGTGGAGAATCGGTAGCCATTCTGCCGGATTGATGTCGGACACCTTAAGGATTTATTGGTAGGAGAGCGCAGACGCCCTGCGAGCTTCTTTAAGGTCCGCGAAAGTCCTATGCAGATCCATACTGATATTGTAAATTCGAAAGCAACTTTGTTTGTCTACTTTTCACCTCCGCCAAACCTCTCAACAGATTTTGATCAAATTCGGCAAGGACAAGTTTTATCCAGGGGAAAAAGGTAGGCTACCTATGCCTCAGAAAAGCATGGGCTTTTCTGAGACATAGGTAGCCTACCTTCTGCCTAATCTCACAAATCCGTGTGTGTGTGTGTGTGTGTGAATGATGTACGCTGTTGGCCGCGAGGCCTTTACAGCTTCACCGGACTTAAAGGCGAGCGTGCAACCACTACGCTCTAGCCAGCCAGAAGGGCAAGAGGCGACATACTCGAGGGCGCCTCGAAGAGGCGCCCTCGGTTGGGACAGTCGCTGTAGGGGGACGGGTGCACTACTAAGTGCACCGGTCAACCGCCGGCTATGGGAGGGGATCTACGACTACGTCTTCGTCCTCGCCCGTATTCTGAGCGGAAAGAAGGGATGACAAAGCATCGGGGGGGTCGGTGAGAACATGTCGCGGCCGGCGGTGGCGGCAGGGGTCGGGGGGGATATCGTAGTCGGCGGCGGTTACGATTAACGGATTTGCATGGGTAGATGCGTTCACAAATCCACCCAGTATAATTTCAATGAAACTGGTTTTGGACAAGTTTCTTTGTAAGTATGACATCATTTACCTACACCGCGATTTAGAGGCTCTGAGTGTGCTATTCGAAATATATCTTCAAAAACAGGTAGGTATTTGTACCTAAGTGTGTGTGTGTGTGTGTGAATGACCTACGCTGTTGGCCTCGAGGCCTCTACAGCTTCACCGGATTTTAAAGGCGAGCGTGCAACCACTACGCTCCAGCCAGCCAGAAGGGCAAGAGGCGACATACTCGAGGGCGCCTCGAAGAGGCGCCCTCGGTTGGGACAGTCGCTGTAGGGGGACGGGTGCACTATTAAGCGCACCGGTCAACCGCCGGCAATGGGAGGGGATCTACTACTACGTCTACGTCTACTTCGTCGTCGCTCGTATTCTGAGCGGAAAGAAGGGATGACAAAGCATCGGGGGGGTCGGTGAGAACATGTCTCGGCCGGCGGTAGCGGCAGGGGTCGTGAGGGAGGTCGTAGTCGGCGGTGGCTACGATTAACGGATTCGCATGGGAAGATGCGTTCGCGAAGTGACGTGTTGACGCCTTTTTAATAAAGGCGCGAATAGGTTCGAGACCTAGATCGGAGTGGAGGTCTTGTACCTAAGTGCCGACCTATTAATGTTATAATCGTAAGTTACTTACTATGTACTAGAGAAAGTATGCCAAAAAAAATGGCGCGACTTAATCACCGCGGGGTGATTGGGGGTTAATGTTTGGGTTTTCATAATTAATTATTTTGTTTCTGAAGTTTAGACAGTGCACATGAGGTCATATTTTTCAAATAAAACTTACCACACGAAGGTGAAAAGTTACGCGAAACACCAGGAATAAAAGGAACTAGAGTGTATCAATTCTAATTTTGCTACAAAAATTTACTCAAGGCGATTAATGTAAAAATTCTAAGAAAAAAACGTCTGAAGATGACCTGTTAGTAATTCCAATAAGTACCCTAGATAGTGGTCATAACTTGCCATTTTGAGGTAGGTATCTAATTTAAGTAATTTAGGATTTTGGAATAGGTATATAATAAGGAAGGTCAGAGAGGTACCTATGTAAGGAAAAAACCTGTTGGAACTCTGTACTCTCTGCCTACCCCGCAAGGGATCTGGCGTGATGATATAGATAGGTAGATTATTAACATTTTCCGTTTGAGGACCTATGACGAGACGACTACACGTACATTGTTTAAATACCTACTGACAAGAGATATTTTTTACTTAGCGTTATTAATTTAGGCGATCTAGAAGCCAATAATGAAATGTAAAATTTTCTGCAAGTTTACTAGGTATCAACTATTTACGCCATGTACGCATGTATAGTAAGTAGGTTTACTTAGCATAAAAACTTCCAAGTTGTACAATACTTGTTTCATATTAATTCTTATTATGTTTTATCGAATTAAGAAAATTTAATCAATACGACGATTTTTTATTTATTAAAATTACTTGTCCAGTAACATGTAGGTGCTTTTATGAACTGTTCTTGATGAGATGATTGACATGTTTTAGGTATAATGGTACAATATAAGTCTTTAGACTATGATGTTTAAGTCGATCCAATACGCTATTAGGTACCAACGTTGGACTCTTGGATTGGACAAACAATTTTAAGTAGATATTTATTATAATGTAGATATTTCTACATGTAGTCAATTGTTGCTCACCCTTCAGTGGCCGCTGTGACTATAGCTACTTTTCCTTTTAATCTACCATCGGTGTGATCATTTCGGGCACTTAAGCTGAACGCTTTAACTTTATATGAACTTGAAAACATGGTTAATCGGCGGAACATTACTAGTACACCACAGACTAATAAGTACAACAAGTAAACTTTGAACCGTGTATTGTAAACTTTGCCTTGAACGAACAAACAACTGACAGTTGAACAGAACAGATAAATATGCCTACTTATCGCTGTTATCTAATACTCGGTGTTAAATCTGAGAATAATAATACTATCTCTGTCTAACATTGTCTAATTCTACACTAGGATAGGTAGGCACAAATACTACATATATATAAAATACCTTTACTGATAAAAGTAAGTAGTATATTAGTAAGTTTCTGTCTTAAATTTTAAACATTTAAATTATAAACGGTCTATAGGTATAGTCATTTAAACATACCACTACCCTTCGTGGTGAGGTTGTTAGAACTGTTTGTTAGCGTAGGTCGATAGTGTCAGTGCTTTGGGGGGCATCCATTAATTACGTGAGCTGTTTTTCTTTTAATTTGGACCCCTTCCTCCCCTTAATAATATTATGTGGGACCCCTCGGTCCCCTTATGTAAGATTCACACTCTAGTTGTTAAAAGACTAAATTCTCTAAGTAAATGTTTTTAATAGGCATGAGATTTTTAGCGTACAACATGGGATATTCTATCTATAGATGATATAGATATCATCACGCCAGATCCCTTACGGGGTAGGCAGAGAGTACAGAGTTCCAACATGCTCTTTCCTTACATACCTCTCTGGCTTCCTCTACTCTCATAGTTCGTCTCATACACGGTCGCCGGTTACGAAGACTCCTGACTTGTCCTTCAGATAAGCCCCGGTCTATTTGGTCATGGTAAGATAGTCTAGGTCTTCCCCGGTACCTACATCCTTCCACTTTCGCATTGTATATCAGTTTTGTCATTCTTTCTTCGGACATTCTTTCTATATGCCCGAACCAACGGAGCATACCCTTTCTCATCTTCACACCGATATTCTCTTTCATACCTATTTTCTTTCTTACTACGCTGTTGCGAATACGGTCGGTCAGATTTACTCCGCACATCTTCCGCAGAGCTCGCATTTCCACCGCATTTATCCTACTTTCATTCTCCTTTTTACATACCCAGCTCTCGCTGCCATATAACAGCGTTGGGACAAGCACTCCATTATGTATGGCCAACTGCGCCTTTCGGCTTAAGTGCCGGCTCCCAAGTAGCTTTCCCATCGCGCCATTCACTCTGTTCCCTGCACTCACTCTTCTCTCTATGTCAGCGGTGTATTTTCCATCCTTACTGAATGCGCATCCAAGATATACGAACTCATTCACTTGCTCCAGCACATCGTTCCCAACCACAATCCTTGCATTCGTTCTGGTTTCTTCCCGTTCAAAAACCATAATTTTGGTTTTCTTCACATTCTCTTCACTTCACACAAGACGACTGCATGAAAAATGGCTTACATTTGAATGTAAGCCATTTTTCATGCAGTCGTCTTTCATAGCTGTGACTAGTGATTGCAGATCAGTGGCTGTTGGCGCTATCAAAACCACGTCATCTGCATATAGTAGATGATTTACCACTAAGCTAAGTAAAAACCATTCTTTGTGCTATAATAATTTGTTTTTCAAAAGTGCACGTTAAATTTCAAATTATGCACCAGTTTATATGAGATTGGGTGAGATTTTACTGGACCCTTACATGAGACCTGGGAGCTCACGTAATTAATGGATGCCCCCTTTAGTTTATTTCCTAAATAATAGCTATTATAACGGCGTAATCATGCCCAAGACTTTGAAAGGAGCTAAAAAGAAATTGTGGTCAAAATGCCGGAAGTGTGAGAA
Organism: Phalera bucephala; assembly: GCA_905147815.2. NCBI lineage: Eukaryota > Metazoa > Arthropoda > Insecta > Lepidoptera > Notodontidae > Phalera > Phalera bucephala. The sequence continues at coordinate 18,025,769 of LR990623.1, read as the reverse complement.
AGTGCTTTTAATTCTCTTAAAACGATTCTAATAACAGGTATCCGCTATGATAGGTAGGTAAAATAATTTTACCACGGTCCATATTTCAGTTGCTCGTTTTTATCGATATTATATTGTAGTATAAAAATCATTGGATTTTATATACGTTTTAAATTCGACTAGATTAGGTGACTGTCTCTAGATTCATTTTGAATGGATTAGTGTAATAGACATTGATATACATAACACTAGATTAGCAGTAACGGCGTAAATGTATGTCGGCTAAGAATATGCCCGCAGCCAAGTTTCAAGCTACTGTCATTAGGAGTGTTCGCAACGGCTATATATTAAAAACGCATTATAACGATACGCTACTTTTAAAACGCCTATAATTTTTTTTGCTAAGAATAATAGTTATTTCTTCGCTTCGTTGAACGACGCCTTTTGATTATTGTCGCAAAACACGCCGCGCCGCCGCCGTGAGCTGTTAAACGATAAAAATTAAATATATATTTAATAAATTAATTATTTACACGTAAAATATAATAATAAATTAATTATTATATTTTACGTTGCACCGCACTGAATTTATTAAAAAAATAATCTAACATAGGAACCAACACGTTATAAATAACGTATAATACGAAAAAATATAACGGCGCGGAACACGTCATCCAAGATCACGCCAGTGATCCTGGCGTGATCTTGGATGACGTACTTATGCATTTATCGTGGGTTTGTGAGGGATTGCGGCGTCGCGTGTCATATTGTTTGCAAATAAATCGTTGGTTTGTTTATTGTAATAACTGTAAATAAAAGTTAGTTTTAGTTACGTGTAAATAATTAATTTATTAACTATATTATTAATTTTTATCGTTTAACAGCTCACGGCGGCGGTGCAGTGTGTTTTGCGACAATAATCAAAAGGCGTCGTTCAACGAAGCGAAGAAATAACTATTATTAATAGCGTAAAAAATTATAGGCGTTTTAAAAGTAGCGTATCGTTATAACGCGTTTTTAATATATGGCCGTAGGAAACACTCCTAGTAACCAACACGTTATAAATAACGTATAATACGAACAAATATATTGGCGCGGAACATAATAAATAACCTAATAATATATTACTTCATTACTGGACCCTCATTTAAAAATAGATCATATGTAGTCGTCTTAGAGCATAATATAACACGTGACTTTTGACAAAAATATTATATGCCTAAGTGAAATTGACCTTAAGTCCAGTCAGTCAGTGTCGCTGTGTCGCGTGGCAGGCTGGTAGGCGGTTTTGGTCGGACAAAATGTAATATAAGTAACGCTTAAAAAATAACGCTTGCCTGAGGTAATAAATAATAGGTGATTTGATTATTTATTAATAATAGATTATTTTTTCAGTTATGTAATATAACGATCACTCCTAACTGTCATTCATTGGTCTGCCTGACGTCTCTCGAGTAACACGTATTAATAAAAAATCACAAAATAGGTAAATGCGTGGTGTAAGAACGCGATTTGAGGTCACAAAATCACTATACCGCTAGCGGAACTACTATCCATACATAAGTTTATTGTTTTTTCATATATTTACTAGTAAACAAAATAAAAACCAATATCAAGTTACTAAAATAAATTTCAGATTCAGTGTTGCCAATTAAAACACCATTTGGTGTTCCCGTCTTTATGGGAAAATGTTGGATGATTGTGTCACCTATAATTATGTACTGTACGAATACCTATTTTATTAATTTTTTTGGATCCCAATTTCTATCACGTTAGATCCCTTGCGGTGTAGACAGAAAGTACAGAGTTCCAAAAATTTCATTAGAATATTATGAAAATAAATAAGCTATTTGCTCAAAGCGAATATTGTAGATAATTCTTTTGTTACATAATTACCGAATGGATCCGGTAAAGAATAGCTCCACCCCATTTGTTCTCACGCGTGTCGTAGAAAGCAATTGGGGAATTAACCAAGACTTTTTCTCTCCTTTTTTATAAAAACCCTCACACTAGTAATTATTCAATGTCGTGGGTACGTTTACAAACATGAAAATCACACAAACACTGAATGAGTTTGTTGAAGAGATACGCATTTTGTAAATTTGTATTTATTTTACGCGCTCTAAATAGACTGAAACCATCAACCTGCATATTTTGAAAATAATGCAATAGATAACATTACGTGTGTTTTGTTTATTACTCATTCAATAATATTTTCATAGTTCAGAATGCTTGTGCTCGCTTCTGCTTTAACATCCCGTGGAGGCACATGTGACGCCTTATCTTAACAAACACTTGATTCTTAAAATGCGACATCGACGAAAGCTTCACCTGTCATGCCTTTTATTAGGAGTTATAAAATATAAATCACCTACTTATCTCTACGAAAAATTGTCCTGGTTATCGAGCTAGAGGTCCACTGGATCTCGCCGGTGTGCTGTGCAGCTTACGTCTCAGCGACATGGTTCTGCTGCTTTAAAAGGTAGTTTCCGCTACGCTGCCACAAAGTGTTCGAATAATATTCCACCACCGTTGAGGAACCTGCAATATAGCATCCCTTATTTTAAAAATAAAATAAAAAAATTCTGTTTGACCATCAGAATAGCCAAGAAACCTTCTTGCCTGACACTAGCGTAATATAAGGAGACTGTGATGGCTTATAGGATTAGGATAGTATTATCTCTGTTAACTTTATAGGTATTTTTATAGGTTGTAGCTTTCTACTTACTTTGCAATGGTGAAATAATTGTTTCCGCCATTTTTGATCGACGATCGAACCTACCTCGATACCACTTGTTATTATCACATACCCACAGTAAGCCGTCAATATGTACAAAAATGATTAAATCATTAGATCTCTTGTTGGATAGTGGATTTATTGTTATTTTATTTTTAATGAGGTTTTGATTGAAACGTGCGACATATTTGTTCACTTTTTTTTTTCTTATTTTTTTGTTTTGCGTGTGCGGTAGATATTGTGTACTACACAATTTCTATATGGCGCCGTAACTCGTATTAAGGTCACTAGTTGTCTCTACAAGTGCGTTCTAGTAGGCGTGCGAAGCGTTCCCTACAGTGTATATGACATTATTCCATTAGTCCATACTGGTTCAGCGGAAACGGCGCTTGGGCGATTTTAATAGCAACTGGAGCGCACTGCAAATGTGTAACCCTACGCTCGTGGGAGCGCTCTTTCAGCGCGCGATGGTGAAGCGCTGGAGTAAACCAACGGCTAAAATAACATTTAGGAAAGCGCTTTCCTAAATAGTTTCAGCCCGTCGTGTTGAGGGAGCGCTCGTTGACTAGCGTAGGACTATTACTGTTTCATTTTGTATTTTTTTTTCTAGTATTAGTGTTTTTTCATAGTCTCACCGAGAGCAAAGACTTCGCTAATCTGCGTATTTTGTTATGTGTCGTGCTGTCAGGTCAACGGTCCGCAAAAAGGTGCTAACGGAAGATCAGCGCTGGCTGTCCTCAGTCAGCAAACTTGCTGAGTTAGGACCCTTTTTGTAATGCACGTCCTATTTTTATCTGAAATTGTTACCTTATGTCATGTTATCTTGTTGCGTACACTATATAATCATAAGCTTCCATGAAACTACTTGTGCGTTACAAAATAAACATTTTTATTATTATATATGTATCTCGCTGAGATTCACGGGCTTTACCCGGACTTTAGAAAGGCTTGCATGGGGACATGGGTCCAACACGTAGAGGCCCTTTGCGAGAAGTTAATGTTATGTAAGCCACCTGCTGAGATCACTTGCTGAAAATGAACAAACATAACCAGCGAACTGACCCCGGCAGGTGCAAGGACTATTGTAATTTATGGATAGAAAACAAGGGCTATGTAGGTTTGATGGACAAAAACTGGACTATTTCAAAGGGGACGGACACCGGCCATAATTAGTGATACCTAATTAGCCGTGGCCGGCGGTGACTCGCCGCTTACTAGATGGGCCCTCAAACGGTCGTCCTAGGACAACTGAGGGCAACACCGGTGTGAGCGGCTCAGGGGTGTAGAGAGGTGTGTTGCGCTTTCTCCGAAGTTACTTGCCCTATAACACTTCCACCCCTGGAGTACATCGACGTAGGAACGCATTATCTTCCTACGTCGATATAGCTCTCACGGTTCCTCTCTGGACGGCCAAGGCTAGCCAGAGCCGAGAGTCCTGCGGGCACCCTTCGGTTTCCACTCGACCGACGAAGACACGCCGAGTTGGGGGCCCTTACCGACTCTCTGAAGCATTTGGGTCCGTGGTGTCGTTACTCACCAACAGCTCGCCACAAGCTGCCCTGCGGGCTTATTATTATTATTATAATAATTTATTTTATTAATTCATGTTTTGGATTCTATCTGAAATGTAACGTAGTTAATTAAAAAATATATAATAAAAAAAATATATTCATAACATCATTAAAAATGTATATTCATTGTGAATTTAAATTGTAGGAAATAATCATATTATAGTAAGCAGCACTGAACCTCCTACTACTAGTAATATTGCTACCTCTATCGGAACGACGTAATGTCGGTATGGTGGGGAACAAGAGTAAAAGAGATGGATATATATTTATTCCAAATTATTTATTGAATTCAAATCTACGTCGGCATACTTTTAAGTCGTTACACTTTTTCGACGCGCCGAAGTTACGTTTGCTTCTCTATTTATTTACCTCAATTGTAATAGATATGTTTTCTTTTTCTATTCTTAACGTATATTCCCTATTTTTGGGGTAGGTATATGCTTTTATATTCATTGGCACCATCGATATATCATAACAAGATACACACTCCCGTTCAAAAGTTAAACTAAAAAACGTTCCTAATGCCACGTGAGTAGTTATAGTTATGTAATAAACATAAATTAGAGCATATTGTACGTTACTCTTATCACTTACCCTTAGACTCGGGAACGTATGATTTCATACATGGAGGTAGTAGATGGTGTTTTCGATTTATTGTGGGCCAATTATAGCCATATACAATGTTCCTATGTAGAGAATAAAATTTACGTTCTGTTGATGTATAAAAGTTGGTAGTCTGTGTTTGTGATTACGTGATCGGATAACGTAAACATCAGTCAGCCGCGCGTTCCCGCTATGAGCGTTTCAAGTGTCGCGCGTATAAATAAACATATTCGTGATTCCAATTGAATTTAGAATCTTGTTAGAATTCTTAAAGGAGCTTGCTAGTAATAGTTTTGTGTATAAAATGGTACAAGCCCGTGAAAAGTGTGAGTGATAAAAAGTGTTTGTTTGAGATTCTTAACAAAAAGAGTAACCTTATCTTCGGTAAGTCACCTTTGTCTCAGTTTAGGTTTAATTACGTAAAATAAACGTTTATTGTGTCTATTTATGTCTATAATAGTAGTAAGTTTTTTGGTAGCTTACGAGGTATTTTTAGATGTTTATTTGTTTAGATGACCTAAAATTAGATATGCATGCTTATTTATTAGTTATTTACGATTAGAAAGTGCAATAAACCATTTGTTTAAGTGTTATGAAAATTTTCCTAAAAATATTTGTTTACGTGAAAACAGGCTATTTTTTTGAGATCATCCGGGTGTTTATGTTTGAGCTAACAATGTAAATAGTGCTAGGGTACAAACTTTTTAAAATTGTACATCAATAAAACACGTCAAGATTATAGAGTCGTTTACTTATAAAAAAAAAAAAAAAAAAATATAATTTTTTTTGAAAAAAAAAAACGCACGCCAAAAATATCTGGCGAGCCAACTCCGAGTCTAAGGGTTAAGCACGAAATTGCAAATTGTGTGGAACTTACACGCAACGTTCTACCACCATGATAAGATTAAATGTTATTGCTGCCAACATAAAATTGTGATATGCTGCCAACCTAATAAAACAATACTGCCAACATAAAACAAAGAATAGGGATGTAGCCTTGACGTTAAATTTAATATATCTATCGATATCGACATGTAACATTTTTAGAGTTCCGTAGTTAACAGTTTCAGCAGGTAGTACTGCCGCTTACAATGAAATAAAAAATAGAATAATGATTTTACGTAATCACACTGAATTTCCAACGATGTGAATATACAGTAAGATAGATTTACCATTATAACTACCACACAAAAATTCTATAGATAGAATTAATTTATTTAATTGATACACCTTTTTTATAGAAATATATACAAGTCTTCTAATTCCACGTACCACCACTCATTGTTTACATCTGTAAAAAAAGTTTGCGTATCAAAAAAAAAAGAAAAACGCACAGTACTAGAAGCTTTAATATTATTAACATTAAGAATGAAAGGTATCGATAACGTGATTGTTCATCACTATTGTTTTTAATATTTTTATTCATCTGAACCGCAAGACAATTTGAATTTACATATAAAAACAAATAATTACATCAGGTCAAATATGTCAGAACAGTATAATGCACCTAAATTCAAAAAACAGACAGTTATATAGTACGTATTGTGGATACGCGGCTTTTGCTTTCAACGGGTTTGAAAAGACAGCAAATACAATATAAATTGTTATTTCTACAAGACTTTCGCCAGCCTGGTAGTATCATCTGAGATCAGGGTGTTACATACACAGAAAAAAACGCGGCTGACTTTAGTTTGAATATTGGTATAGATCATATAGATTAACCAAAGATTAAAATGGCCTGTAAACTTGGAACAGCCATTTTTTAACCTATTAAAACCTTTCGCCGTTATATACATATGGAGGATATGCATATACATATTACAAAAGTGATTCGAACAAACCACAGTAAACGCGCTAGGTTAACAATATTCGTCCTCTCGACCCATGTCCATGTTCTAGCGACTGATCTAGAGATTAAGTTTTGTTTCGCTACCGCACTTAAGAAAGAAAGAGACAGTTGCGGATTGCATACGATGTTATAAATGAACAAAATAATTGAAAAAAGCATCATATAATGCAAATAAAGACAACACAGTATAAAATATCATCAATCTGAACTGAGACTTAATGAAAATATGACACCCCATCCTCTTTTGTTACTTTATAATTTTTACCGATTTTCTTGCACAGCTCGGCATGTTCGTCGTGCTGTAAACAAGCGACTAAAAGCGAAACAAAGTTAGTTTTTTAGTACCGCCCACTTTTGTCTCTCTTCGAGTGGTGCCATTTTTCGACCTGCGTGCGTACATCTACCTATATTTGATTAATGATTGGCACTACAAAATTCAGTCGCACCAACCTAACACCGAAGCTTTCGGCTCACAACTCTAGCATGAAACTCACTATAGTCTCGCTCAAAAGCGATTTTAATCAAGATGAGGCAAGAATGAGACGTCAAGGAGCTTTTGGAGACGTCAGGATTTAGCACTTTTTAAATAGAGATGTACCAGAATACATTTGTCGATAAAAGAAAGGACATTGTCGAAAATTGCCCCAGAACCAACAAACATTTGACCCATGCTATCATTATTTATCTATTTTATTAAAATAATGGCAAATATCCGTATCTAACGGACAATTTGCAATCTAAAAGGAATATTTCAAAGTATAGACTTACTAGTCCTTATATCGAAGTCGCCGACATCTTTTCTAAATGTCAACACACACAATATGTATTAATGGCTACTGAATTATAACCTCAAAATTAATACATTTTGTGCAATATTACTATTCACCCGCTTGTCTGTTTAATATAAATGCCTTAAGAGAATTTATGGGTGTGTGATTTGAAATCATGCAAGTATTATACATATAAATATTATACATGAAATACATATAAAAAAAAAACATTACGTTGTGCTATGTGTAAAAAAGATATTGCTAATTTTTTTCAGAATCTGGATCACTATTTTAAAAAATCTTTATTATTATCGTTATTTATTTTCAAAATAAATTTATATACAACATTTTATATTGTATAAATGCACACCGAGTAAAATTCATCTTTCATAAAAAGAATATAATTATTTTTTACGTTATATCGATAATAATTTATGTCAATTGATGTAGTTCTTAGCTCTACAGTACTCCTCTTAAACTGGCAGCATTTTTTTTACATTTGAGCAGCGATGCCAATTTGTGGGGAATTCCCCAATTCGCGGGGAATTTCGAAAGTCGATTGGAAATTTAGTGGGGATTGGCATTATGTGGGGAAAATGCGGGGATTTTGACATATTAGGCTAAACCTGAAAAATGATTAGAATTGCACATGGATATATTACAATGTATTGAGTGACTGTCAAAATATTGCTAAAGAAAATTAAACTCTTAACATTGAATTTTCTATGATTTAAACAACTCGAGAAACCATGATGAGTGAGAGCAATAATTTGGAGAGATATTTGGACCTGAATTCACAGGTTCTGAAAAAAATGTACAGTCGGCTAGAAAATGGGCAATTTAATCAAAAACTTAGACTACTACTCATTTAAAATGTGGCATGTGCGTAGAAAGAAAGGATTAGGGCAATAAACAGTGCCCGAGAATTATACGCTAATTATATGTCAACAAGTCCATAATCGTACCAATGTTTGGTCACCCTACTTAGAAAGAGACGAAGGGCTCTAAGATAAGTATCCTTGTTTTCCATCACGTTTTTTTCGCAGAATGCTCAATCCATCGTAATGTATCCATAGATTTACATAACTTGTTTCTATTCTCTAGATATATTATGTCCTGGGAATTTACTAGGCGATCTGGATGCCACCTCCTTGACAAAAGATAAGGTTTTGTCATGCAGGATCAATTTAAATAAATGGAAGAGATTTAGTTAATTGAGAATCATGTTTTATTTTATATGGCTAAGAGATATCGGAAAATATATTTTACTTATTTTTATTTTAGTCAAACAAATACCTGTACAGGGTATTTAACTCCTGGCTTTTTTCAAGCTTTTTTTGCAAGTGACAGAGGCCACTGGAGTTGTGTTTATATTTTTTACATGAATTTGACTACATAACTACGACATCTATCTATCTATCTATAACCTCACGCCAGATCCCTTGCGGGGTAGGCAGAGAGTACAGAGTTCCAACAGGTTCTTTCCTTACATACCTCTCTGGCTTCCTCGACTCTCATAGTTCGTCTCATACACGCTCGCCGGTTACGGAGACTCTTGACTTTTCCATCAGACTAACTACGACATCTTTAAGATTAGGTTTTGCGGCCCACCTACTCTACGGTCTTCATGCTTTTGGCCCACCAGTGACTTTGAGTTTGACATGGCTGGTTTAAATGAACTAGTCTATTATTTATAAAACTTATAATTGTAAAAGTACCAAGAGCTGGTTTTAATATGTAAATCGATATAATTAGAATTACAGCTTTATTTACAAGACATCTGAAAAATACCCTAAAAAAACTAATCTTGTGGGGAATGTGAGGGGAATCGGAATATTGTTCTCCCCAAATTTGGGGAATTTGACTTGGATTTTTGGGGATTTTGGAGGATTGGCGTTGGCAATCCTGCATTTGAGACTGTCATGTCCGTGGATTTAGGTACCTATTTGATTTATGAACACGAGTATAGTTTTATTATGTATTTATCATGTAGGCTTGATTCAAGTTTATTTTTATAGAACTCTGATGTGGTGTGTTCAGAATTGATTGAAAAATTTGATATATTACAATGAAATATATTTGAAATGGCGTTTATTTTTCGGCGATTATATTTTAAGTACACGAAGTGTTTAGTCGTAACTGTCATACTTGCTTTTTTTGTACAAATATTTGTTGCATTAAGTTTCTTTCCGAGTGTTAATGATAATTTATTAAAAAGGAACGGATACGTATCACTGACCCAGCAAGAGGTGCGTGAACTATCGGCTAGGAAAAATAATGATGGCTACAGCGACGATGAGGATCTTGTACATAACAAGCAAGTAAACAAACCTGCCTCTTATTTGAGATTAGAAGAGTTGGATTTTAAACCCCCATGTGAAATAAAAAACAAAGAAGCAATATCTGCAATTCACCGTGCAAAGACACAGAACTGTAAATACCAAATTGTAAATAAAACATGTTTAATTCAGGGCGGTAATTTCTATCCCCAATCATTGCCAAATAACTGTTATCATGACACCATGACATATGGTAAACATATGGGTTGTTATGCAGATGAAAAGAAAATGAGATTACTCACAGGTTTTTATGGAAATTATGCAAACACAAATTCACCATCTGCTTGTTTGGATATTTGCATACAAGCTGGGTTCCCATATGCTGGTGTTCAGTATGCGTAAGTATAAATTTTACAACAATTTTTTCCAATTTCAATAAAAAGTCACTATGGAAAGGTGTACTGTGTACACCTATTTAAAGCAAACAATTTGAAGTGTTAATGTAATAAAGGGCAAGCCTAGAATATTACTTTTCCAAACCTAGGATTTGAACTCGGATCACCGGTCTTTCTCAATAACTAGGCCACAACTACATATTTTTGACTTGAGAGTTAGACTTACTGTTATTCTAAATGGAGTGGTTTGAGATGTATCAGGACACTGATATGATCATATCTCATGTAAATTATTTCACCTCATTGCATATAAGTTGCATGAGCACATTATAGTAGTAAGCTGTTCAGTCAGTGTTAAATCCTTTTTTATCCTGTTAGTTCCCATCTATGACCAGCTCAGAAAATAGGACTGGTGCTCATTTTTGCCAGTAAGGATAATATTAAATAAACTCTCCAGACTGTCATCAGAAAATCAATACGTATTGCAAGAAAGGTAATTGAAATAAGTACAATATTTAAGATTTTTTAAAAATAAGCATTTATAGTGAAAACACAATGGAGATATTGCTAAGTTGATGTGTTCAGTCAAGACAAATCTAACAAACCCAAACACGAAGGTATTATGCTGAGTATCCATCTTCTGGATCCATAGTATCTGTCAAGACATCCAATGAACTCAATCACGACAGGGTTATGTTGAGTAGTTTGGATTGGGGAGTTGCATTGCCCACATTCCGGCTCCACCATCAGAGCCTGGACACCATCTCTGTCCATGGTACTTGTTAAGACAAATCAAACAAATACAAATATTATGGGGTTATGTTGAGAAGTTGGGCAGTTCCATTGGCCACCTTTCAGATTCATCATCAGAGCCTGAACACCATTTGGGTCTATCCATAGTACTTGTCAAGACTTATTTAACGAACTCAAACATGACAGGGTTATGTTTAGTAGTTGGTTCATTCCATTTGGCCACCTTCTGACTCAGTTCTCTGCTCCAGCTCATACAGAGCAAGTTAAATAAAAACCCAAGAACAAATCTTAATTGAAAGCGTCTTCCTGGGTTTGAATCCTAAGTCAGACAGTATGCCTCTTCTATCTGAAAATTTATGGTTGCAGTTCAGTTTTAAATTGGATCCCATATAAGGAGCCATCCATTAATTACATCACATGTTAAGGAGGGGTTAACAAATTTACGTGTGTGTGTTATTGCGCGTGCGTGTGTGTGTGTGTGTGTGTGTGGCGCGTGCGTTTGTGACGCGTGTGCGAGTGTGGCGAGTGTGCGCGTGCGTGTGTGTGGCGCGTGTGCGCGAGTCCGCATGCGTGCGTGCGTGTGTGTGTGTGTGTGTGTATGTATGTATGCATGTGTTAGGATGCAACCTATTTACATTCAATGCTCTCAGGCTACTTTCACAGAAAATATTATTTTTTTCTGACTACTAAAATTTTTTGTGGCACTTAATAATAACTGTTTATTCCATACACACAAATTAAATATATGTTGTCTTTATTATTTCCAGATCTGAATGTTTTTGTGGAGAAAACAAGCCGCCACTATCAGCAGCTGTTGCAGATGATTTGTGTGACATGAAATGTCCAGCAGATTCAAATGAAAACTGTGGTGGATATTTCACAATGAATGTATTTGAAACAGGAATGGCAAGTAAGTCAACATTTATTCTTGAATAATTTGTAGAAAATATAGACATTTCTTGGTTTATCTTGGTTCCAAGGAAGCATTCTGTTTACGCCTGTTACCAAACATTGTTCACAAAAGATAATTAAGATTAACTAAATATTTACAGGTGCCTGTCAGTATTTGATTGATGGTACCTGCACATATAGTCCGACAAGGATCTTTCGGCACGTGGACATAACTAACTTAACGTGGAACTAACGCTGTCATCAAGTGCAATGTTCTTGCATGACAGTTTAAAAACGCCAACTGCAGCGGAGTTGCTGTTTGTTATGAAATTAACCCAAGTTCCTTTTTAATTACTAGAAATGTTTCAAAAGACATTTTTTTTTATTTTATTATTCAATTTGGCGTCCACATGGGGCAGCTTTATTAAATTTTTTCCCCTCCTATTCAGATGATCTCTCTCCTCCTTTACATGAACGATATTCCTTGTTTGAGTGAGGTGCATCTAGCCCTATTCCCGGATGATACCAGTCTCTATGTCTCGCATAGGAATAAGGGTTTTATTATTCCGTGTTCTTCTCCAGAGGTGCCACCCCGCGCCCCTCCCTGCGCCACCCCAGAAGTAATCAAGTAACCATGTTCGACCTACCTATTCCCTGGGTTTAACTCAAGGTCAAATATCTAGGGGTCACCCTAAACAATATGACCATGACCTTCAGATCGCACATCAAACGAGTCCGTAACCGAGCAAACTTTGTGCTCGGTCGTCTTTACCCGATGATCTGCAAGCGGAGTAAAATGTCCCTTAGGAATAAGGTGACACTTTACAAAACTTGTATACGGCCCATTATGACGTACCCTTGTGAGGTGTTCGGGCATGCCGCCCGCTCTCACATCGATAAACTCCAAACGGTTCAACCCCGTTTCCTTCGCAAGGCCGTCGAAGCTCCGTGGTTCATACAGAATGTTGATCTCCATTCCGATCTCGGTCTCGAACCTATTCGCGCCTGTATTAAAAAGGCGACAACCCATATTTCGCGAACGCGTCCAATCATAGAAATCCGCCGACAACGAACCTAACTCCCCTCCTATCAGCCGCTACCGCCGTCCTTGGCATGTTCTCACCGACCCTCCCGATGCTCTTACATCCCTTCTTTCGGATACAGAAACCGCACACAGGATCAGACACCGACCTCGCCAGCGCGGTCGCAGTATCCCTTGCCCGCCGGCCGGTGCAGAGCACCACGGCGAGACACCTAGTATAGGCGCCCACCCACAACGACTGCCCAATCCGAAACCGTTCTTCCTTGAGGCTTCCCTGAGCTAGTTGACCTTCTGGCTCGAGCGTAGTGGTTGCACGCTCGCCCTCTTGTCTGGTGAAGCTATAAAGGGCCCGGCCAATGGCGTAAATCATTCACACACACACACACACAAATTAATTAAATTTTATTAAAAAGGCAACCCGATATTTCACAAACGCGTCCAATCAACCATCCAACAGGTGGGTCCCCACCTGTTGAAATATTTGCCTGGAAGTAGGAAAATTTTACTAGATGAAAATGAAAAAAACAATTGGCGAAGACTAAAAAATAGGACAACAAATATTGTTTAGCCTGATGTATAAATGCTACTACTTTCCGCATGATACCCCAGTTCCGAATCTACCTGTATTACCCACTATTTCAATCCCGTTACCCTATAAGTGAGTTTCTGTTCATTTATAATTGGTGGAAGTAAAACTAGGAATTTTCCATGTTGCAGGATTTACACCCAGAATACCGAAAACTGCGAGCAGTACAAAAGAATCTTTACGTATAGTATATCTTTTAACATTGAATGGGCGTGCCCTGAGACAAGTACATCGATTGATTAACGCTCTCTACAGAAGTAGTCATTATTTTTATATACACATTGATAAGGTGAGTTTATTCGGATTTATGTTTTTCTCCTTGTTTGATAAAGAAATAATTACTTCGTGAATAATGCGATATTGTGTGTACATAAGTGTTTACGGCAGTTGATATGTATTATATACCTTCAGGCCATATAATACATATCCACTGCCGTAAACGCTTATGTACACACAATATCGCATTATTCACGCCAAACTACCTAGTTTTGCTAGGTGTAATCGTAGAGATTCTACTAGATCAGCCAGATCCTTTGGGGTGTAAGCAGAGATAATCCAGTCTACACAAAACCTCACTTTAGTTACAGAGACTAATTCTGAGATCTGTTATTGTCTGGGAGACTTGTTACAGAGACTTTATCGTCATTGAAACTGCCCCTAATATATAAGTAATAGGTCTGAAAAGTTTCGTTTCTTTAAGACAGTGATGATATTATCTATGTACCTATGTGAATCTCATGAAATGACTAAATTCCTTATGGTTCGAGTGCTTCGCAGCACCCGTAGCCGTGAAAAAACACTTCCTATCTGCGGATCTCATAACCATGGGTATTATAAAAGCACTCGAAAAGTGTTATCATTCGCGTAAATATTAGAAATAAACATATCTCGCTTTACATATTCGATTTTTTTTTCAGCGACAAGATTACTTACATCGAAAACTATCCATCTTGGAAAAACAGTTTCTTAATATTAAGTTAGCTACTAAAAGATATTCCACTATTTGGGGGGGAGCATCACTACTAAAAATGCTCGTTGCCTCTATGGAAGACATCATGGCACTTGGCTGGCAGTGGGATTTCGTTATTAATTTAAGTGAAAGTGATTTCCCTATTAAATCATTGGATGAGTTAGAAAATTTTCTTTCTGCTAATAAAGGACTTAATTTTGTTAAATCCCATGGACGTGAAGTACAAAGATTTATTAAGAAACAGGGCTTGGACAAAACTTTTATTGAATGTGACACACACATGTGGCGGGTTGGTGAAAGGAAGATACCGAGAGGTATAGTTATTGATGGCGGCAGCGACTGGATAGCTTTGTCGCCGGACTTTGTTTCGTATGTTGTTGGAAAGCAAGATGAACTGTTAGTAGGATTAGATATCATATTCCAACACACACTTTTACCTGCAGAGTCTTTCTTTCACACTGCTTTAAGGAACTCTAAGTTTTGTAACACATACGTTGATAACAATTTGCATGTTACTAATTGGAAAAGAAAATTAGGTTGTAAATGTCAATATAAACATGTAGTAGACTGGTGTGGCTGCTCTCCGAATGATTTCAGAACAGAAGACTGGCCTAGAATACAAAACACACAGGATCGCCAACTATTTATTGCTAGAAAATTTGAACCTATAATTAATCAAGAAATTATAAATAGAGTTGAACAATACATAGGATTGAAAGATCATTATTTATTACACAACTTGGAAGCATACTGGCAAAGCATATATAATATAGAAGATTTAACTGCAAGCACTGACGATATAGTACTGACTCACGCAGGTAGTATAGTTCGTCACAACGCAAGAATACTATTAGAAGAAGGTTGTCGAATCGAACCCGATGTTATTGTTGAAGTAAGTTCATACAGTCATGCTGACATATATAAAGGAAATTTAATTTTACACAAGGCTATAATACATGATGATGTAGAAATATTAATAGAAACATGGTATAAGCCCAAAAAATACATGGAAATGAATTTTGAAAATCAATATGTAGACAATGTCAAAACATTTAAAGTCAGTTCAGAATATGATCAGAAAGAAATGATATTTAGAAATTTGGCAAATATCTTAGGACCACTGTCAGAACCAGTATTGTTTTACCAGTTTTCATCACAAATTGATAAGAAAAATGAAAATTTGACTATAGTGTGGTTGGATCCCGCCGGCGTTATAGGCGATATTAACAACATACACGTCGATGAAAACAATCTGACCAATTTCATTAAACCTAATTTAAAGGCACCACTGTTGCCAGGGGTTTGGAAAGTAGGGTTATTTGAAAACTACAGTTTAATAGTATCAACTAAATTTCTTATTTCCCCATTAGAATATTTCTCTAGTAAAGAATTATCACATCAAGAAACTGGGATAATTCACGGTGGATCTCAAAATTCCTATAGAAACTATTCATATTTTAAACCAAAGATTTTTATACCTGATCAAAAAGATACTTTGTTATTACAAAAGATCTCCCAGTCAAACATTCAAAGGATAAATCAAGACCTAAGAGAATGGATAGATACATTAAGTTCTGATTTTTATAATGTATTAGGCTCTTGTGTTGTATCTAATAATGATCTCAAAGATAAATTGACTTGCGGTCACCACAAGTTCGAAAATTGTGCTTCGACACAATGGAGCTCGTTGTCACCAGATCCAAAGGGTTTTATAGGCAAACTAAATAAAATAACTGGACGTCTAGAGAGAGTATGACGAACGTTGATTATGGAACACTTTTGAATTACGCATTTAAAGATGCGTTACTCATGCGGCGCTTAACTTGAGTTCCTATATCAGAAACCAGCCGGCAGCCAGTTTTATAAATTTTCATTAAGGTTCTATATTGAAATTACGCATCTTCTAGCAATTTAATTTTGATCCTTCTTAGTTGACACTAAATACCTACTTATAGGTAAATACCACTTCTGACAAGGTGTATCATTTCTATACCACAAATTAAACAGAACTGGTTAATTAAAAGACGTGAGCTTATATTATTGTAAATGTATTGACGCGTTGTAGCGTCGTACTTATATATTTATAATTGCATAATTAGGTTAAGTAAGACTGTTTAGAGCAGTGCCGCTATATAACTGCACTAAGATAACGGTGGTAAATGAACATTGAGTAACATGCAAGTCACAGTCAATGCTTTCTACAAAACCAAAACTATTTATATTAGATGACATTTTATAGTATCTACAACCAAAAATAGCAATGCGAATGGATAATATCTATATTTTCGAAGTGTGGTTACATACCTGTGCTGCTGGTACCTACCATTAGAAATGTAAAAATGGAATAATGTTTTATAAATAAATATTTTGTTATATGTTCTACTGCACAACCCTAGCTGCCCGCCATGAGGAGTCCGAGGTGGCGTCATTCGCATAGGTACCTTGTTTAAAAAAGTGTCATCTTTTTTAAATTCTAAGATAACATTCTTTTGAAAATTTTCTAACTTGTGTAAATTACTGAAATATCGAAGACTGCGTTGATAAATATTCTTTTAATAGGAAGGGCGTCGCCAACCAATACAGCATGGCGGGTTGCGTTTTCGCGCGGAACTTTAAAATACAATTTGTATAAAATGGAAACATTCTTAGGTATGATTTACACCGAGTGGCGCGCGTCCGAGCAGGGCGGAACGAATGCGCTCGTGGGTTCCAAGATGTTTAAATTCTATACCAATCTGAACTTTAATGACATATATAGTATGTATACAAGATATCTAGTTTCTCCTTAACTGAATTGCAAAGTGCGCGCCGCGTCGTCTCGTGCCGATTCGAGACATTCGATGAAAATCGTACCTTATAGTTTATTACCGCTGAAAGATCCAAGTGAGATAGGTACCTTTTGAAAAGGATGTATATATCCGCATGTATAGGAACCATATTATTAATTATCCTTTTGGTAATACGATTTCCTGACATGCGGCTAATGCCGATGCGTGTATCACCTGAGAGCCACCACCACCACCACCTTCAATTCAATAAACGTAAAAAATATTTTTAATACAACCTTTTATTTATAAAGTACCTCTATCTATTCAACTAAATAGCGGAAGAGTGCAAGTAGGACTTGCGCTTTGTCGCGAACGGCGGTCGCGAGTAACCTTTTTTAGTTTATGGTTGTGGAAAAAGTATAACGGTCAAGATGACAGATGGAAAAAAGAAAGGATTTGGGATAGAGGAGAAATTCTACTATGGTGTAGAATAAAAGACTGAAAAGACATTGACGCATTATAATATGTGGTAAAAGTATACGGTTATATTTAATGTGGAAAACCTTGAGGGTTCCAATGCATGGTATGTATTTTCAATGGTATTATATGAGCTAGTGATCGATGCGTCGGGTTGTTTAAGGATAGCCATCAGATTCGGAGGAATCTGTAATAGTATCAGTGTCAAGTACAAGCGAGGCCTGGGGTGATTGGAAGGGGACTATGGGGGTGTGCCCCGCAAGACCGTGGCGTCGCGGTGGCCTAAGTACGTTGGTGAGAGTCCGTGGCCGTGACGTCAGGGGGTCCCAAAGGGGGGATGCTCGATATGTGCGCTAGTGAACGTAATGTTATAATGCTTTCCGTGGTTATAGGGATCGGAGCGGTTGGTAACATGCCGGCCGATTTAGATATTTGTCGAGCATCTAGAGTTGGGTGCTTGGCGATATGGTGGAGGTGCCGGGTAGCTTAGATATTCGTTGAGCACCTAAAGATTGGGTGCTTGGCGACATGTTGGAGGTGCTGGGATATGGAGTTTGATGGCAAATTTGTTTCCGACTGGCAAAGTGTAATATAAAAGGTTTTCTTATTACGAAGGCTTCCGTAGGGGGGCGTGAGTTTGTTAAGTTTATTGAGGGGCGTGCGCGCCCAAGCCGTAATGTCGCGAAGGCCCGAGAGAGGTGTTCAGATTTAGAGGACGTGCGCGTCCGTGGCTGAGACATGACGAAGGCTCCCGTAGGGGGGCGTGAGTTTAATAAGTTCTGCTAAGATAACAGTCATGCCAGATTTCGATAAGTCAGATATAAGGGGTTATCAGGACATGCGCACAGTGTTTTAAATATGGATGTGACCATAACAAGTTACCAGCGATGCCTGACTTACCAGAGGATAGGGGGTAAACTTACCTTTTGCCTTTAAGGTACTGAATTATTTTGGTCCTCTTCTTAGACATCATTGATTGTGTCGTGGAAGAAGGCTAAGGATTGGACTACACAATTAATTTATTTATTTATTTATTCTTTATTGTACACATATGTTATGTTAACAAAAAACAATTTTACGGAAAGTTTAGAGCGATAGAGAGATGAAAATAGAGTAGAGGATAGCAAGTGTACCTACAGTAGAATTAAATAGAATATCCTAAACTAACAATATATATTATACAAAATATTACACTAACATAGAAATCTAACTAAGTAGTACTAAATATACATACATATATAAATATAATAAAATATATCTAAATATATGCATATATAAATAAATATATACAAATACATATATGTTAATATTATATACCGATAAATATAATTCATGACGACAGGAAATGTTCCTTAGTTCTCTTCTTGAAGGCGTCTAGTGAGATGCTATTGCGGATGGAATGCGGGAGTGAGTTCCACAAGTGCACCGCGTAGACAGTAAAAGAACCACTATAACGGCTAGAAGTGTGATTAGGAGTACGGAGAAGAAGGGAAGTAGATGTGCGACAGGGCTTTCCCCTAGGGACTAGAAATTCAAAACGTTCCTTGAGATATGCTGGTGAATTGGGATTGTGGAGAACAGAAAAGAGAAGTGAAAGGACGTGAGTATCTCGACGACGCCGAATAGGCAACCACCTCAATTGCGCTCGAAATTCCGACACATGGTCATATTTTCGGAGTCCAGAAATAAAACGGATACACAAATTTTGAAGTCGTTCGAGTTTATTGAGGAGCTCCTCCGTCGCGTCCAGAAAACACACATCAGCATAGTCCAGAAGGGGAAGCAGAAGAGATTGAGCAAGAGTTATTCTAGTCTCAAAGGGCAGGAACTTTTGGAGCCGTTTGAGAGACTGGAAGGAGCAATATATTCTTCTGCTTACTTCCGCAATATGAACATTCCACGAAAGATGGCAATCAATATAGATTCCTAGATTTTTGACACTTTTGGGATAAGCTATAGGAACGGAATCGTACAATACTGGTGGAAGCAAATCGTGATTCAAAAGTTTATAGTAGTATCTGCCACCAATAATGAGCACTTGAGATTTTGTAGGATTGACTAACAGGCCAAAAGTTTTAGCCCACTCGTTGATATTTTTTAGATCATTATTGATGGCTTCAATGGCCTCAGGGAGCTCGTCGATTTTAAAATGACGATAGAGTTGTAAATCGTCTGCATAGAGATGATACTGTGAAGATAAAATTGTAGTGATGGCGTTAATGAAAACCGAGAAGAGGAGAGGAGAAAGAACACCACCTTGGGGAACTCCAGCAGTCAGATTACACCACTCTGAGGAAGCCTCTTTGTAGCGGACCGACTGTGAACGACCCCGAAGATAAGAGTTAAACCATTCAGTTACAGAAGACGACACATTCAAGGATGATAAGATCCCTAGGAGGATGTCAAAATCAACTGAGTTGAAAGCACTGCTAAAGTCCAATAATACCAAAATGGTAAGGAGTTTTTTCTCCATAGAGAAGCGGATGTCATCAGTGATTTTTAAAAGCGCCGTTACAGTACTATGGCCAGGACGGAACCCAGACTGGTATGGACTTAGCAGGCAGTTAGAGGAGAGATAACAAGACAGTTGATCATGAACAACACTCTCAAGTACCTTGGACAGGATAGGTAAGATGGAAATTGGACGAAATTGGGATACAGCGGTGGGATTAGCAATTTTGGGCAATGGTAGGACATGAGCCTTCTTCCAACCTGAAGGAAAGGAGTTTGTTGCAAGGGAATGGTTTATAATGTGGGTTATGACAGGAACAAGTATATGTAAAATGGGGAGAAGCATCTGAATATGTAAGCCATCATGACCCACCGCTTTAGTGGATATGGATAGGATAATTTTCTTTATATCCCCTTCTGTAACTTGGTGAAAAGTAAACGAAGTACAATTTGGCAAAGAAATATTAGACAGACTATTCAATGTAGAAGATTTCGTATTGACGTCAAGGGTAATTGGCGATTTGGAGAAATGCTGGTTTATTGCATTAAGATCAATATCGGTTATATCCTCACTGCGGGTTTTACCGATACCAAGAGACTTGAGACAGTGCCATACTTGTGCTGTGTTGACATTTTGTAGAGACTGGTGAATGTGGCGTCTTTTTGCATCTCTACACATACGACTGCAACGATTACGCAGAGCTTTATAACAAGGCCAGTTCTCTTCCGTTGGGGACTTTCTGTACCGTCTTTTAG
Organism: Phalera bucephala; assembly: GCA_905147815.2. Taxonomy (NCBI): domain Eukaryota; kingdom Metazoa; phylum Arthropoda; class Insecta; order Lepidoptera; family Notodontidae; genus Phalera; species Phalera bucephala. Next base: position 18,004,892 of record LR990623.1, on the reverse strand, counting down.
CTTTGTTTCTTACTGACATCGGTTTTTTGATAGTGTCAGATATCCACGGCGCGGGAAAATGCTTTACTCTCACCCTTTTTACGGGAGCATGCCTATTGTAAAGACCTAAAAGTAAGCTATTAAAAGCAGCCACTTTCGTGTCCAATTCATTGCAGCTGTAGACAGAAGACCAGCCAATATCACCCGCATCTGCGTTCAAACGATCCATATTAATGTTCTTGAAACTGCGAAGGAAAAGAAATTTGGGTTTGCGTTTAGGAGTGCGAATTTTATAAGACAGAAAAAGAAGGTCGTGGTAGGAAAAACAAGCGGGTAGTTGACCATGGCTAGCCACCTTATCAGGATCAGAAACTAGAATCAAATCTAGGAGAGAAGGGGTGCTATGGGGAGCATGCTGTGTAGCATTAAGCTCAAGGATATGCATATTGACAGAAGAGACAAGAGAATGTAGTTTATGGCTGCGTATATCGTCCTTAAGCAGGCAAGTTTTGAATTCTCCGAGAATAATAGTGTTATCATAAAGAGAAGAGAAATATTCTACTTTAGATTCAAAAGAAGAAAAATAGTCAATGTGGCAAGAGGGACTGTAATAAATACCTAAAAGGAGTTTGCTGTGATTGAAATCAACTTCTATAAATAGGTGCTCTGCTGATTTTGTATAATCACTCGGAGACTGATCAAGAACCTTGTAGACGATATCTCGTCGCAGATATATGGCGACGCCCCCACCCCCCTTGCCTGTTCTGTCATTACGCACCAGCTTGTAGCCCGGCAAATAATAATTATGTTGTTAGAACAGTAGTTAATAAATTTTGTTGTAGATCAGTCTTGTTAATTTCATCCTTCGGTCCAACTGCGGTCGCGAATAACCTTTTTTAGTTTATGGTTGCGGAAAAAGCATAACGGTTAAGATGACAGATGGAATATATTCGGCTTTTGTCTAGGAAGGAAAAAAAAGGATTTGGGATAGAGGAGAAATATTCTAATATAGTCTTGAATAAAAGACATTGACGCATTATAATATGTGGTAAAGGTATACGATTTATTTAATGTGGGGTTCCAATGGTAGGTATTATATGAGCTAGTGATCGATGCGTCGGGTTGTTTAAGGATCAGTCCGGGTGGGGAGGTACCTAAAGTACCTAGGGCTCACCCTGGACAGTCGCTGGGGCACTTCGAGCGCGTAGTCCCCCGATTCGAAAGGGTAGTGGGTGCTATACACAGACTGCTGCCCAACCTTGGGGGACCGTTGGAGGAGGTGCGCCGCCTCTACGGGGGCTCATGCGAGAGGTGGCCCTCTATGGGGCGCCCGTGTGGTCACACCGACTGTCGGGCGTCCGGTGCAGCAGGATTAAGATCCAGAGCCTGCAGCGCAAGATGGCCATCCGCATCGCACTAGGATACCGTACCATATCCTTTGAGGCGGCAACACTCTTGGCGCGCTTACCGCCTCTCGACATCCTGGCGGACATGGACGCGAGGGTCTAAGACCAGACTCATGGCGTCCGCCAAAGCGACGAGGGCGTGAGACGGCGGGAACGACGGCGCGCTCTACAGGAGTGGCGCGCGAGGCTCAGACAAGAGCTCATCGCGCGCAAGCGCGTCGTCTAAGCTATCCTGCCGTCCTTCGAATCCTGGCACCAGCGGAGGATAGGGCCACCTTAGACTTACTCAGATAATCACCAGACACGGTTGCTTCGGTGATTATCTGAGGAAGATCGGACGCGAGGCGACGACGACCTGTGACCACTGCGGTGGGGACCAGGATTCCGCCCAGCTCACGCTCGAAGAGTGCCCAGCGTGGGCCTCCGAGCGGCGGATCCTGGTCGACCGGATCGGACCCTACCTCTCCCTGTCGGCAGTAGTAGCGGCTATGCTGGCAGGAAAACCGTATCCTCCTTCTGCGAGATTGATGTTCCAGAAGGAAGAGGCCGAGCGGGATCGGGAGAGGGCCGATCCTGCTCGACGAAGGCGACGGCGCCGGGGCAGAGGCACAGCCCGCCTAGGCCCCCCAGCCCAATAGCCCGGGGCTTAAGAATACGGGCTAACTCGCGTGTCCAGCCGTAATATTTGGCGGGGGACGCCCCCTGCACCAACATTAGCAAGGGGGCCTTCGGAGTCGCGGACGCAAGGGGCTGGGGCCTCGAACTTCCTTCACGAGCGACCCCGAGGAGGACGGCGGCGTGGTGTGGCCCACGTCGCCGTGAGCAGCGCTTGGTGCGGAGGGGAGCGTGTCATTAAGTTTCCCCTCGAAGGCGGGCTCTTCAGGCTTGTGGAAGTCCTATGTAAGATTTTCCCCAGGTAAAAAAAAGGATAGCGATCAGATTCGGAGGAATCTGTAGTAGTATCAGTGTCAAGTACAAGCGAGGCTTGGGGTGGGTGTAAGGGGAAGTTGGAGGCCACTATAAGGTGCGCCCCGCAAGACCGTGGCGTCGCGGTGGCCTAAGTACGTTAGTGAGAGTCCATGGCCGTGACGTCACGGAGGTCCCATAGGGGACTGATGCTCGATATATGCGCTAGTGAACGTAATGTTATAATGTTTTTCGTGGTTATAGGGATCGGAGCGGTTGGTGACATGCCCGCCGATTTAGATATTCGTCGAGCATCTAAAGAGTTGGGCGCTAGGCGACACGCTTTGAAGGTTCCGCACACATCAAATCACGAAATGGCCAAAACGCGAAGAGCCGACGCTGGTCACGATTGATGAATTCAACGATCGGACTTCGACTAACGAGATACAAGGGCTAGAGATGGAAAATGGCAAAATTTCAACCGTATATTATAACGTTACAATAGTTTGTATAATACGAGTATATGAATGTGACCAAACTTTTTAGGTGCTCGAATTATAGTGCGATAAGGATCTTTTGGGCCGTGGATGACTGACAAGTGGTGTTGGTGTGAAATGATGGTTACAATTTAATACATTATTTCTACTTCCAAGGAAATATTGTAACAGGCACGGTTACTAATTAAAAAATAAATTGTAAATGAAACAAATAATAAAATTTGAAAAAAATAAGGGTAAATTTCATAGCAAACTGCAATTTTGGGTAAATTTCATAACATGAAGTGATATTTCACTTGACGGCATATGTTCAGATTTTGAACGCAGGCCCAAAAGATTCTTGTGGGACTGTACTATACGAATTGTCAAGCATACTCCTAGCACAGCTAGTAGAGTCAATTGTCTAGAAAAATGAAATGAATGAATGAAACAATATATGCACACAATATTATATATTTTAAGTATCAAAGTTATTATATAATTATTATATTTTCATTTGGATGATTTGTTGTGTTGCTAATTTAATCAATCCATTAAAATCTTCATGTATATGGGACCTCCAAAATTTGCATCTACCCCAAACAAGGGCTGGATAATTGGGCGAAGATATACCTTGAAATATTCTAGCTATGCTTCTTCCCGAAAACGTACAATCCTTATATGAGCATATCAAAGAACGGACATCAGATTTGACGCGTTCAACATCTAAAGGTCTTTCTTCTAATGTCATATTAGCTGGCAAGTTCTCTCTTTCGAAATAATTTCTAATAGTACTTTTCAATTCATTCGATTTCTCTACTAAAGTATCTTCAGGTAATTGGACACCATTCATAGAATAATTTCCTAATTTGTGAAAAGCTTTATCGCATTCTTCCAGTTGATATAAACGCGTCTTTTCTTGGGCAACTACAGATTTATATAAATCATCTAATATGCTATCAAGTTCTGATGGGTTTAAATCTCCTCTAGACCTAATTTTAAAACCCAAGGTGTTGAATTCAACTTTTAAAAATGATCTTTTGGACATCCCTGCTTCTGTAGTCCACTCTAAATTTTTCAACTGATATTTAGTTATACCACTTTCCCAACCTATAGCAGCAGCAACTTCAATCACATTAAATTCTATGACACTTTTATTCATAGTATCTGGATTTTTTTTGCCTTCTATTAGTAGTGCCATTGCCAATGGTCGGCAAGATTTAGCTGCTTCAAGGATTTTTATTGGCCCCCCATATGACGAAATTTTGCAATTGATGTATGCATTATTAAGTAATTTTATATATTGTTTAGGATGAAGTTCAACATAGCATAACAGTGTTGCTATATTTTCTGATGGCAAATCCAACTCTTCAACAGTTAAATCAATTGGAATTCCAACTTCATGCCCTTTACAAGAATTACTTGATTCATTTTTACTTGTGTTGCATTCACAAGGTATAAATACTTTACTGAGAAGTTTGCGTATAGTTGGTCTATCAATAGAATTAGCATGAATATGTTTTAATAGTTCACCCTTATCATTATTACTATTGTTCAAAATTACATGACACAGTGCTAATTGGCCATCCCTTCCAGCTCTTCCAACTTCTTGAACATAGGATTCAAAACTACTAGGCATATTGTAATGTATAATACATCTGATGTCTGATTTATTAATACCCATGCCAAAAGCAACTGTAGCAACGATTATTCTTAAAGTTCCATCCATGAAGTGCTTCTGAATTTTTTTTCTTTGTGCACCTGACATGCCCGCATGATATGCTTCAGCAATATAAGACATTCTTTTTCGCTTGCTATTCTTGCATTCCATATTCACTTTACCAGCTTCTTGCAAGCAGGATCTCAGTACTGCAGCAACTCTTTCACATTCATCCCGTCTAATACAGTATACAATTATAGAATTGAATGAATTTATTCGCTCAGACATCAGATATGAAACTAAAGCTTTATCTTTATCCTTTTCTATGGAAACTGATAACCATAAATTGTCGGGTAACGCTGGATTGGTTATTACTCCATTCATGCCATCAGGAATATTTATATGACTGATTATGCTTTTTATGGAAGTTTGAGTTGCTGTTGCTGTGAGACCAAGGATACACTTAACATTTAATTTTTCACGAAGAACACGACATATCATAAGATAACTAGGTCTAAAATTATGACTCCATTGTGAGACACAGTGAGCTTCATCAATACATGCAAATGCTATCGGAGGAAGTGATTTAAATAAACCTGATAGTCCATTAGAAGTATCTCCTGACACTAAGGCTTCTGGTGATATGAGGAGTATATTAAGAAGACCTTCTTTCAAACAGTCTATTATTTTACGACGTTGAGTAGGTGGTTGATTTGTATGGTAACAACCAGCCTTTAAAAATTCAGGAACATTCAGAACCTGGTCTTCCATCAAAGAAACCAATGGAGAAATCACTAATGTAATGCATTTATAATGCTTACTATAAATATAAGCAGGAAGCTGATAACAAAGAGATTTTCCTCCTCCAGTTGGCAAAATAAGTAGAGTTGACATGCCACATAAGATGCGTTTTATTGCATTTTCTTGACCAGGTCGGAAAGATTTGTGTCCAAATTTATATAGAGTGTCCAACAAGTCGGGTAATCTATTTTCTTCATAATTATTGTAAACCGGTTGAATATTATAGTCAATATCTTCTTTTGATGATTCTGCTAAAAGTTTCAAGAAAGAATCTGGAATGTAACTGGTTTGAAGGGCAGACTGAGCAGTGATATTTAACTGTTCCGTTACAGATACATTGTTACTGAGGGGTTTAGATGCATATTTCTCCATATCTTCTAAAGAGGGTATATTATCATTTTCATTATAGCTGTCTAATGGCAAGAGGACTTCACCTTTCTGAGCAGGACAATACCTAGCCATATGCCCAAATGCTCCACATTTAAAACAGGCGACTTTACCAGCTTCGGGAAATTCCATCCCACCATGTAGACTTTTTTTATTCTTCCATTGTTGCTTTTTATATTTAGAATAATTTATACTTTTTTTACCTCTTACAAAAACCTTCTTCTCTATATTAATTTTAACAAAATTTTCATTAAGGGTCCCATTCTTAATTTTATTGACTAATTTATCACATTCTCCAGAATCATTACTTTGATCAACATTTTTTTTGTTGATCATAGCATCAACACCTCCAAGAACATTAGAAATCTGTTTATGCCTTGGACAAATGTCTTTTTCTACACCAAATGGAATAAATTCAGTGATATCAGGAGGTTGCTGCTCTTCTAGATTTTTAGATATCTTCACTTTAACATTTTTATTCTTTGATTTATTTTTCTTTTCTAGACCACTATCTATTAAATTGGTTTCCTCATGTCTACTCGATGCTCCTGTATCAACAGTTTCAGTTTTTCGTTTTTTCAACGCTGGTTTTAATTTGTCAATTGAGACATCCTCTCCTTCAGATTCACTATTCTCTACATAATCATTCAGTCTATCTTTTAAATCAATCATTTTAATATTAGTCATACCAAATGCTTCTGGCTTTTGATTATTTTCTGACTTTTTTTGATTAATTTCTGAATTCTGGGATAGACCCGTTGCTCTATCAAGCCATGATGTATTGAACTGTCTCATCATAGGATTTGTCGTATGACTGGCATCCACAGCAGTTACAGAAATAGTTGGAGCAGAAACAGTTTTGTTACAGACTGGCTCTTCTGTTATTGTAAATGAACTTTCAAAAATGTTTATGTCTCTTATAGAAATATTATCCTCATCAAATAATTTCTGACTGTCACTGTTCATTTCTTCCACACAATTAGTGAGCGATATGTTTTCAGGCATTATTTGGGTTTTTTGTAATGACAGTTTTCGGGGATTTCTCAGAGAAAAGTTTCGATTTTGGAATAATTTTTTAGATAGATTTTCAGTAAATTTCAAAGTGCTTTTATGATTATGGGTCACATTAGGACTAGATAACATTTTTTCTAATTCTTCACCGGTTGGTAGCGTCGGTAGACTTTGCTGCGGGCTTAAAGATTCAGCGGAGTTAATGTCAAACAACTGAATGTTATGTTCCGGCGACAGCAGGATTTCTTCGTCAACATCACAGATAGAAAGTGAGTTTTCAAGAGCAGCACTTTTTAACTGAAAATATTTTTTGTAAGCATATTTAATTTTCGATGGTGCTTCTTTAATGTCAAATTTTGTAGGTGTACGAGTGTGCTTCAATTTGAAATCTTTTTCCCACGTTTTAACAATTAACTTGCATTTAATGTACGCTTTGTCTTGCTTTATTGATTCAATAACATCCATCGTGAATGCAATTTATAAATATCACTAATTTAATGTTCTTAATCGTGAGCAATGAAAATATATAATCACTACGTTTATTCGTGAAAAATCTATATTTTACATGAAGACATGATGGAGACACAAATTTATAAAACAACAATTATTACCACAAACAACAAATCACAATCACAAATGTCACAGTTTTTGGTGTAAGTTGTGTAAGGTTGTATCGAAGTAGGGATATTCGATATATTTTCGATTCATCGATATGTTTTTGATAAATCGAAAACATCGATATTTACTATTCGATGCATCGCGTACTTACAATGTTTAACGATGCATCGGTGTATTTCCATCGATAACATCTTAAGAATGCACGCGTTCTTTTGACGCGATATGATAAGTTTTTCTACTTTCTTACTGCTTTTTAGGATATGTTTTAAAGAAAAACAGCATATTGTACTCCTGTACGCTATTTTTATCACGTAAAAAATCACATCGCATTTTACTTTTAATTTGGATAAAGCAACAAAAATCTCTGATAGATTGTATGTACAAATACTGTGCAAAAGATCAAGGATATGATAAAGAAAAAGTTGGAAGGAACACTGATAGAATCTGATTTAGATAGTTTGGACACAGCAATGGAAGGTTTCTACTTTCGTATTTTTTTATATACCGATGTTTTTATTCGATGCATCGAAAGTATCGGTTTTTAATCGATGCATCGTGAAACATCGACGTTTCCAAAAAAATTCTTTGTTTTCAAGCATCACATTGAACAAAACATCGATGTATATTGTGCCATCTGTCGTCTATATCATAGAAAATCCATGAGACATAATAATTATAAACTATCTTCTTTATTAAGTTCTAGTTTTTACAATACTCGTACCTACAATACTTGTATGTACTGCTCATCTTACGAGACTTTCTGTAGTAGCGCGTCGCAATGACGCGATCTACTCCCCACTCCATACAAGCTGGACTCCCTCAAAGCTCAGCTCTCTTGCCTCTCCTATTTAGTCTGTTCACGAACGACATTCCTCGTTCGAGTGAGGTTCAACTAGCCCTGTTCGCGGACCTCCCATAGGAATAAGGCCTTAATTACGAGCGTCCTCCTGACCGCTGCCAATTCCCTAGGGGAATGGTTCAGGGGGTGTCGTATTGAGGATAACCTGTTGTTCGGGTTGCCTATGCCCTCCCCGTAGTGACAAAAACTTATATATACTTTTTGGATCCAGACCTAGGACGATGAAAACATGGACAGAGCTATACGACTGTCGCTCCGCCGATTATCGTTTAACACCTATATTCATCCTATATTACTTTAGTCTATGGTTTAACATATTGTGTTGTGTCGTGTTACAGGGTTACACTAAAGTGTTACACCTTGTTTCAAACTTCGTCGTGTTACATGGACCGCCATTTTAAGCAAAATAGAAAGCTATTGTAAACTCGTGTGCCATACCAAATGCACCTCTTCCGCGTTAAAGGTGAAATTTTCAATTAAAATCGTGAATGAGAATACTGAGTATTATTTTATAATATAGTGCACTTATATCGTGTTTTGCTGTGTTTCGTCTATCAAGAACATTTAAAGGAGTATTAAAAGATTACCTATTTTTGCATTAATAACGAGATTTTATGGTAAAATATACATTTATAATTTACCTAGGTTAATCTAGGTTTATAAAATGCATCGCGCATTGCATGCGGTTTCCGTCTCCCACAGAGTATACAATCACTACGTGGTCTCCCAAACAGTGATGTTCCTATAGCGCCTGTGGTCTATTGTAGAGGTGGGCGATTATGAATGATTTACATAATCGAGACATTTACTAATTACTAATATTGATAATCGATCATGAAATTAGTAACTTACTAATTTTCATAATCGAATGACATTACTTATAAGTATTATATTAGGCTCCTGTCTAAAGAAAACGCGGGCGAAGTCACTGGCAGAAACTAGTAAACAATAATGTTTTCAAAAGCCGGGGGCGCGCGCCGCATCGAGACAGGCGCAAATGGTTAAAAAAAGAACTTGGGCAAATTTCATTGCAAACGGCAAGTCTGCGATTGTCATGAAGTGACGATTGTCTTGATGATAGCGTTAGTTCCGATTTTGACTTCCGGCCAAAATATCCTTGTATGACTGTACCAAAGGACTGTACTATATATATGCATTCAGTTGATGTCAGCGTTAGTTCCGTTTTTGGGGGCGGGACAAAGGATCCTTGTCGAACGGACTTGGTTGGTGGGAACATTATGGTTGGCCATGACCATATTATATGGTCATGGCCAACCATAATGTTAATTGAAACAAATAATAATTGTATACAAACAGTTTTTAATCTCTGTACTTACACATTAATTAATTAATTTACCTAACGTAAAAGCTATTCAAATCCAATGAAACTAAACGTTAAATATGATACACGTATGATTTTAATTAACCATATATAAACACATATAAATTAAATTATGCAAGAAATTGAATAGATTAACTGAAAGAGTGTAGGAGTACTTGAGGGAAGACGTTGGGTTGATAGCATATTATGTATGATGGGAGGATACATTTTGTCCTTTATCACAATATTATTTTTATGTTCCTGTTTACCTGCGCAATCCGCGAGTGAACCAATTCACTGATATAGACCTCAGAATCGCCAAACTTAAGTGGCAGTGGGCGGGCACATTACTCGTAGAACTGACGGCTATTGGGGCAGAGTCGAGTGGCAACCTCGTACAAGACCGGGCAGACCTTGTGGGGACAAGGTTGACCGATGAACTAGTGAAGGTCGCAGGTAATGGACTGGATGCGTACAGCAAAAAGCCGGTCGTCGTCGCGATCTTTGAGGCAGACCTTTGTTCTGGAAGAGTGTCGGCTGATTATGATTATACATATTTTTACCTTAGCGCTTGAGGAGTACCTACCTGTGAGATTCTCAGCCGAACTGTGTACGCATCCAGCATTTACCCGCGATCTTCACCAGATCATCAGTCCATCTAGTAGGAGGCTGTCCACTAAACATCTTTGCAAGTTTGGCAATTTTTAACGCCATGTCAGTAACTTTGATCCTCTTGCGGATCACCTCGTTTCTGATTCGATCTCGCAGGGAAAGTCTGGGAAGAGCTATCTTCATTGCCCATTAGGAGCCCTTCTTGAGCTTTCTTATGAGGCGCATCGTGAGGAATACCTAATTTTATAGTAATCATCAAAATGTTTTATGTGTTAAGCTTAACTCATTTTAGTTAACCAGCCAAGTAATTTTTTATATTTTAGCAACTTATAAAAATCTTAGAAAAATGGATGAGAAAAGAACGCTGTATCTCATAATATACAACATTTTATAAAGAAGTAAATAGAGCATAAAGGTCTTCGAAGGTCGAGGTTATAAAACTGTTTTTGTCCATTTTTTTCGCCGCGTAGACGGTACGGTAGACTCTCGTGCACAGTAATTGCACACTTGCTCGCTGAATGCAGATACGGAACCCCTCATTGCGCAAATTATCGATATCTCCATACCTATATTCGAAATCAACTCTGACTAATCTGGACATTCATACTTTGTATATTGTATATAAATAGTAAATTATACATAAATTAGTAACTTTTGGTGCAACTCAAGAAAAAGGTAAAATAATCCAATTCCCCAAAAATGGTAACTTTTGCGTTTATAATTCTTATACAAAAACATATTTTTTAACTAAATTAATATTCATTTTTCATATTTTAAGATTTCTTAAGTACGAAATACCTTCGTTTGCTTTCTTGTAATACTTAATAACCTTAATAATTATTGTAATAAATACCCCAATTATTTCAGTACAACCATGAACACAGATGTTAGACGGAGAGCGATACAAAACTATTGTACTGAGCAATATTTCGCTTCAAGATATCAGCACACAAACCCAGCACTCTTTCAAACCTGTAAAAGACATAAATGGAGTCAATACATAACATATAGTGCCACAAGGATCATTTGGCCCATGGATGACGTTGACAGGGGGGCTTGGTGTATAATTAGGGTAAATATTTAGTAAAATTTCCCTACTTCCAAGGACATATTTCAACAGTCAGGCCCGCACGGTTACTAATTAAAAATAGAACTTGGGTAAATTTCATAGCAAACGGGAACTCGTGCGACTGTCATAAAGTTACATTTCACTTGATGACAGCGTTAGTTCTGATTTTGGCCGCGGGCCAAAAGATCCTTGTAGGACTGGAATCTCGCTCAGAAAAAAGTTCGCGGTCACAATTGCTTCGGACTTTTTTAGTCATATTCCCGATGACAAAGAAATTAAATAAGTTTGTCTATTGTCAGAACTTATGTTTTTATAGAGATGTCGACGCCACTTTTCCCAATACATAAACATATTTCTTTACTGTAAAATGAATTTACTAGTGGCCAGTATCGACGCTCCTAGATACCACCCCTTCCAAACTCAATCTCAAATATTTTGTATTAAATATTCAATTTATATTTAAAAAGAAAAAAATTATCATATCATTTTTGTTTAATCTAATTTAACTACTTATCTACCACCGGATCGGAACGCGGCCTCCACTGAGAAGATCCGGCGAAGAAACTCAATGGGCTTGTCTTTTTTATTTACTTCTCTTTCTCTTTTTTCATTCCTTTTTTTTCAATCATACTGTATGTATAGGTTAAAATTAAATAGTTTAGAAACTAGCTCCAGTGTGGTGCCTTACGATCGAGATATGAATCTTATGATGTTATCTGTAAAGAGTGTCTAAAGGATTCCAGATGGACCAGTCCCTACAAGCAGCACCCGTTCACGAGTATGACTACTGGAACTGCCATCATTCCTATCGACCATATTGGAGGGAAGGGAGTGACCCGCGCCGGACAGCCACCGCAAGCAAAGACATTATAGTGAACAAGACCAAACCAGAACCCCAAACACGGTAGTCAGATTGTATCTACAAAGTGCCTGTGGATGGGTATCAAATATACATATATAATAACTAGGTATAAGTTCCACTGCTTGACAAAGGCATTCTTTGACAAGATAGGAGAGAATAGGTCAGAACATAACCCATCATGAGGCCTCAGTGTGGATTGGTGGACGTAGGATTTTTACTTATAACATTAGCCATTTGAAAGTCTTATCGGTGGCTTGATAAGTTCCAACAGAAGGTGGTCACAAACCTGCCTCCACCAATCCGCACCGGGTCACCGTGGTGAAGTATGACAATCTGCCTCACTTCGATTCGTGAGAGAAGGCTTTTACCCAGCGATGGGACAGTATAGGTTGATATTATTATTATTGGTCATTTCGTATCATACCTGGCCCGGTCTAGTTTGACACATTTGAGAGGGCCGGCTGCACGCACAGTAGCAGCCCGCGGCCTGTCCAGCAATAACGCAATTTCGCCGAAGTAGTCGGACGGGCCAAGCCGACCCACTTCTACTGCCGAACCTTCTCCTTGGCCACTGCGCTGTTGTAACACTACCGCTGTTCCTGTAAGGGCAAAGGTGATGGTAACTTATGTAAGTAGTAGGTACACTACAGAAGGAGTGCAAAGCGACTTTTGCATTACCCACTATTTTATTTTATTTATTGAAAGTATGACGGACGGTTTAGCGCAATGGTCGCGGTTTCGATTCCCGCAGGGGACAAATCTTTGTGTAACCCAATTATTTGTTTCGGTCTGGGTATTTGTGTATGTGAATTTTCATGTTTGTAAACGCACCCACGACACAGCAATAAATACACGTCTGGGGCTTGGGGGTAGTTTTTTAAAAAAAAAAATGGCTTGTGTCCTGGGCACAACAAACCTGGAATTCACTTACACAAACTCTATACAAATATTTCTACGTCACACAAAGATGTACCATGTGGGGGTCGAACCCAGTGAAGGGTAGAAAAAAACATAGAACATAATATTAATATAAGTTCCTTTAAAGCATGGTGGGATTACACAACTGTCCTTACCTTCAACTATTATGTAGAAATCGTTGCCAGGTTCTCCTTGGCGTACTATAGTTTCACCGTCTGTGAATGAGACAGGCTCCAAGGCATCTGCAACTGTCAATCGTTCCCATTTTTCTAAACTCTCTGAAATGCACACAAAACAACATTAAAATATTAATATATATATATTGTTTTATATGATAACTTGTCTGGTAAAACTATTTATTAAATGTTAGGAAATGTATTAAAACTGATTCATAACAATATCCAAACAATACTGCACCAATATACGAACTTTGTAGCTATAGTGTTAACCACAGACTAGTATGAGAGCAAGCTGTGTTACCTAAAGCATTTAGCAAATAAAATGTATTAAAGTGCTAGGGAAATTATAAAATTTCCCTAGCACAAGCTAGTGAATAAAATTTTAATATAATTTAATTTAAATTCAGCAACAAATACTGGTGCCTCATTGGAGAAAGGCTAGTTTGGGCCGAGTGTTGTCTTTAGCAGGGCCATAGTCTTTGGGATGGCAGTATAAAAACCTTCTCACTTGGGCTACTTTTAAAGACAGAAAAGAATTGATGTACCCTATTAAGCGGCCAGTCGTAAAAGCAATGCCAAACAAAACCCTAATATGTCTGACAAATGCTAAGGCTTTTGTTTTTTGCCGTTACGGCGACAACAAACCTATTTTTATTATTTACTGTTATATTCTATTATTAGTTGACATTGGCGAAATAAACTGTTAAAGTGTGGGGCCTTAAATAAAATAAGAAGACATATTGCGTCAACCTATAATAAAGAATTAAATAAACAAATGACTAGAGTCTCCTCATATAAATCGTGTGAGGTCGGTTATTTATTTGTCTGGTTTTAAGAATAAAAAACTTTATTTGAGAGATAAGAGCTTCAGTTTAAGCAGAGCTGCATTTCAGACTACTGTAAAACAAAACAGGTGCGACATCAGACGACAACACTACCGAATGTTCTTGATTGGAATAATGCGAATTATTTCAACATACTACTATTATACCGACCGGGTACATATACACGTACGTTGTCGTCCTGAACGGATCTCGCACCGGTCAGTGTTGCCAACCCCGTCGTAGAGTAAAACTACAAACATGCTTTAAAAAACTGTAGAAAACTGACAATGTTGATTAAAAAGCCGTATATCTACAGTTTTCTTTTTATTAACACGCTCTTATTAGCTTGGCATGTATCCCTATCCTAAGCCTATCTATTTATCGGAATATTTTTTTTTTTTTAAAACGTAGCCCCACACTAGGATTTATTCCTGTGTCGTGGGTGCGTTTACAAACATGAAAATTCACAAACAAATACCCAGACCGGAACAAATAATTGTGATCACACAAAGATTTGTCCCGTGCGGGAATCGAACCCGTGACTATTCGACACAGTGGGCGGAGCCGCTCAAATTCTCACCAACTTCAAGACGTCTGATTAAATTGAAAATTTGCACAGCTATTAAGGACTGATGACAATTATGTGTCTTTGTCCTAATATCCTGAACAAGATCATCGGAATAAAAAAAAAATATTCTTAAATAAAAAACTATAGATTTGCAGACCTAAACTGAGGAGATTTAAAAAAAACTGTAAATCTACAGTTAAAACTGTAGGGTTGGCTACAGTGATTTGGGCAGACCTATATCACATTATGTAAACAGTTTAGTACCTTAGTACTAGCGGTTCGAGACAATCACGCGCACAGGCGCGCGCTCTACGCAGCTTCTCGAAAATGTTCAGCGGTTGTGAGTTTCTTACTCGAACCGCTAGTACTAAGACGCCCAACTGTTTACATTATCGTCTTTGTCAAACCAATATCTGCTATGTGCAAAAAGTATAACTTTGAGATATTGAATAAAAGCGTACTCCAGTAAAATTTCATATGAAGCAGATTTTTGAAACATATTTTTTAGCGACCACAGTTCACCGTATAATGCTTAGAGTCACATAAGCGCCTTATTATACGAAAATTTGGTTAGTAAACTAGTTATAATAGTCAAAGTTTTGAAAATCTTCATAAAGTGCACATGGCAGATATTGGTTTGACAACAACGTTAAACTGTGTCCATATGTTGTTTATAATAAGCATACCTAATATTGATACACGTGACAGAAATTCATCGTACATGCGTCGTTTTCTAATGGTGGAGCCCATGAGTATGCGGCGATATGAGTCGCGGTCGAGCCCCCACAGCTTGAGCGGCGTGCGCGCACGCACCGTGGCGGCGCGCGGAGTGCCGTAGATGAGGGCCAGCTCACCGAAGCTGCCGCCCTCGCCGATGGTTGTCACGTGCTCTCCATTCACTAAAACCTGATTCCATGGAGTAACCTAAATTGTGGAACTGACCAAACGGGTATGCAGTCTATGAACTATGTTTCTAGTGGGTAACCTGGGCGACCGAGCCGATTGGACACTACTCAACTATTAGGTATTATTATGTGGACTAAAGGGTGATTTGTCTTCTGTTGATGTTGATTAACTTTAAAGGGGAGCGATAGGTTTTTATTTCTACTAAAAGGTTGTCGAACGCTTTCGAATCAATCGTCACAGTCAACAGGGGAAATTCGTAAGTTCTATTTTCTTAACAGCCGTAATGGAAAGAATAAGGGCTAAGAAAATGTCCTATCAAAGAGATCGCAGACGTCTAAGGTGTAGTCCCTGTCCTGAGGTCCAGTTGATTGACTGATCTCGAGGGGAGCGGGAACGTCAATAGCTTAACGCTCCCATAAGCACCGTGAGGGTGTGGCGGAAGATACTCTTATTCACTCTAGATATGTTCAAAAGACTGAGGCAATACGGACCCCGGTACATTTCATTTTTCGTATTTCACGTTATGCCGGAAAAGACTATCACGTTGAGTTTTTAGGTAGTCAATTTTATTTGGTTTTCATTTCAATGGTACCAGGATGTGTAAGTACAAAGGTGATTGCAATATCGACACCCATGGTCTGTGGTGGAATATTTCGCGTATGACTTACATCAGTAATCGTTCATCCGAATCCAGCTACAAGCCTAGTAGCCTAGCGCCTGTAGTTTGAAATTGCGTAAATACAAAAGCATATGCAACACAAAAACCTGTGCCTAGACTGCATTGTTTTGCAAAATATTTAAATCTATTCCCTGTTTTTAGTAAAAAACAATATAAATTACATAAGAAACAAAGTACCAGAACCTACAGCATTGATTGCCGCAGAAGGCCCCTTAATCATATAGAATATATCAATTTGGCTTATAGCCTATATAATTAAACAAAAGTACCTCATTACCTCAACTTCTCCAGAATCAATTATGTAAAAGTTGTCTCCTTCGTCTCCCTGACGGATGACTGTTTCGCCTGGTAAGCACTGCACGGGGAACATGGCGTCAAACATATCAGCACGCTCCGACTCATCTAAGTGCGTGAAAAGCACATTAGATGCAATAGCACGTGATAAAGCACCCATGGTTTTATAGTCTTTTGGAACCACCTGAAATCATATATTTACCTTTATATTTATCTCCTATTATCATATTTTATGTACTATACCTACTACACACCACTCAAGCATAATCATCATTATCTCAGCCTGTACTTGACCACTGTTGAACATGCTAACAGGCCTCCCAGCTCGCTTCCCAGCGTAACCGGTCCGATGCCACCTGCATCCAACGACTTCCTGCGATTTTCACAAGATCGTCGGTCCATCTGGCAGGCGGTCGTCCTACGCTGCGCTTGGCAATACGTGGTCTCCACTCTAAAATTTTTCTGCCCCAACGCCTGTCCGATTTTCGCGCTATGTGGCCCGCCCATTGCCACTTCAGCTAATCGTAAGGGCTATGTCGGTGACCGCTATGTGGCCCGCCCATTGCCACTTCAGCTTATCGTAAGGGCTATGTCGGTGAGCTTGGTTCCTCTACGAATCTCCTCATTCGTGATTCAATTACGTAGAGAAACGCCGAGCAAAGTTCTTTCCATAGCTCGCTGAGCAACTCTGAGATTTTTCATGAGACCTATTGTAAGAGACCACGTCTCTGATCCGTATGTCATCACTGGCAACACACATTGACTAAAAACTTTAGTTTTGAGGAACTGAGGTATTTAGGATGAGAAGATGTTGCGCAGTTTCCCGAACGCTGCTCAGCCGAGTTGGATTCGTCGATTGACCTCTCTCTCAAAGTCGGACCTATCTAACCGGACTGCTCGTCCCATTTTAATGTGTTCGTCGACAGCTTCAAGAGTAGAGTTTCCAACGGTGAGTGCGGTGGGTACGACATGGACATTAAACATTATTTTCGTTTTGTTAATGTTAATTTTAAGACCCACTTGTTGGGATACTCTGTTGAGGTCACCGAGTATTCGTCCTAGATTCTTCCAGCGATTCCGCCATGACCACAATGTCGTCGGCAAATCGAAGGTGAGTGATGTTGATGCCAAGGCCTCGCTATTCCAAGAGCTTGAAGGCGTCCTCCAAGGTGGCCGTAAACAGTTTCGGAGAAATGACGTCTCTTTTTAAGGGGATCGCCTTCGTGCACTGCCCCTGTACTTGTAACACTTCGATGTACCGATAGTCAACGCGGCATCGCTGGGGAGATCTAAGAACCGTGGCCGCGAGGCCTTTACAGCTTCACCGGACTTAAAGGCGAGCGTGCAACCACTACTCGAGGGCGCCTCTTCAAGGCGCCCTCGAGTAGTCGGCGCTGATCGTAGTCGGCGGCGGCTACGATTACCGGATTCGCATGGGTAGATGCGTTCGCGAAGTGTCGTGTTGTCGCCTTTTTATTATAGGCGCGAATAGAGACCTAGATCGGAGTGGAGATCGACATTCCGTACGAACCAGGGGGCTCCTACGGCTTTACGGAGGAAGCGGTTTTGAACCGCTTGGAGTTTATCGATGTGAGAGGGGGCCGAATGCCCGAACACAACACACGCATAAGTCATGATGGGTCGAACGCAAGTTTTGTAAAGCGTCACCTTATTTGTAAGGGACATTTTACCCCGCTTGCAGATTAACGAATGGAGACGACCGAGCACAAAGGATGCTCGGTGACGGACCCGCTTAATGTGCGGGCCGAAGGACATGGTACTGTTTAGGGTGACCCCTAGATATTTGACCTCTTTGACCCAGGGAATGGGTCGGTCCAACATGGTCACTTGGCCGAGATTACTTCTAGGGCGGCGCAGGGAGTGGCGCGGGGTGGCACCTCTAGAGAAGAACACCGCAGCGCTCTTGTCCGGGTTCACCTCAATACGCCACTTCCTGAACCAATTCCCTAGGGAATTGGCGGTTCCCTGAAGGTTTCTGGTAATGAAACCCTTATTCCTATGCGAGACGTAGAGAGCGGTATCATCCGCGAATAGGGCTAGATGCACCTTACTCGAACGAGGAATGTCGTTCGTGTAAAGGCTAAACAGGAGGGGCGAGAGAGCTGAGCCCTGCGGGACTCCAGCTCGGGTGGAGTGGGGAGTGGAGCGCGTCATTTCGACACGATATCGGAAGGCGCGAATAAACATGGCTCAGCAATGTGATAGGCCTATAGCTCTTAAATAAGGTGTTATCACCTTTCTTGAAAAACAGCTCCATCACACCCCTGTTCCATGCTTCCGGCGTTCTCCCTTCGAGCAAGACGAAACGGACGGTCCATCAGAGGCTGTTTGCAGCCTCTGGAGGACATTAAGTACCGGCGTTCCGCCCGCTTTCAGAAGCTCTGCGGCAATTCCGCCCGGCACTTTGTTGTTTTTAAAGTTGTTTGAGAATCATCCCAATCTCGTACAGGCTGATGTCCGGCATATCTTGAATGTAATGTCGGGTTAGCTTGGCTCTTGGGTCTTTTACCAAGTCAAAAACAGATTCAGCTACTGAGGTATATAACTGCCCATAGTATCTATCTATCTCCCTGAGCACATCGTCAATGTCTTCACTTTCTATTCGACATTAAGTTTCCGTCCTCCATCTTCAGCTTCGTCAACTGACTTATCCCAATAGACGCTTTTTTGCGAACACTTTGGAGACCTTGTTCTGCTCTATGGTCTCCTCAATACGCCTTGTATTGAAGGATCGTAAATCGTGTCGCAAGGACTTCAATATCTGTCCACTGAGCTGCCTATAGGACTCAGCATCATCGGAGGTTTGGAGCGTCATGGAATGTCGCTCAGCCTGAGGTTCCGGGTGTAGTCAGATAGTTTTTAAGGCCTATTTTTACTGTGGGGCGTGGGGCTTAAAATACTTGGACCCCACCGTATAGACAGTCGGCCTGTTGTTGATTTCGTCCACTGATGCGCTGCTGTTTGGCAATTCGAAGCGGTTTGAGGTCGAGTTGAAAGTTCCCGGGGTTTAGGATATGTGCATCTTTCCATTTCGACATTAATACTTAATTTGCCTCTGACCATTCAGTGATCACTGTCGGTTTTTACCCTGTGAATCACGGAGACATCATTAAATATTTGTCGCTTGGTGCTCATGATGAAGTCTATCTCATTTTTTGTGGAACCATCAGGGCTCATCCAGGTTCATTTCCTTTGAGGCGGTTTCTGGAAGAAAGAGTTCATCATAAAGAGTCCCTCTTTCTCCAACAATTCGGCCAACCTTTGACCCCTGGGGTTGCGCTGGCCATATCCAAATTCCCCACTCTCAACGGTCTGCCCCACGGTCCAATTCTAAGCCGGAAACCACACAGCACAACCACACTCAAGCATAATACCGGAGGTAATATCTAATTCCTCAAATCAGCATATTAATGATCATGTCAAAAAACCGTATTTTGAAATACTATCTTGTCATCTTGGCTTATTTAGCCATGATAACAAAGAACAGGGAATATCCATAATATAACTTAAATACATATTGGTAAAATATTCTATTTGATATCTGTATGGTCATAGAATAACAAACACCGTATGATTATTTTTTAACAGGAACAGTGATAAGTTTGGACATCAAAGTGAGCTGTAGGGGCATGTACAGTTTGTATACCCACCTCCCATGCTGCTCATTTCCATGTCTACTTCCTAGCACACTGCCGCACGAGTGAATCCAGGGAATATATCGTCAAGAGATAGAAATTACATACTATAAATTGACATGGTTAGATGTGCAGGGGTGCTTAATGATGTGAATATATCTAGTGAGTAATTATCACAAAGTTGGTTGAATATATTGAATATATTTATTATAGTGCCCCTAAGGATAAAAGTCACATATTATGATATTAAAACAATCCCACTTTATCAATCATGTGTTTCCAATAAGGAAAACAGGAATATTCAGTAATTTATAAGGTGTATCAGAAAATATGAAATTGTTATTTTAAATAATGTAATATAACAATTAGATAACTTTGCATGCTTTTAAGATTTCAAGATTCTATATAGCTAATAGCTCAGTCAATAAACATATGATTAATGACATAAAATACCTTCTTAACATAACTAGTGGCATCTTCTTCAGTGACAGGCTCAGCACTTATGCCCCCTCTTCGCCGTGGAGGCTGTCCACCAGGGACAGGAAGTGGGGACAGTTCACCATCGGCTTCTCCTTCAGAAGCAGCAGCTGCAGCAGCAGCTGCTTTAACTTGCTCCTTTAATTAAAAATAATATGTAACTAGATTACAGTTTCCTTCATATGCATTTATTTGGCTATATTTATTTATGTAATGGTTATGGATGCAACACATATCTGGAATATTTGGAATATTATTTGGCTGAAATGCATGTTAGACATAAAAACATATTTTCTACATTTTAGGTTAAGGAAGCTGCATAAACGGAAATGTAAATATTTTATTGTTATATAATATTTAGTTGCCAAAACAAATACTTAATAAAAATTGTACTCAGACATGGTCAAGTAGTAAACCACTCGAACGCTCCAGAGTATTCAAACAAACATAGGTGAGTTCAGTTGGGTTCTGATTTTCCGCTTAAACTCAAAACGCTAACTACCACCTGACGTTCAGTACTCCACTATTAATCTCACTAATCTCTAGTATAAAATAACATTACCTGTTCATTGATAGTATCCAAATTAAAGTGGAAATTCATTATCAAACAACAACACAAATTATGTACGGATAATACAATTACAAATATATTTTAGATATTATATATAAACCAAATTGATCCACAGTAATTTTTAATATGATGACAGACAACAACATAATTACATCACTCTATATGATAAAATCATATATTATAAATAAAATATGCCTTGCCAATAATACAACACTTCAAATCATTGGTTGCATTGCTATAAACTAAGGCCCTACCCCCTCCACTAGCACTGATAAATGAATCATTCCAACAGCTTATGTTCAGTAGGTTTAAAATTTTATATACAAACAACAATGTATTTATAGACCATCTTCATACTTTCCCTAATTGAAACCCCTCTTTTAAACTCTTTGAGAGGTTTGTTTAAACTGATCTAGTTGAATTTATTTGACAATTGTGTTAGTGCCTCTACCTCTAATTTATCTAACAAAATATTGTTTTATTCATATTTTGTTTTTCTCATTTATTTATTATATTAACTGTTTTAGTATATGGTGTGCTAAAACAGTTAATATAATAGGGATTGCATGACCAACAAACATTCACACTAGTTATGGTCGAAGTATTAATAATGATGATTTGTCTTAATTTTTACAATATGAAATCAAGTGGATAAAATATCAAGAATCTGATTCAAAGGTGGGGTGACCTCTTATAATACATATAATTTATTCAATACTTGAAACATATAAGTTTGTACATTCACATATATCTCAATCTTATAGTGCAGAATACTTACCCGTTCCAATTTTTGGAAATATTGCCTTAAAAAGGACACAGGGTTTTCTGGTTTATTTACGCATAATTGAACAATGCAGTCTTTTAACAACAATGGAATATTGTGACTTTGAATATAGTTTTCACATTCATGTAAACATTGCTCCTCTTCCATCTCTGGTAATCCTAGATTGTTTGCGAAGAATTATGACGGTCGTTTCTAAAAATTTTATGTTGATATAATAATATAGTATGTACTATATTCTGTGAATATAACCATGGAATCAGGTTAATTACGTTTATCAGTAAGTCTCTTGCGTTATGTTGAAATATCCTGGTCGATTTCATACGAATCCTGTATGTGTATCTATCAAGGACTACCTTAAATCCTTAAATTAAGTCATTACTATTGATAATATAATATTGTAATCTTTGAACGACAGACAAACACATATTCCATGTTTGTTCACATTGACGTTTACAGTGTTGTCAGGAAAAGATTAAAAAAAATTGCCTTATGTTTGGACGAACGCTATTCTGGGAGTTTTGGCGGGAAGTCAAAGAGCGATGTTGTCAATTTGTTTTAATTTCTACAACTTGTATTATTTCGATTAAAAATGTGTAATGTTGGTGGAATATTAACCATTATGTGTTCTTATATGTGCATGAGTGAAGGTAATTATAACAAACTGAAAAAACGTGCCTTTTCGACTTCCCTCACAATGGCCGTTGCAATTGGTATGTAAAGTATACACCATTTTACAATCCAGGGTGGGGTACTTCATTAATAATAAAATACACTTATAATTAGTGTGAAGCTATAACTTGAAGAAGAAGAAGAAGAGCGCTATTTTATTTCAACACGCATTAGTAGAGTGCTGGAATGAAATAAATGACAGCACATTTTTTTAAGGCGCTGTACAGCGCTTCAACCCCGTTCGTTAAAAAAGCGACCGTGCGCGCGAGAGGAAGTGGTGGACATGTGTAACACTGCGCTGCGCCGCGCAATTGCGCCAACACAGTTTACTGCGCTAAATGTGTTAACTCACTACTTCAAAATGTTTCTGCTAAAAACCTGTGAGCGCTGCGTGCAGATGGCTCGCGTTTCGCTGCTCACTCGGGGCGTTCTATTTTGTTGCCCCATGGCGCAATTTTGAGATAACGCAATGAGCCGGCGCAGTAAACTGCGCTTGAGTTTCTGCTAAAAACCTGTGAGCGCTGCGTGCAGTTGGCTCACGTTTCGCTGCTCACTCGGCGCGTTCCATTTTGTTGCGCCATGGCGCAATTTTGAGATAACGCAATGAGCCGGCACAGTAAACTGCGCCTGAGTTACTGAGTTAACGCAAGGAATTTCGCTGAGTTACCCATGTCTAGTAAGCGGGCATTCGCACGGACGGTTTTTGAAAGCGCATTTGTAAAGCGCAATGAATGAATGAAATAAATAGCATACCTTATAATTTTTTAAAGCGCTGTATAGCGTTTCAGTACCATACGTTGAAAAACCACTTCTTTTCGGTGCCAAAATAAAGCGTCAATATGAAACATATGGAAAACAGTACATGCGTTCACACGTGAGCGCCTTTTCACCGTGACCGATTTTATGGCACACTGTTCTATTTTCAACGCTCGACGTTGAGCGTTGAACGGATGCGACAAATGGAGTTCTGCACTTGTATTCACACGAACGTTAAAAAAGCGTGCGCGGCCATCAGCGCGGCAGAGAGTACATTTGTCAGTTCGGTTACAATGCGGTTCGCGGATGCTAAGCGTAATGACGTGTACCAAGTTCAGTTATCAACTTTATTTTTCACATCGTCACGCCTATGTTCAAGCGGAGGTGGCAGAGGTGTACTGTGTACACCCACTTTACAGGTCCCATGTAGTAGGTGGCTAGCCTATTGCCATTATACTGGGCACAATGCCAGACTTTGAACGGACTGATACTGGAAATTTACCGATAGAAAAACTAAAATCTACTTTAAGTCCGACCTAGGATTTGAAACCAGGTCCTGGTGATCGCTACGCGCATTATTCTTGACCATCGAGGATGCTCATAGATCCTGCAATTTTAATTTTGTAGGTCAAAGTATCTGTTTTACATTGAATTGTTGAGAAAACATTACTAAAAAAATATTTTGTGATTGAAATATGATCTAGTAAAAAGGCAAAATATGATTGTTGTAGGTGTTATGATTAGTTTCTTTCTTTGTATTTTGGATTAGGAATATATATGGGGTTAATTTTGAAATCAACGATGGCGGAAGCGACTTTTTTAGGCTTTTGAAAAAAAATTGATATTGGTAAAAAGTTTTTTTTTTAATAATTGACAATTAATTGACAATTTTTTTATTATTTTTATATGGTTAATTCTCGACGTTACTGTCCGTACGTTACTGTACTTTTTTTTAATTCTATCTATATCGTCACGCCAGATCCCTTACGGGGTAGGCAGAGAGTATCCCTGTTTTTAATAAGTCGGTTTGTTTATCATCTGCTGTAGCAGGTGCGTCGATTCATTCTAATAAAATTCGTAACGAACGCGCAAGAATCAATACTCGAATAAATCAAGGATTAAAAGACCGATGATCCATTAATCGATTCAAAACTGACTCTTCTTCTTCTTCTTCAAGTTATGGCTTCACACTAATTATAAGTGTATTTTGCCAGTGTCCAGTGAAATATATAATCGTGTTTGTTTAAATTAATTCAACTCCCCAATGAATTTGATGACAACGATGATAATGAACTTTTTGAAGTACCCCACCCTGGATAGTAAAGCGGTGGATACTTTACATACCAATTGCAACGGCCGTTTTGAGGGAAGTCGAAAAGGCACGTTTTATCACTTTGTTACGATTATCTTCACTCATGCACATATAAGAACACATTATGGTTAATATTCCACCAACATTACACATTATTAGTCAAAATAACACAAGTTTTGGAAATTAAAACAAATTGACAACATCACTCTTCGACTTCCCGCCAAAAAAAAAAAACTGACTCTTATTAATTTGCCGATTAAATAAATTATTTATGTTTTGGATCTGTTATTTTTATAATTTGTTAATGCGTTCAATTAAGAGATTATCAAAAAGACAAGTGACTTAAAATAAACTCATGTTTGGAATGTAGTATTCTTCAAAGTAAATTTGTATTGCTATTATTTATAATTCGCAAAATATCGGGTTGTCGCCTTTTTAAGTAAGGCGCAAATAGGTTCGAAATCGAGATTGGAATAGAGATCCTGGAAGCCATTGAATCGGATCAATTCACAATCCAATCATAAAAAAGTGGTAATCGAAAATACCTAATACCTTTCGTCAGAGAACCAAGGTTACCGACATAGCTCAGCGAATTAGCAAGCTGAAGTGGCAGTGGGCAGGTCACATATGCCGCAGAACCGATGGCCGTTGGGGCAGACTGGTTCTTGAGTGGAGACCGCGTGGCGGCAAACGTAGTGTAGGGCGCCCTGTAGCTAGGTGGCGCGAGGATATTCGTAAGGCAGCGGGCAGGGATTGGAGAAGGAGAGCTGAAGATCGAGCTCAGTGGCGTGCCATGGGAGAGGCCTACGTCCAGCAGTGGACAGACACGGGCTGATGATGATGATGAATCGAAAATATAACTTAAAAGTTGTTTAAATCTGGGATATAAATAATAGCAATACAAATTTACTTTGAAGAATACTACATTCCAAACATGAGTTTATTTTAAGTCACTTGTCTTTTTGATAATCTTTTAATTGAACGCATTAACAAATTATAAAAATAACAGATCCAAAACATAAATAATTTATTTAATCGGCAAATTAATAAGAGTCAGTTTTGAATCGATTAATTGATCATCGGTCTTTTAATCCTTGATTTATTCGAGTATTGATTCTTGCGCGTTCGTTACGAATTTTATTAGAATGAATCGACGCACCTGCTACAGCAGATGATAAACAAACCGACTTATTAAAAACAGGGATACTCTCTGCCTACCCCGTAAGGGATCTGGCGTGACGATATAGATAGAATTAAAAAAAAGTACAGTAACGTATGGACAGTAACGTCGAGAATTAACCATATAAAAATAATAAAAAAATTGTCAAATAATTGTCAATTATTAAAAAAAAAACTTTTTACCAATATCAATTTTCTTTTCACAAGCCTAAAAAAGTCGCTTCCGCCATCGTTGATTTCAAAATTAACCCCATATATATTCCTAATCCAAAATACAAAGAAAGAAACTAATCATAACACCTACATCAATCATATTTTGCCTTTTTACTAGATTATATTTCAATAACAAAATATTTTTTTAGTAATGTTTTCTCAACGATTCTGCCAACAATTCAATGTAAAACAGATACTTTGACCTACAAAATTAAAATTGCAGGATCTATGAGCATCCTCGATGGTCAAGAATAATGCGCGTAGCGATCACCAGGACCTGGTTTCAAATCCTGGGTCGGACTTAAAGTAGATTTTAGTTTTTCTATCGGTAAATTTCCAGTATCAGTCCGTTCAAAGTCTGGCATTGTGCCCAGTATAATGGCAATAGGCTAGCCACCTACTACATGGGACCTGTAAAGTGGGTGTACACAGTACACCTCTGCCACCTCCGCTTGGGGAACATAGGCGTGACGGTGTGATAATGCATAGACGGTGCATATGGGCGGGGTAGCGTTTCACTTTTGTGTCGATGTAAGGGGCCGTTCGCACGAGCGTATTTTGGAAAAAGCCGTCGAGATGAAACAAATGGAAAACATTACATGCGTTCACACGTAAGCGATTTTTTATCGCGACTGATTTTAATCGCACTTGTTCTACTTTCAACGCTCGACGTTTAAGCGTTTAAGCCGTGATCACACTTCGCGACCACGACTCCGACCTGACAGCCTTGAGACGCCATTAAGCCGTGATCACACTTGCCGATTCCGACTCCAACCTGACTGCCGTGTGTGTGTGAGTGATGTACGCTGTTGGCCGCGAGGCCTTTACAGCTTCACCGGACTTAAGGGCGAGCGTGCAACCACTACGCTCGAGCCAGAAGGGCAAGGGGCGACATACTCGAGGGCGCCCTCGGTTGGGACAGTCGCTGTGGGGGGACGGGGTGCACTACTAAGTGCACCGGTCAACCGCCAGCTATGGGAGGGGATCTACGACTACGTCGTCGTCGCCCGTATTCTGAGCGGAAAAAATGGATGACAAAGCATCGGGGGAATGAGAGAGAACATTTCGCGGCCGGCGCTGGCGGCAGGGGTCGGGGGGTGGACCGTAGTCGGCGGCGGCTACGATTAACTGATTCGCATGGGTAGATGCGTTCGCGAAGTGTCGTGTTGTCACCTTTTTAATATAGGCGCGAATAGGTTCGAGACCTAGATCGGAGTGGAGATCGACATTCCGTACGAACCAGGGGGCTCCTACGGCTTTACGGAGGAAGTGGTTTTGAACCACTTGGAGTTTATCGATGTGAGAGGGGGCGGAATGCCCGAACACAACACACGCATAAGTCATGATGGGTCGAACGCAAGTTTTGTAAAGCGTCACCTTATTTCTAAGAGACATTTTACTCCGCTTGCAGATTAACGAATGGAGACGACCGAGCACAAAGGATGCTCGGTGACAGACCCGCTTGATGTGCGGGCCGAAGGACATGGTACTGTTTAGGGTGACCCCTAGATATTTGACCTCTTTGACCCAGGGAATGTGTCGGTCGAACATGGTCACTTGGCCGAGATTACTTCTAGGGCGGCGCAGGGAGTGGCGCGGGGTGGCACCTCTAGAGAAGAACACCGCAGCGCTCTTGTCCGGGTTCACCTCAATACGCCACTTCCTGAACCAATTCCCTAGGGAATTGGCGGTTGCCTGAAGGTTTCTGGTAATGAAACCCTTATTCCTATGCGAGACGTAGAGAGCGGCATCATCCGCGAATAGGGCTAGATGCGCCTTACTCGAACGAGGAATGTCGTTCGTGTAAAGGCTAAACAGGAGCGGAGAGAGAGCTGAGCCCTATGGGACTCCAGCACTGATGGAGTGGGAAGTGGAGCGCGTCATTTCGACGCGATAACGGAAGGCGAGATTCGACAAGAAGTCTCGTATAATGAGCACGAGTCTGTCCGGCACACCCACTCGGTAGAGCTTGTAGATCAAGCCGTTGTGCCAGACTTTGTCGAATGCCTTCGCGACATCGAGGCAGAGGGCGCCCGTGTAGACGGGTTTGGGTCTATTGAGACCGGAGAGGACGTGCTTCGTGATGCGGTGCACTTGGTGGAAGCATGAGTGTTTGGCTCGAAAGCCGAACTGCTCGTCGATAAGGATGCATTGGACATTACGAAGTCTTTGAGCCGCGCCAGAAGTAGGCGCTCTTAGACCTTGGCCAGGGAGTTGAGGAGACTGATAGGGCGGTAGCTCGCGGGGAGATTACGAGGTTTGCCGGGCTTGGGAATGCCTATGACGTTCGCTTCCTTCCCTTAGCGGGAAAGATGCAGTTCGTCATGGCGGCGTTCAATATGGCCACTAAGAGGCAGATGAGTTAGGCGGGCAGGCATTTCAGAACGCGATTCGAAATGCCGTCAGAGTCGGGGGCTTTTTTGGTTTTGAGACCCCTAAGGAGATCTTCGACCTCCGTTTGGGTGATAGGAGGTAAGGAATCGGCAGGGGGGAGGGATGCCCTGCGCTCGACTTCCCTGTCGACAGCGTCAACGTGGGACTGGTCGACGGACTGAGAGCTGGGGGTGCACTGGCTCTCGAGGGATTCAGCGAGAAGCTCGGCCTTTTCGTCGTCGTCGAAGGCTGGGGGTGCGCCTGATGGGCGGGACAGCGGGGGCATTCCAGTCGTGGAGTCGGATTTGAGGCTACGCGCCAGCTGCCAGTAGGCCAGGTGCAATGGCGCGATGCCCTCTAGGAAGTCACCCCACCGTTCCTTCCGGACGTCCGCGACACGACGCTTTACCTCACGTTGTAAAGCGCGCATCCTGGCCCGATTGGCTTCGGTGGGATAAGAGTCGTGCACTCGGATTGAGGCAATCTTGGAACGAATGAGATCCCTAACATCGTCCGGCAGTCGAAAGCGGTTGAGGTTGAGATCTTCCGCCTCGACTTGCTTAGACGATCGACTGACAGCCGATCGGATGTGGTCGGTGAAGGCATCTACGGCCTGATCGGTGTCCTGAGGGGACGGGATGGAGTCCGAGCTGAGGGGGAGGGGGGGGAGGGTCGGCATCCGCCAAGGCCGTGCTTAGCGCCAATCCTCCACCGTCTTTTTGGGTCGCTGAGGGGCGGAAGGGGGGGAACCGAGTCTCATGACTACAGGTCGATGGTTAGAGTCGAGCTCCTTGACTACTTCCAAGGAGTGCAGCCGTAAGGTAACACCCTTCAGAAGCGCCATGTCCAGGACGTCGGGTCGGTGGTTGGGATTGCCGGGATAGTGGGTAGGGTGCATAGGTGCAATGACGTCAAAGTCGAGAAGGTCGACCAGGGCGTCAAGGCTCCTACCGTTAGGGGAAGTAGTGAGACCATTCCAGGCCACGTGCTTACTGTTGAAGTCGCCTGCCAGAATGACGGCGCTTCCCAGATTGAGGAGTGCTTCAAAGTCACTCCTGAGGACGAGCTTAGTGGGGGAAAGGTATACGGAGGCGATCACAATGGGCTGGTGCCCAGTGAGAGAGATGCGACAGACCGAGGCTTCGATTTTGGTGAGGGCAGGGGGATCGAGGGGGATGCAGTGAAGGGACCTCCTGTAGTAAATGAGAGTACCGCCTCCACGGGAGCCGATCCTGTCATTACGCACGAGGTTGTAGTTTGCGATCCTAGGGTCGCGTTGTGCGGGATTGAGGAATGTTTCCTGCACTAGGAAGATATCAAGCTGGTGATCTCGGAGGAAATCAGCAACCTGATCTCGCTGGGAGGGAAGGCCATCGGCGTTAAAAAACGCCAGGGATAGGTTGTGGGGCTTAAGACGGGAAGGTCGTAAATCATTTATTGAGTGCGGGGGGGTTGGGTTCTGAGGGACGCCAGGACGACAGAGACGTCACTGTATTCCGCGTTCAGGAGAACCTGGTCCGCCAAGTTGGTGGCGGCGCGGAGTTTGAGGGCGAGTTCTTGGACTCTGGGGATCAACGCGGGGCTTATTGCTGCCGAAACGTTCATGATCAGGGTGAAGTCCTGACTGACGTTTGTGGACGGTGGGAGATAAGCCGCCGCCGGCGGAATCGCCGGCGAGCGCTTTTGGGGGCGGGCAGGGCCTACTGGCGGGTGGGAGGCCGCGGTATAAGACAGCGGCTTCACCCACGCGTTGGCGCCGAGCGACGGCCTAAGAGGCGGGGAGGACTTCAGCGTCTGGGGCGCAGGAGCGAGGGAAGCTAAGGTCCCTGGGGGGAGGGGCGCTGCTGATGGGGGTGCGCTGAGGGCGCGGGGGGGTGTTGCGCTGAGGGCGCAGGGGGGCGGGCATCCCTACGAGAGCGGCGGCGGCCGCGCCTAGAGCGGCGCTTCCCCCTTGGGGCGCTGGGGCAACCGCGATAATTCGCGGTGTGCCCCTTGGCACCGCAGAGGACGCAGCTGGGGGGCTCGACCACCGTCTGCCTCGAGCGGGTGCATTGGGACATCGCGTGGTCCCCGATGCATTTCACGCATCTAGGGCGCGCGTGGCAATTACGAGCAGAGTGCCCGTACAGCTGGCAGTTGTGGCACTGTCCGGGCGTGCCACGTTTCCGCGGGGCCTCTACGGAGAGGCCAGTGATATGGCAAACGGCCGTAAGGTTAAAAACCTTACGACAGGTCTCGGTGCGGTCGAGGACAACCAGCACCATGTCATAGGCCTCCTTTGAGCGCCCATTGACCATTCTGTGCACATGGCGCACAGGAAGGTCCTGGGACAGAAGGTCTTTCTTGATGACGGCGGTGTCCAGCTCCCTAGGGACACCGCGGATGACTACCCTGAGCTCCCTTTCCTCCTCAAGGGTGTACGTGTGATAAGCGATCTTATTAGATCGCAGGAAGGCGAATAGCCGTCGATGGTCGTCCGAGGACGCCACCTTGACGGCTATACCTTGCGCGGTGGAACGCGCATGCGTATCATTGATTTGGCGATTGTAAATCGCCTTAGAGGTTGACTCCCAGGCGCTCTTGTCCTAAATGACGACCGGCGGGGGAGATATGGTCGGACGTGTGGGAGGGGGGAGGCCCTCGCGGCCGCGTTAGGAGACGGCCGGGGTCCGGGGGGGCCGGGAGGAACGCCATCGTCCCCGGCTTTTTGCACCTTCGGAGGTGGCTAGTCACGCGGCTTGCGCGCTCGCTTCCCATTGGCAATGGGAATAAAGTCGTCGAGAAAGACGATGACAAGGGGGGAGCAGCGCATCACGCGGATGCGTGCTCGACCTCCATATCGGAGTCCGAGTGAGGCTCGGACCCGCATGGCGAGACGGGGCGGTCGGCAGGGGTCAGGGGCGGCGCAACGATCTCAGTTCTCGGCGCGGCGAAAAGGGTCGCGGGGCGCGCAGAAGGCGCGGGGTGCGCGGGAGAGGGGGGCGACGCGTGCGCGGGCGACGCGTTGAGCGAGGCGGGCGAGCACGTCGCGTTGAATTGCCGGATGATGTCCGGGCAATTACGCGCGATGAATATCCCTAATTCCCGGAGGAATTCGGGAGAGAACTCGTCTGCCATTTCCTGAGGGGAAATGACAGGGCGGGTGAACTTAAAAAAGGGCCCTAAGACCCGGCGTGAACAGTGCCCAGATCCCCCTACCGATGGCGGCGGGGGGAGGTACTTACCGGGGAGACCAGGTGTGTCCTTCGCCTTATGGGCGAAAGGGCAAGCACCAAACCCTAGCTGCTCCGGGGCGAAGAGAACCGCCGCACGGAGAATAGGATGGCGGGATGGGTGTAGGTAAAGGTTCTGGAGAAATCAGGAGCCCTGGCTAGGGAAGCCCCCAAGGCCAGAGCTCAAGCCCTTCCGAGTTGGCCGCCTTCTAAAGGCGGGAGGCGAGCGCTCGGGTCCCGCTCAAGACTGGCTTAGTGACACCGTTAGGCGTCCACCAGTCTTACCACGAACGGACAAAAGTCGTGGTTTTAAAAACCAAACACTACTACCTAACCGAAACCGTTACAAAAACGCGGGAAAGGTCGACCGCCGTCAGAAAAGCGCGTCTACCTATCAACCCACGTAATTAGTCACACGCGAGCGAAACGCACAGACGTGATCACCGTCTTGTGTGATCACGTCTGTGCGTATTTGCATACGCGCGAGCGAATGAAAACACGCACTTGCGCAAGCACGTAAGCACGTAAGCGCTGCGAGACGAACTACGTAGGCACACGACACGAAAAACCGTTAGGAAAACGCGGAAAGGCCGACCGCCGTTAGAACGGCGCGTTTACCTGTCGACTCACGTAGTTAATTACACGCGAACAAACGCAAAAACGCAATTACATATGCGCAGGCAAATGTAAAAAACGTAATCACGCAAGCGCGGGCGAGACCAACTACGCAAATAGATCGCGATTAATACGTGCGAGAGATAGCGAGCGGGCGGGCTGCGCAGTGACACGACCGAACACGCGGGTGGCACAGCCAGTACTGATGATGACTAGGAGTGTTCGCAACGGCTATACAAGCTGTAACATAATAAACGCAAGCCCTGAAAGTAGTTTGTTCTACATCGGTAACTGAATCGATTCCAACAATTTTTTGTGTATTTAACATTTTTTTTTTAAATTTGCAAAAAAATGCTTTTACTCCTTCAGTGCGCTATAATAAATTAAATTTATTCTTGATTCATAGCAAGAAGAAGATTCCAAACGCATTCCTAACACATATTTCTCTAAACGCACACATACTCGTAGACGTTTTATTGTTAATTGGGGTATAAAAGCGCTTTAAAAAAGTGTAAAAACCTTTAAATTTGAAAATTGGGTTTTCGTTTTTAATTTATGAAGCAATCATCTAATCGGGGTGTCTGAGGTCTTGCGTTTATTATGTTAAAAACGCGTTATAACGATACGCTACTTTTAAAACCCCTATTATTTTTTACGCTATTAATAATAGTTATTTCTTCGCTTCGTTGAACGACGCCTTTTGATTATTGTCGCAAAACACGCCGCGCCGCCGCCGTGAGCTGTTAAACGTTAAAAATTTAATATTAATTTAATAAATTAATTATTTACACGTAACTAAAACTAACTTTTATTTACAGTTATTACAATAAACAAACCAACGATTTATTTGTAAACAATTTGACACGCGACACCGCAATCGCTTACAAACCCACGATAAATGCAAAAGTACGTCATCCAAGATCACGCCAGTGATCCGCACTGATATTATTAAAAAAATTATCTAACGTAGTAACCAACACGTTATAAATAACGTATAATTCGAACAAATATATTGGCGCGGAACATAATAAATAACCTAATAATATATTACTCACATTACTGGACACTCATTTAAAAATAGATCATATGTAGTTGTCTTAGAGCATAATATAACACGTGACTTTTGACAAAAATATTATACGTCTAAGTGAAATTGACCTTAAGTCCAGTCAGTCAGTGTCGCTGTGTCGCGTGGCATGCTGGTAGGCGGTTTTGGTCGGACAATATGTAATATAAGTAACGCTTAAAAAATAACGCTTGACTGAGGTAATAAATAATAGGTGATTTGATTATTTATTAATAATAGATTATTTTTTCAGTTATGTAATATAACGATTATCCTAATGATGACTGCTTCGAGACGTCATTACAAGGCAGTCAGGTCGGAGTCAGAGTTGGATTCAACTTCACCCGACCCCGATTGCGACCAAGGTTTTTTATGTGATGCAGTCATCGTTATGATAAGTATCAGTGTATCGATATAATATAATATTGCTGTCGTGTAAAGAAATAATGTGAAATTGAAAGTGATTGATGATGTATCGAAACATCAACCTTTTATTGGGCTTTCTTTATTCGTATGTCTCTTCATCTTTCCTGTCCGGATAAATAGAAAAATAGGTAGATTGACAAATAGTTATTTTAGATCACTCATAGGAGTGATCGTTATATTACATAACCGAAAAAATTATCTATTATTAATAAATAATCAAATCACCTATTATTTATTACCTCAGGCAAGCGTTATTTTTAAGCGTTATTTTTATTACATATTGTCCGACCAAAACCGCCTACCAGCCTGCCACGCGACACAGCGACACTGACTGACTGGACTTAGGTAAATTTTACTTAGACGTATAATATTTTTGTAAAAAGTAGGAGTGGTCGTTATATTACTTAACCGAAAAAATAATCTAAAAGTTAGTTTTAGTTACGTGTATCTATCTATATCATCACGCCAGCTCCCTCGCGGGGTAGGCAGAGAGTACAGAGTTCCAACAGGCTCTTTCCTTACAGACCTCTCTGGCTTCCTCCACTCTCATAGTTCGTCTCATACACACTCGCCGGTTACGGAGACTCTTGACTTGCCCTTCAGCTAAGACACGGTCTATTTGGTCATGGTAAGATAGTCTAGGTCTTCCCCGGCACCTACATCCTTCCACTTTCTCATTGTATATCTGTTTTGTCATTCTTTCTTCTGGCATTCTTTCTATATGCCCGAACCAATGGAGCATACCCTTTCTCATCTTTACACCGATACTATCTTTCATACCTACTCGCTTTCTTACTACGCTGTTGCGAATACGGTCGGTCAGCGTGACTCCGCACATCTTCCGCAGAGATCGCATTTCAACCGCATTTATCCTGCTTTCGTTCTCCTTCTTACATACCCAACTCTCACTGCCATATAACAGCGTTGGGACAAGCACTCCGTTATGCATGGCTAGCTGCGCCTTTTGGCTTAAGTGCCGGCTCCCAAGTAGCCTTCCCATCGCACCATTCACTCTATTACCTGCATTCATTCTTCTCTCTATATCAGCGGTGTATTTCCCATCCTTACTGAAGGCGCATCCAAGATATACAAACTCATTCACTTGCTCCAGCACATCGTTACCAACCACAATCCTTGGATTCGTTCTGGTTTCTTCCCGTTCAAAAACCATAATTTTGGTTTTCTTCACATTCAAATGTAAGCCATTGTTCAAACAGTCGTCTCTCATAACTGTGACTAGTGTTTGCAGATCAGTGGCTGTTGGCGCTATCAAAACCGCGTCATCTGCATACAATAGGTGGTTTATCACTAGATCACCCATTTTTACCCCTTCAGTCATCGCATTAAGTCTTTGAAGACTTTTATCCAAATACACTATAAACAGTCTAGCGGACAACAAGCAACCCTGCTTGACGCCGATTTTAACGTCAAACCAAGGTGACATGTTACCACCCACCCGTACGCATGCCTTGCTGTCCACGTAGGTGGACTGGACGGCTCGCAACAGGGTGCCGTTTATACCATACTCTGGCAAAATGTCCCAAAGTCTCTTTCGCACGACCCTATCAAACGCCTTCTCCAGGTCCACAAAACCGCAGAAAACCTTCCGGCCTACTGCCAGATGCTTTTCTACGATGTTGCGGAGGGAGAAAACTTGATCCGAACATCCTCTTCCAGACCTGAAACCTCCCTGTGCCTCACACAACACTCCATCGGACTTCTCGCGCATTCTCCGTTCAATAATTTTACCATACACCTTAGCTGCCAAGCTGATCAAGCTGATGGCCCTATAATTGGCGCAGCCATATTGTGAGCCCTTGCCTTTATACAAGGGTACTATGACTGCGCAGCGCCAATCTGTAGGGACTCTACCGGTCTTCCAGCAAAGAATTGCGAGGATCCAAAATGCGTCCCGGACGTCCACCAGTTACGTCCACCAGTTACGTGTAAATAATTAATTTCTTAAATATATATTTCATTTTATTCGTTTCACAGGGCGTCGTTCAACGAAGCGAAGTAATAACTATTATTAATAGCGTAAAAAATAATAGGCGTTTTAAAAGTAGCGTATCGTTATAACGCGTTTTTAATATATAGCCGTTGCGAACACTCCTACAGTCAGCGCGCGCGCTTCTTCACAGAGGGACGTGTAGCGTGCAGCGACATGGAATTCAGCACTAAGGGTGAAAAAACGATATATCGGTGTTATAATAGGCAACACATCGACGTTTTAAATTGCGAGTTATTTATGTTTCGATTTCGCTTTAGGCTAGTACAATGCAGTAAACAGATGTAGTGTTGGCGTACACACCTCTAAGGAACCATATTATTACATTGTCACCGAATTTATTTTCGTATGCTAAATTTCAACTCATGCAGACGCCCGCAAGTGTTTGAAAAATGGATCACAACTTTTGAACCAGAATGACAAACAGACATCCGAAAAAAAAGTGTATAAACAACTTCTAAAATATCGATATATCGATATTTTTAAAGCGATTTTTTTCTTACAAAAGCTCAAATCATACATCGACAATAAAGAAAGTTTAATAAAAGATTGATGTTTCGAAACATCACCAATCACTTTCATTTTATATCGATCATTAAGAATAAAGAGGTATTATTTAACCGACTTCTAAAAAGGAGGTGGTTCTCACTTCGACTGTATGTTTTTTTTTTGTATGTATGTTACTCGAACATTCCTCCAATTATGAATCGATTTTTTTGATTCTTTTTTTGAAATCCAGGATGGTGGACGCGACTTTCTGTGTAAAATCAATATGGGTATCATTTTTAGAATTTTAGGTGATGCTGATTAAGAATATGGGGTTAATTAGGAAATCCAAGATGTGGTGTATTTGAGTACTAACGAGGGAAGTACTAGTGTGTGTTTAGTGCTCGTGTGTACTAGTGTTTGACGAACTGTTTTGTGCGTACGCCTAATAAAGTACTTCGCACGTTAGTTGGCATTTAATTAACGTAACATTATAAACTACTCCATTATATTTACTGATTCTCTTAGTTGCTTGCAATCTCTGCTTGCTAATCCATTTAGCAAACATATGAATCCGGTAAAACCTTTTGTTGGCCTATATTCCTGGATATTCGGGTATTCATCATCATCATCATCATCATCTCAGCCTATACTTGTCCACTGCTGAACATAGGCCTCCCCAATCGCTTTCCAGCGTAACCGGTCCGATGCCACCTGCATCCAACGACTTCCTGCGATTTTCACAAGATCGTCGGTCCATCTGGCAGGCGGTCGTCCCACGCTGCGCTTGCCAATACGTGGTCTCCACTCTAGAATCTTTCTGCCCCAACGCCCGTCCGATCTACGCGCTATGTGGCCCGCCCATTGCCACTTCAGCTTGCTAATCTTAACGGCTATGTCGGTGACCTTGGTTCTTCTACGAATCTCCTCATTCCTGATTCGATCGCGTAGAGAAACGCCGAGCATAGCTCTCTCCATAGCTCGCTGAGCAACTCTGAGCTTTTTTATGAGACCTATTGTAAGAGACCACGTCTCTGATCCATATATCATCACTGGTAACACACATTGACTAAAAACTTTAGTCTTTAGGCACTGAGGTATTTTGGATGAGAAGATGTTGCGCAGTTTCCCGAACGCTGCCCAGCCGAGTTGGATTCGTCGATTGACCTCTCTCACAAAGTTGGACCTACCTAACCGGACTACCTGTCCCAGGTAAATGTATTCGTCAACAACTTCAAGAGTAGAGTTCCCAACGGTGAGTGCGGTGGGTACGACATGGACGTTAGACATTATTTTCGTTTTGTCCATGTTCATTTTAAGACCCACTTGTTGAGATACTCTGTTGAGGTCACCGAGCATTCGTCCTAGATCTTTCAGCGACTCTGCCACGACCACAATGTCGTCGGCAAATCGAAGGTGAGTGATGTATTCGCCATTGATGTTGATGCCAAGTCCTTGCCATTTCAAAAGCTTGAAGGCGTCCTCTAAGGTGGCCGTAAACAGTTTCGGAGAAATGACGTCTCCCTGCCTTACTCCTCTTTTTATGGGGATCGTCTTCGTGCACTGCCCCTGTACTCGGACTGACATGGTGGCGTTATTATACAAGCACTTCAACACTTCAATGTACCGATAGTCAATGCGGCATCGCTGGAGAAATCTAAGAACCGCCCAAGTCTCGATCGAATCGAAGGCTTTCTCATAGTCCACAAACGCCAAGCATAGTGGCCGATTATACTCCTCGGTCTTCTGTATAATCTGCCGCAGCGTATGTATGTGGTCTATGGTACTAAAGCCTTTCCGGAAACCGGCTTGTTCGGGAGGCTGGAAGTCATCAAGCCTGCGTTCGAGACGATTCGTGATGACTCTCGAAAACAACTTATAAACATGGCTCAGCAGTGTGATGGGCCTATAATTCTTCAGTAAAGTGTTATCAACTTTCTTGAAAAACAGTACCACCACACCCCTGTTCCATGCTTCCGGCGTTTTCTCTTCGAGCAAGACGGAATTAAACAGCCTCTGAAGGACTTTAAGTACCGGCGTTCCGCCCGCTTTCAGAAGCTCTGCGGTAATTCCGTCTTCGCCTGGCGCTTTGTTATTTCTGAGTTGTTTGAGAGCCATCCTAATCTCGTACAGGCTGATGTCCGGGATATCTTCAGTGTAGTGTCGGGTTAGCTTGGCTCTTGGGTCTTTTACCAAGTCAACAACAGGTTCAGCTACTGAGGTGTACAACTGCCCATAGAACCTCTCTATCTCCCTGAGCACCTCTGACCTATTCGACGTTACGTTTCCGTCCTCCGTCTTCAGCTTCGTCAACTGGCTTTGCCCAATAGACGCGTCTCTTGCGAACACTTTGGAGCCCTTGTTCTGTGCTATGGTCTCCTCAATACGCCTTGTATTGAAGGACCGTAAATCGTGTCGCAAGGACTTCAGTATCTGTCCATTGAGCTGCCTATAGGACTTAGCATCATCGGAGGTTTGGAGCGTCATGGAACGTCGCTCAGCCATGAGGTTTCGGGTGTAGTTGGATAGTTTTTGAGGTCTATTTTTACGGTGGGGCTTAAAATACTTGGACCCGACCGTATGGACAGTCTCTACCAGCCTGTTGTTGATTTCGTCCACTGATGCGCTGCTGTCTAGCAATTCGAAGCGGTTTGCCAATTCGAGTTGAAAGTTCTCGGGGTTTTGGATATGTGCATAAGAAGGTCGGAGCGTAGACTTCATCAGACGCGATCTCTCCATTTTGACATTAATATTTAATGTGCCTCTGACCATTCGGTGATCACTGCCGGTTTTTACCCTGTGAATCACGGAGACATCATTAAATATTTGTCGCTTGGTGCTCATGATGAAGTCTATCTCATTTTGTGTGGAACCATCAGGGCTCATCCAGGTCCATTTCCTATGAGGCGGCTTCCGGAAGAAAGAGTTCATCATAAAGAGTCCCTCCTTCTCCTGATATTCGGCCAGCCTCTGACCCCTGGGGTTGCGCTGCCCATATCCAAATTGCCCCACTCTCAATTCATCATCGCCCCGTTTGCCCAGCCGCGCATTGAAGTCACCCATAACCACTGTAAAGTGTGCTTTGGAAGTATGTATGGCTCTACTAATGTCCTCATACATTACTTCGACGTCATCATCTGAGTATGCCGAGGTCGGTGCGTAGACCTGTATTCGGGTATTCAGAGCAATGAAACTGTCGTTGATCTGGCAAAACTAGCAAGCCCCAAGGCCGTTTAGATAGTACTGTTTATTGTAATGGCATTCTATGACTTCCACATATACAGGTATTTAAAAATTGGAATCGGTATTATATGAAAGCAAATTTATACAAGGCCAAATTTTATCGGACAATTTAATCCGTATTCCCAACCGACCTTGGTTCTCCAAATTAAAATTGATTAACAAAACAACTTGTATGCTTTTCCGTCTTAGATGTAATCATTGTTACAGTGCTGTATATCTTTATTATCATATAATTTGAATATAAGAAACTCGCTGTTGCGCGAGTTATGTGGCCAAGTAATTGGCGACCTAAGCCACATTTTATTTGCCTGTCCTCGTTAAAGCTGTTCATCCTTACACCATTTCCTTATTGAATGTGAATCTCCTCTTGCTTAGAATTTGTCAACTATTCTGTCATAATCTAACAATTGATATATTTAAGCTATTGTAAAATTTATTGTACATCATAATTGTTGAACCAAATGGTTTGCAATTAGGTTTTAGTTTTTATAATCTCACTACTGGTACACATGACAGATGTTGTAAATTTGAATTTAAATATTTTCACAGAACGACTTGAGAAAATTTTTGATTGGCAAAAATTTTGTTAGATCTGAAAGAGCAGTAATAATAATGTAAAATTATACTATCATGAACGTTTTGTAATAACTTATATACCTATACTGTATAAACGGATTAATAATGTGTATACCGTGAAGTGTTTCAGCCTTTTATTTCAAGCTTCCCTTAAAAAGGAATTCTCTTACACTGCGCATTAGAGTGAGCAGAGAAACTGATCCTGTTAAACAATAAGGATCTATGGACCTCTGCTGTTGGCTCCCCACAATAATAATATCTATATTAATTTTGTACGTGTCTATAATTGTTTTTCAAGTTATCTTATTCAATTTATGTTTATATTGCCCACTTTTCTCAAATCCGTCAAACAATTCCGTTTTATAATCTA
This sequence comes from Phalera bucephala, assembly GCA_905147815.2. Classification (NCBI taxonomy): domain Eukaryota; kingdom Metazoa; phylum Arthropoda; class Insecta; order Lepidoptera; family Notodontidae; genus Phalera; species Phalera bucephala. The sequence continues at coordinate 17,964,565 of LR990623.1, read as the reverse complement.
TGAAGTCGTTGATCTCTAATTATTGTTCATCGGGAAGTTGAATTCTTTTAGAAATCTTACATACACGATTAAGCATTCCACTAAACATTGGCAAAATTCACTTAAAATTAGTGTGAAGCCATAACATTTTCAAGTGATTTTTTAACGCTCGTTTTAACACTTATTTTGCAAGCGATTAAATATCGCCTAGGGCGATTTATTCCAGCGCTGCAAAAAAGCAGACAGTATAATAATACTGCAAAAAGCAAACAGTATAATAATAATTTTGTGCAATTATACGATCATGAACGTTTTGTAATAACTTATATACCTATAAGAATAAGAATAGGAGTAATTTTATTGTTAAAAAAGACTTAGCAACTAAGTAACATTATCTAAGAGCCCCAAACTAGACGAAATGTCTGTATCTTGGGACCCCGTGGAGTTAAACTATGAGTAAACTTAATTTAGTTACAATTACTAACGCGAGCTGGAAATTAATAACATATTATAATAGTAAAAATGACTGCCTCGTTGGTCTAGTGGCAAAGCGCATCGCTTTGGTCATCACGAGGTCCTGGGTTCAAATCCTAGGTCGGACAAATGTAGTTTTTCTAACGAAAAATTCCCAGTATGAGTCCGGAGTCTGGAATTGTGTCCGGTATATGGCAATAGGCTCGCCCCCTATTACATGGGACCTAACATCGTCGGCGAAACGTGGGTGTACTCAGTACACCTCTGCCACCCCCTCTGGGGAGTATAGGCGTGACGGTGTTTTTTTTTTTTAATAATAAAAGAAAATAAAACTAAAGTAGTAATTAATACTCGTGAGCCTAGCGTGCCTGGTTCTGTATGTGTGTGTGTGTGTGTATTTAGTCCAGTCATTTAAGCTTAAATTAGGTAAGAATCTCGGAATTCGAGATACCCAGCTGTAAGTCTGTAAATACTTGTATATTGACACCCTAAAAGTTGTCTCAAAACCTACATATAGTAGGGTGTACGCAACTATTAAATTTCAAGGTCAAAGGTCACAAAAATCGGTTTTTTGCGCTTTTTTTGTAAATATCTCATTTTCTATGGGTTTTTTGCTATTTGTATTTATTATCAATATTGTAGAATACAAAATTCGCTACAAATTTTGTTTATCAAATTTTTTTATACGGTGAACCGTTTTCGAGATAGAGGGCGGAGAACGCGCGGTCACAGGATCACTTCAGGTCAACCGGTGCCTCCGGTCGAAAACGCGCCATATATAGTTGATGAACTATCAATAAATGATTGTAAATATTTGTCAATTTTTATTAACTATTATATTATATTTTATCATTTTCTTCATGCATTAAATCTATATCTATTCAATAATACTGATAACCGTTTCCTAAAATTAAAAAATAAATACGGGAAAAACTTAAATCATAATATAATTATATTCCCATTTACACTAACTTGACGGACGATTTAGCGCAGTGGTTAAGAGCTTAAGCCGCTCTGCCCACTGCGTCTAATAGTCGCGGGTTCGAGTCCCGCACGGGGCAAATCGTTGTGTGATCCACAATTATTTGTTCCGGTCTGGGTATTTGTGTATGTGAATTTTCATGTTTGTAAACGCACCCACGACACAGGAATAAATCCTAGTGTGGGGCTAGGTTTTTTTAAAAAAAAAAAACAAAAACAAAACTAATGACATTTTAAATAGAAAATAATTAAGTGCATCTTCTTTAAAATCTGCAAAATTTTAAAATCCTTCCACTACGTCAAAAATTATACGGGCCCAGAAGATTTGCTAAATACAATTTTTTGCAACTGCGGGCTTGCAATGTTTTTTAGCTTATGGCCAATGTAATGGGCAAGCTTGTCTCAATTCTCTACCATATCAGAGCGACATTCACGAAGATGGAACCTTTGACCCCGAAATCATGGAAGAACTTGAGACAAATGTCGTTGAAGACGATAATGAAGACCAGTTTGAAATTTACCAGCAGCCGAAAGACGACGATGAAGAGGAAGAAGATGATTAAAATTATAAATTGTAGTTTTTGTACCTTTTATTCCATTTTTTTACTTTTAATAAAAATAAATGTATTGATTATTATGTGGACTGCAAGGCATGCGTACGGGTGGGTGGTAACAGGTCACCCTGGTTTGACGTTAAAATCGGCGTCAAGCAGGGTTGCGTGTTGTCCGCTAGACTGTTTATAATATATCTGGACAAAAGTCTTCAAAGACTGAAAGCGATGAATGAAGGTGTACAAATGGGTGACTTAGCGGTAAACCATCTACTTTATGCAGATGACGCGGTTTTAATAGCGCCAACAGCCACTGATCTGCAAACACTAGTCACAGTTATGAAAGACGACTGCATGATCAATGGCTTACACTTGAATGTGACGAAAACCAAGATTATGGTTTTTGAAAGGGAAGAAACCAGAACGAATGTAAGGATTGTGGTTGGTAACGATGTGCTGGAGCAAGTGAATGAGTTTGTATATCTTGGATGCGCCTTCAGTAAGGATGGGAAATACACCGCTGACATAGAGAGAAGAGTGAGTGCAGGGAACAGAGTGAATGGTGCGATGGGAAAGCTACTCGGGAGCCGGCACTTAAGCCATAAGGCGCAGCTGGCCATACATAACGGAGTTCTTGTCCCAACGCTGTTATATGGTAGCGAGAGCTGGGTATGTAAGAAGGAGAATGAAAGTAGGATAAATGCGGTAGAAATGCGAGCTCTGCGGAAGATGTGCGGAGTGAAGCTGACCGACGGCATTAGCAACAGCATAGTAAGACAGCGAGTAGGTATGAAAGATAGTATCGGTGTAAAGATGAGAAAGGGCATGCTCCGTTGGTTCGGGCATATAGAAAGAATGCCAGAGGAAAGAATGACAAAACAGATATACAATGTGAAAGTGGAAGGATGCAGGTACCGGGGAAGACCTAGACTATCTTACCACGACCAAATAAACCGAGTCTTATCTGATGGAAAAGTCAAGAGTCTCCGTAACCGGCGAGCGTGTATGAGACGAACTATGAGAGTCGAGGAAGCCAGAGAGGTATGTAAGGAAAGAACCTGTTGGAACTCTGTACTCTCTGCCTACCCCGCAGGGGATCTGGCGTGAGGTTATAGATAGATAAATGTATTGAATGATATTTTTTAATAAAAAGATTAATTCATAATTTATTTGTTTTTTTTTCATCATGTAAGAAGTTATTAATATTAATTAGGTTAAAATTCAAATATAATTCCTATATTTTCATTAACAATTCTGCAATTACATGGGCAGGTAAGTGTTGTTAAATAAATTAATACTGAATAAAAAGTGGATAGGTTAGGAAAAAAAATGATAAAATATAATATAACAGTTAATAAAAATTGACAAATATTTATAATCATTGATTTATCGATAGTTCATCAACTATATATGGCGCGTTTTCGACCGGAGGCACCGGCTGATCTGAAGTGATCCTGTGACCGCGCGCTGTCCGCCCTTTATCTCGAAAACGGTTCACCGTATATGAGATACTTACAAAAAAAATCCTAATGTGGTTTTATGAAACCACGGGAAAAGTGAAACATATTGGCCTTGGCTGCTCTGGCGAGCGCCTCTCACTTTATCCCTACTCCGCGGCCGACCGTCACGCGACATGTAACACACAGACCAAAAAGTTTGAGACGATCTAATAAAAGTTTCACTTTAAAAGCGCAAAAATCCGATTTTTGTGACCTTTGACCTTGAAATTTAATAGTTGCGTACACCCTACCATATGTAGGTTTTGAGACAACTTTTAGGGTGTCAATATACAAGTATTTACAGACTTACAGCTGGGTATCTCGAATTCCGAGGTGAACTTACTATAATGACTGGACTATATTAGAGTATATGCGTGAGCGAGCAATTATATGAGTGAACAGTTAAACGTCAGTTACTGAGTTGGATTCTATGGTCATGTCTATGCGGTTGATTCGACTGTGGCCCAACTTTCAAATAAGTTTCTCAGTGTCGTCGTATCCCATATTTAACAACATACTATTTATAATAGATTTGCACGAGTACAAAGAACAGTGTGTGATGTTTATTATCTTGTAAATATTATTACAGGTGTTAACCAGAGCATAGATAGGAGCACGTCTGGCCATGAGGGAGTTAACCTCAGGAAGCGAAATTCTGAATACTCGTCTTGAAATAATTAAGTTATAATCATCCCGGTTTTTAAACTTTTGTGTATTTTTAAAGTAGCGGATAGAATGAAAAGCTGGCGAAATCTTAGCACTTAAAACTCATGATACAAAAGGTCAGTTGGGTATCGGAAGGGTTTCTTTAATGCGACTTTAATGAGTGCTCTCTGTGCCCTTTCGAGTCTTGCCTGCGCTTCCCCATACACATATGCAGTACTGTATAAGCGACTGAGCGAAGGCAACGTAGACAAGTTTCAGAGTGTCAGGGGGCACGCTGTCCCCGAGTTTGCGCATGATGTGTATGATTTTTCTGACTCTACCAGATATTGCAGAGATATGTTTTTTGTATACTAAATGTTCGTCAATAAGTATGCCTAGGTATTTGATACAAGGAGTGCGTTGCAAACAGGAACATTGGAAACATGGAGAGTTTACAGGGCTGTTATGACAAGTATGAAATTTCAGTGACAAGGTTGGTGGAGGAGCGGAGACAACTGTCTTAGAAAAAGCCATGTATTTAGTTTTGGTTACGTACTATACCAATACTGTATAAACGGATTAATAATGTGTATACCGTGAAGTGTTTCAGCCTTTTATTTCAAGCTTCCCTTAAAAAGGATTCCTCTTACACTGCGCATTAGAGTGAGCAGAGAAACTGATCCTGTTGGCCCGCCACAATAATAATGTCTATATTTAATTTTGTAATAAGTCTATAATTGTTTTTTTAAGTTATCTTATTCAATTTATGTTTATATTGCCCACTTTTTTCAAATCCTTACCTATCCGCCAAACCTTACAACCTCGTCAAACCAATCCTATTTATAATCTATGAAGTCGATCATCTCTAATTATTGTTCATCGGGGAGTTGAATTCTTTAAGAAATCTTTTTTTTTTTTTTTTTGGCAATTGCGTTTACATTATGCCATTGTTCAAAGTTAGGGAAACAAAGGAGAAAAGGAATGGTAACAAGGAAATTTGGAAAGATTTATCAGGAAAGTTGCAAAGGAAGGAAATGATTATATGTGGATGTTGTTGTGTAGAATGAACATATTTATGGTAGAATAAATATCAATATTATTAAATGACAATAGAGAAGGAATGGAGAATGGACAAGGAATTTTAAGTTGGTGAAGCTGTGAATAAAAGACAGAAGAGTCATTCCGGGGGCAAGCAAAAAATATATGGTTTAAATCACCAACTTCGCCGCAACCACAAAGGTCTGAACCGACTATACCAAGCTTCGCTAAATGTTCTGGTGTACAAACGTGACCTAAACGCATTCTAATAATGATGGATGTAGTCCATTTACAGAAGCCCGCCTTGGCAAACCAGGGTTTGCTGGGTATATTTGGTTGGATGGAATGGTAGAATTTCCCCTTACTTATATCATTTGTCCAACAATCACTCCAGGAATTCTGGAGATGATTTTTGGACAGCGCCATTAGATCATGAGTGTAATTTTTATATGGGTAAACATTGCCCGATGTAACCGCCTCTTTGGCCAGCAAGTCTGCTTTATTATTTCGTTCAATGTTTTTGTGGCTAGGAACCCACGCAAAAGTGACGTCTATTCCCCTACTAATACATTTAAATAACTGTTCTCGAGATTCAATAATAATATTGCAGTGGGCTGATTTGAACGGATTGCGACCCAGGGCCTGTAAAGCACTTTTACTGTCTGTAAATATTACTGCTTTTCTTAACTTTGCTATTAAAACATATTCTAAAGATTTTAATATTCCAAAGCATTCGCCCGTAAAAACGGATGCTTCTGGGGGTAATTTAAATTTTTGGATTATTTGGTATTGTTGATGGAACACACCAACACCAACACAAGAAGAGGGACTTTTCGAAGCATCACAATAAATGAAATGATAATCTGGCCACTTATTTTCCACTAAAGAAATAAAGGAAGTTGAATAACAATTATTTTTTTTAGGAATTGTAAGATTATAGCAAATATTCGGATTTAATATTAGTGACTCAAAATATTTACATTCAAATAAAGGAAGTTGGGTAGAGCAATGAGAGGGAGCATTCACATTAATTAATTTCTGATAGCTTTTAACTAAACATGGTGTGTTTTTGTGGGACCAATACCCAGAATAACTAATCTGTTCTAGTAAAGAGGAAAGCTTCTGGCGAAGGGGATGAAAGGAAAACTGAAAGGCTCTTGCGAGGAATCTATCAGACAAATATTGACGTCGTAATTTCAGGGGAGGGTCGCCGCACTCAACTTGTAAAGCATTGATAGAACTTGATTTCATAGCTCCAGATATTATCCGTAAAGCTTTAGATTGAACGCTATCCAACTTCTTGAGAGCAGCAGCGCTACACGGCTCTAAAAGGAAAGATCCATAGTCTAGGATGCTTCTTATCAAAGCATTGTAAACCAATTTTAGGGAATAAGGGTGAGCACCCCACCAGACACCCGAAAGACAACGGAGCATGTTTAGAGCCCGCTCACATTTATCACCTACATACTCACAATGCGGAACACCAGTTAGCTTAGAGTCTAAAATAAGACCTAGAAATTTTACATGTTTTTTTACTGGGATTGTATGACCATTATAGGATATATTAATAGGAGGAGGATGTCTTTGTCTGTTAAATAAAACAACAGAGCTTTTTAGAGCAGATATCTGTAGGCCATTATCATCCATCCATTTTTCAAGTAGTGAGAGAGATAAAGATATTTGTGAAGATACTCTAGAAATTGAATCATCAGAACAATAAAGAAGCAAATCATCAGCATATTGTAAAATACTAACTGAATTATTTAGTGAATTTTCTAAATCATGAGTGTAAATATTATAGAGTAAAGGACTAAGAACAGATCCTTGTGGTAGTCCTTTCCATAAGCGTCTACAATTAATTTTAGGATCTAAATCTAAATGTATCATTCTTTCCGATAATAAATTTATAATAAAGTTTATTAGTATTTCGGGAACACTCAGTTTTTCCAACTTGACTCGTAGTATCGGAATAAGAACACTGTCATATGCTGCAGAGACGTCTAAAAATACTGCAACGATGGAATGGTTCCGTGATAAAGCCAAGCGAATATCCGAAACAAATATACTTAGGCTGTCCATAGTGCTTCTTCCCTTTCGGAAACCGTTTTGACTAGATGACAACAAGTTTCTCTTTTCAACAAACCACTCCAATCGATTTTTAACTAAATGTTCGGCTATTTTACACATGACAGACGATAGGGCAATTGGTCGGTAGGAAGAAGAACTGGACGGATCTTTATTAGGTTTTAAAAATGGCAACACTATTTGTGTTGTCCAAGATGAGGGAACATTACCCGTGAACATGATAGAGTTTATGGTACACAATAAATAGTCAAGGGCCTTCTCTCCAAGATGTAAATAAAATGAGTATGGAATACCATCATCCCCTGGAGCAGAGTCCTTCACAACGGAGAGAATGTTAAGAAGTTCTGTTATAGAAAATGGGGCATTAAGATCAGTAAGACCACTAACAAGGATTACAGGAAGAGGACGAGGAATCTCTTGAGGGACAAACGGTGGAGCTATTTGATCCAGAAAACTGTCTGCTAAGGAGGGAGAAAGAGGATGACTTACAGGCATTGCACAAGCTGTTTTAAAACGTTTAATATTAGTCCAAACTGTAGAACAAGGTGTATCAGGAGAAATCGAGCTACAGAAGTTTCTCCAGCCATCTAACTTTTTCTTTTTTAATAACTTCTGAGTGGATGAGATGTTCTCTGAAAGAATGCTGAAGTTCTCTGAAGACATATTGTCATTATAATTTTTTTCTGCAATTTTTCTTTTTTTAATAGCTTCAGTACATTCATTATCCCACCAGGGAGGACGAAGAGGTTTCTTAGAAGAATAGTTTTTAATAGGAAATGTATTATCTGCAGCAGCAATTAGAGTTTGTGTAAACATACTGACACTGTCTATTTCATTCCTGGAAGGATGAGGTAATGAAGGAATACTATTCTCAATAAATAACTTGAATGAATCCCATTTATCTTCTGCTACCCTGTATTTCATACGAGATAAAGGCTTACTGTATTGTGGATTTGTACTTGGAAAGGAAATCAAAACAGGAAAGTGGTCACTGCCATATGTATAAGGAAGGACGGACCAAGAGAGTGAAGATGCTACATTAGGGGAACACAGAGACAAATCCACGACACTCGCCCTTTCAGTGGGTGAAGTGCGACGGGTAGGTGCTCCAGTATTTAAAATACATAGATTAAGATTGTCAATAATCTCTAATAATTCTTCGCCATAGCAGTTGGATAAGCTACTTCCCCACATTGTATGTTGACAGTTAAAGTCTCCTAAAATAATACAAGGTTGCTGAATCGAAGACAGAGTATTTTTAATATCATTTAATATAAGCATTGTTGGTCTTGGAATATATAAAGAAACTATACAAATATTATTCAATCTAATCCCTACAATAGAAAAGTCCTCACTATGAGGAGGAATATTAAGTATGGAGTAAGAAATTGACTTCTTAATTAGGATGGCGACACCGCCATACCCATCATGCCTGTCCTCCCTGATGCAAGAATAGCCAGAGATATTGAAATTATAATTAGATTTTAACCAGGTTTCTGAAAGAGCAAAAGCTAGTGGATTATATTTATTTGTTAAGTGCATTATATCATGTTTTTTATTAATTACACTCCTGCAATTCCACTGAATGATTGAATCCATTATTGAAAAGTTGAATTAGTGTATTTATAACTGGGGCAGCGTGGGACGGTATCAAATTTGATCTTATTAATAGATCCAGAATCGTTTTTATTAATTGAGTACAGGATTCAGATGATTCTTTATCACTGTTATTGTCCTTATTAAGGGCACAACCTTTAGATGAAGATGGTACATTGTATCCCTGAATAATGGCATTATGTTCTGCTTTATTGTATCCTTTGCTTAGGGAAGGAGGGGCCCGAGGTTTTAAAAAGACAGTTTTTTTATAAGAAAGAGGTGATTCCAATATTTTGTTTTCTTGTATCACTGGATTACGGAATGAGGTATTAAGAACATCAGCATAAGACTTAGTAATTGGGGGATGCATTTTGGAAGCTTCAGAATAAGATAAGCAATTCTCGGCCATAGAAGTTTTTATGTTTTTCTGTCTGAAAAATTCAGGGCAGTTCTTACTGGAGGCATAATGTAAACCCTGGCAAAGACAGCAAGATGCTTCATCTTCTTCCACATTGCAAGTGTCACCTGAGTGACTAAGGCCACATTTAAAACAGCGAGGTGTAGATCTACACTGTACCTTGGTATGCCCAAACTGTCAGCAATTGTAACATTGAATAGTGGGATAAGTGTATAACTGCACAGGTAAAGAATTGTAACAAACAAATATCCTTTTTGGTAATATCTGACCATCAAAAGTTAGAACTATAGTTTGGGTTGGTTTCTAAGAAGGAGTTCCCTCTATAATAACTTTATAATTAATTCTTCTAACTTTTAAAATAGGGCCACAACCAATAGGAACAGACACATTACTAATAATTTCTTCTGGTGACCACTCTGCAGGAATTCCTTTTATAAGCCCCATCCGTGTAACAGAGAAGGTTGGAATGAAAGCTTTTAGATGGCTAATTTCTAGATTGCTATTATTTATAAAAGAATTAGCATCATTGTAATTAGAGAATGCCAAGGAAATTTTGTTCCTACCAATTTTTTTAACACTGCCGTTTATAATATTCTGAATATTGTTATTTTTTAAAAATTTCCCAAATGTGACGGGATAGAAAATTGTCCCATCATTTGGCGACAATTGTTCCCTCTGCATATGGACTATGTAAGGTGCGTTATCAGAGGCTAGGTAAATTTCGCGTGAGACCCTTGTGGGCACGGGTAAATCAGGCTTGTGAGGCGTGAAAGATGTAATATTAGATTTGGAATTTTCATCCGAAATTATTTGTTTTAAGCCAGAATCGTCTAAACAAACACAGTCAGATGCTGCAAGTGGACTGGTGATATTTTTCCTCTTTCTTTTGTTACAATGCTTACATTTTTTATGTAAGCGAGTACGTTTGACTGCTCCAGAACGGCTGCGGGATGAGCAATCCGTGTCCATTCCAGACATATCCGTGTCGTTTAATCTTTGTTCTTGGACTTTACAATTACCAGGTATAGTAACAAAGCAAGCTACCGGGGGGGCAGAACCCCCCGGATCAGGGGGCTCCGAAGACATTAAAGAAAAATGAGCTGACTTACCAGATGTGAAGAGGAAAACAGACTTCTACACTAATAAATTATAATAAAACGTAAATAAATACAAATATATATAGTCGCTACGCTACTTGTGCGCCAGTTGTGCTTGTTATTTTACAACAACTACTTTGTTTTGTTATAATGTATTTGGAGTGCACAATAAAGAGTATTCTATCTATCTACTTCACTGATAAATTTCAATTAATAATGAATAAAAGTGGAAAAAAGAAAATTTGCAAAAAAACGCGCCCTTCAAGTTTCACGTTTCCCGCTCTTTTTTCTTTAGAAATCTTACAAACGCGATTAAGCATTTGACTAAACATTGGCATAATACACTTAAAATTAGTGTGAAGCCATAACATTTTCAAGTGATTTTTTAACGCTCGTTTGATCACTTATTTGCAAGCGATTAAATATCGCCTCTGGCGATTTATTCCAGCGCTGCAAAAAAAAACCGCTCGTGCGAACGGCCCCTTAGTGTGGACGAAAAATACATGGACCATAGACGAAGAATGCCTAGGCACCGCATATCGCCTGATATCGCCGCGGTAGCGTGTCAATTTTATGTCGGTGTGAGTTTGTGATTCTGCTTTAATGTGCGTGATTAGGCAAGTGATTACTAGTACAGGATTTATCGATAAGAAAATATTTACTTCATGCAAAATCGTAATTGACTCATCTAAATTATGATTTCGAATTACTACGAGTAATTTATATAAGTTCACACATACGTATTATAACACAAATCTTAAAACGAATCTGTAAACATCGATATTAGTATGTACAATTTAATACAATAGTTAAGCCTCATTGGTAATGCGTATAGTGATCACAAGGTCGTCGGTTCGACGGCGGCCGAATAGGTTTCGCAACCGAGACTCTATATGCCATCTCAATATAAAGCTTCCAGTGAGGTAAGTAGTTTAATAAGCGTTTTATTTCAGGTGAAACGCCATGTACCTACCAACTTTTATGCAAATAAATAAATAAATAAATAAATTATAGTTAAAGATGAAATAATCATAAATAGGTCTAGATATTCCACCCCTGATTGGGGAATATAGACGTGACGGTGTTTATCTAGATATCCTATCCTTACTAAATTTCATCCAAATACGTTGTCATTGTGACGTGAAATAGGAATGTTTCAGTATTAATTTATTAATATCGACAGTAAGCGATAGGCGCTGTAGGACATCACTAGTGGAGAAGCGTAAAATAATGCATATTTGAAATATAAATTAAAGCTTTAAATTCACAGTTAATTATCACCGTATATTAATTATACGACGTCAGTGATGTATATCTTTAATGTTAAATCCAAAATTTTGCTGTGAAACTTCCCTATAATATAATAAGAGGCAATAAATACATACGTGTGAAATGATAATTTAGGATGTTTCAATCCAAGGTGGATTCAATACAAGGGTGCTTTTCCTTGATTGACAAAATACATCACAATACGAAATAATTTCACTGTATTAAAGTACATTCAGTTATCACAACGATTTTCATTTATATTTTAACCGTTGAAACGGACGGGGCGCATTTGTTATGGCCTAAGAACAGGTCACAACAGGCAACCAAGCTCACGTACAGAGCGACGTTACCAACCTTACAATAGCTTTCTCATTCACTCAAAATGATGATCCGTTTAATTGAGAGAGAAAAAAGACAATGACGATGAAGATGAAGAATGTTGAACGATGACCGGCGGAGCGGCATCGTCGTATGACTCCCTCCAGGTAATTTTAGCTTCATGGCATGGACGGTGCATATCGCCGACGTCGCGTATCAATTTTATGTCGGTGTGAGTTTGTGAATCTATGTTAGTGTGCGTGAGTAGGCAAGAGATTGCTTGTATACAATTTATCAATAAGAAAATACAATTTATTATAAAAATTATTGACTTCATGCAAACTTATAACTAACTCATGTAAAATACGATTTGGAATTACTACGAGTAATTTCTATAAGTTCACACATACGTATTATATAATACAAATCTTAAAAACAAATCTGAAATATTCGATACTCGTATGTACTATTTGATACAATAGCAAACCCTCATTGGTCTTGTAATGTGCATAGTGATCACGAGGTAGTCGGTTCGAATTCTATGTCGGAAAATAGTGATTTTTCGATAAAAAAAAATCCAGGCCGCAGTCTGGCACTGTGTTTGGTATAATATCAATAGACTTATCCTTTAATACATGTAACCTTACATTGTTGACGACAAGTGAGTGTTCACAGTACACAACTTCCACTCCCGCTTGGGAAATATAGGCGTAGCGGTGATTATAATGTTTACATCACCTTTACCCTACGTTCCCACGAGCGCTTTTTCGATGCACGTTAGTAAAGCTCTGGAACGAAACAATTTGCTTATAGTTCATTTTGATAGCGCTGAAAAGCGCTTGAGATCCACGCGTTGATAAAGCGTCCGTGCGAACGAGAGGTAAGGGGTAAAGAGGGACAGTCAATATTTCACTATAAATGTGCAAGGAAGGGTATGGATTTGACAAATATCGATAATAGACCACAGGTGTTGTAGGTACATCTCTGTTCGGGAGGCATAAAACAATGCATTTTATAAACCTAGATCATAACTTGAAATCCATAGTATATGACGGTGTTGTGATTATATATCGCCAATGATGTATATCCTTATTATGAAATGCATATTTTGCTTTAAATCGTCGTTATGAATGCAATTCTAGGTAATAAAGACATTCGTATAAGATGACGATTCCAGTTCATTTATTCCTCCATTAGTTGTTCTTGATAGACAAAGCACTGCAAAACATTATGTAAGTTCACTGTATAAAATAATTTACAGTATTCACAACGACTTTAATTTATATTTTCACCTTTGAAGCGGATGGGGCCCATTAGTTATGACCTTGGAATCGGTCACAACATTGGACCAAGCACGCGTACAGGGCAAAGTTACCAATCTTACAATAGCTTTCTCATTCACTCAAAATGGTGATCCCTGTAATTGAGAGGAGAGAGGTGAAAATATGAATTAAAATCGTTCTGAATACTGACAATTATTTTATATAGTGAACTTATATAGTGTTGTGTAGTAGTTTGTCCATTACAAACTCGAATCGAACCAAAGATCGATTTTTTTAAATGAATAGACAATCCTAGTCGGTGCTTGATCTGTGGACCTTTTTAATGTCTATGGTTTAAACACTTTTAACCATTTGGCAACACTGATTCAGATTTTAGTATCGGGCGAAGATGGAGGCTGCAGAATCAGAAGCCGGTGCAAAAAATCATTTAGAAAATGTATTGTCAGATGAGGAATTTAATAATTTACCGAATCCCGTTGTCCAGAAAATCAATACCTATATTGATCAGAAGTTTGAAGAGTATTTAACAGCTAAAGCGTTACATGAAGCCAACAAGACACAAATAGGTAACTATACCGGTGTTTTCTGATGCTTTCACTAACGTCTTTATTTCCCGTAACTAACCATTAATCGAATTTGTTTCAAAGGGTACATAGGAAAGTGATTAATATTCATCCTTACCCTCTTATGCCGAACTATTCACTTACTACGAGCTGGTTATATATTTGTGGTCACATTGTGTAGGTAACGCTTTGTTTGTAATGGTTTGAGTGAGCATGAAATCATAACCTTTACATTTCTAACAATAATTACGTGTGCGAGTAGTTAATTGAATAGGGACTATTTCCATCTTTTATTGGGTACCTTGCTTTATCCCCCCTCTACTTTTCTGTTTCTTTCTGTATCTAGTCAAAGCTTATATAGCTCCAAAATCATAGTTTTGAGAAAATCTTCTTGTAGTTTAACTCTCTCTCTCTTTGAGTTGATTATGATTTGAGTGTTGACTATGGTTTATGATAGACAATAACTCAAAAAGTATTTTACGATAAGACTTAAGATATTATTTTATTTATAATATTGATGTTAATATTAGATGTATATTGTATATGAATATTACTTGATATGATGATTATTTTTCTTACTTTTTTGTATAAATTTCTTGTGTAGATTTAATTATATCATATCGCACTCAGTTTCACCATAGTGTAGAATAATATACATATTTTGCATACAATACACTATATAAAAAGTGTTCATATTTACGAACTTTTATTTAACTTGCAATGCTCATATGTTTGTCTATCTGTCTTTCCCTTTTAAATCTTGTGCTCCATTTATCAAGGACTTGCAGGTAGCCATGGTGGCCATAGGAACATGTGAAATATACAAAGTAACCGCTTGGTGTTTAGGCTTGTTAGATTAGTATTGACAAGCACTATACAACCAGTGCCCTGTTTATCAAACATTACAAGTCTGCAAGCTCACACTTTACATGTTACAAGAACTTTTATACAAGTTCTTGTAAATTAAATTTATCAAATAATTTCACAAGATTTGTAGATTGTGTAAACTTGTATTTTTTTTACAAGAAATTATTTTTGCTTAGATACAGTCATAGCCTAGTGGTTAGACTGTTGGACTGCAAAGTCAGAAGTCTCTGGGTCAAACCCAGGCACCTACCTCGAGTCTTTCCGAAAACATGTGCGTATTAAAAATTAACTATCACTTGCTTTAATGGTAAAGAAAAACATGCATGCCTAAGAGTTTCTCGAAGGTGTGTTAAGTTCGCCAACCTGAACTGGGCCAGTGGGGTGGACTATGGCCTAAACCCTCTCAATTTGAGAGGAGGCCCGTGCCGATTCTGACAGTTTCTTAACAGGGCTTTAATTATTATTACATATATTTTTGCTTAGTTGCAAAATGATTTTTCAACTGTATTATCTGTCGGTAAGATAGAAATTAGGGTACAATAACCAGTCAAGTTATTGTTGTATATGTATGTTGAAAATCAGGTGCGATTGGATAAATTGGAAGAAGACTCTCACAGTAGGGACCAATGGTCACGTATGAATAATATCGAAGTCAAAGGCTTACCACAAAATAGTAACGAGAATTTGTTTGAAGTCATCAGCAAAATAGGGACAAAGATAAACTATCCCATCACCAAAAACCAGATCAATTTCGTGACCAGAGTGCCAACGCGCGAAAAAGATTATATAAAACCAGTTATAGTCTGCTTTAGTAACCGGTATGTGAAGGAGGATTTTGTTGCGGCGGCCAGGTACGAATCCAAGACCTCTCCCCTCACAACTAGTCAAATGGGACTGTCAGGAAACCAACGAATTTACATTAATGACCATCTTACACCGATAAACAAACTTCTATTATCGAAGACTAAAACGGAGGCTGCCGAAATGCATTTTCGTTATGTTTGGGTCAAGCATGCAAAGATACATGCAAGAAAAACAGACACGTCACCAATAATAATAATAAAATCAGAAAGAGACTTAGCAAAATTAAAGTGAATCCTATTAAAACTACTGTTTTATATCCGTTCAAATATTTATTTACGTTTAACTCAATTATAAAAAAATACAAATGGTCACTACAGTTTGAGAATCACTTGCCGCAGCGTGCTAGTTGCGTTTATCAATTAATACTGTGTCGCATCGTGGTGCATCTATGTAAGTACTTTAAACATTATCCTTATGCAGACAAACTATCTTTTTGTAATTACAGCCTTATATCTTGTACGTTATGGTTTGTTTTTCGCTACAGGTGGTTGTCGTTTAGGCCTATTTGTCGCTGGATGTCCTTATCTTCGCATTTTTTTATGCCTTTTGTTTTTATTCATAAGTCATTAGACGTGTGTTATTCAAAGTTATTTTTTGGTGGACACTGTGCACTGCTGTGCTCGCTGCATTATATTCTTACCTGCAAATTATATTGTCAATTTGACCGGAATTTTTCCTTCTTTTACGTATTTTTACTTATCTTTATTATTGATTCCTGTAGAAATGGCCACCCTTAGTATTTATTACCAGAATGTGCGTGGTCTGCGTACGAAAACGAACAATTTCTTTCGTAGCATTTGTATTAATAGCTACGATGTCATTGTTTTGACAGAAACCTGGTTGGATGATAGTATTTACAACGGTGAGTTATTTGATGACCGGTACCTGGTATGTAGGAGAGATCGTGATTACTCTCGTACTGCACAAAAACGTGGTGGTGGTGTCTTAATTGCGGTTAGAAGCGACCTGGTGTCAGTGGAAAAACATGACTGGCGTAGCTCTGCTGAGGATATTTGGGTAACACTGATTTTAAAAAGGTATAAGCCCTCTGTGACCTATAACCTACATATTTGCGCCCTTTATTTATGTAAAGAAAACCTTGGGTATACGTACAACACACAGTTACATAATTTTACAAATAAACTTAATTACATAATTTCCACTCATCCGCTTGATAAATTTGTGGTATTGGGGGATTTCAACTTTGGCAGTGATGTTGACTGGTGTCATTTGGATACTGACAGCACTGAATTATTTCCCCAAAACATTACATGTCAGCATATAGTTGAATTCTTTGACACGGCCCTCACTTGTAACTTGTCGCAGTACAACAGTGAACGTAATATTAATAGAAGGTTACTAGATTTGGTGTTCTCTAACGACTTAGTGTCTGTTAATAAATGTGACTGCCCGCTGGCAGTGCCTGTTGACCTTCACCATACACCTTTAATTGTTCGTGCCGATTTTGTTGAGATTCATAAACTTTGTGCCACATCAACTAAAAGGTTTCTTTTCCATCGGGGTGACTATTTATCAATTAGTGCCGAACTAGACAAGGTGGATTGGGCAGAGTTGTTGAGTTCAAAACCGCTGGATGATGCTGTCAGTACCTTTTACGATAAACTATATGACTTCAGGGATAAATATATCCCGACAAAATCAGTACGTCAGTCTTCACATCCACCTTGGTATAATTCTGCTTTAATCAAAATTTTAAAAGAAAAATATAAATATCACAGGAAGTACAAAATATATGGTAATTTATCAGACTATCACTCATTTTCAATACTACGCAGTAGAGCTATAGAAGTAGAAAGATCCTGTTTTGATTCTTATATGGAGAGTATTGAAACCTTAATTACAAATAATCCCAAGTCTTTCTGGTCTTATGTCAAAAATAAAAGGAATAGCAGTACCTTCCCTAACGTAATGTTCTATGGTGACCTATGTGCCACTACAGGTGAGGAGATCACTAATTTATTTGCCACCTATTTCCATTCAAATTTTCAAGAACGCCCCTCATCTCTTGATGCTGGCACATCCAGTGAGCCTTGTCTTGGTGTTGGTTTATCGGGCATTAGTTCAATAGAGGTATCACATTCTCGAGTTTTAGAGTTATTGAAGTCCTTGGACCTCAGTAAGTCTGGAGGCCCCGATCAGATACCGCCAATATTCATTGTTAAATGTAGTGACAGCATTGTCATACCTCTATGTATATTATTTAAGAGATCGCTATCCGAGGGTGTAGTACCTAAACTTTGGAAAACTGCTTTTGTTACACCGATTTTCAAAAAGGGAAACAGATCGAACATTGAGAATTATCGGCCAATCTCTAAGATATGTCTGTTCTCGAAAATCCTAGAGCGAATTGTGTACACTGATGTGTACGCAGCAGTAAAAAGTTATCTGGGTGATGAACAGCATGGTTTCCTCAGGAAGCGCTCTACTACATCTAATTTAATCTTATCGCATGAATTTATTTCTGAAGGAATGGCGCAACATGCACAAGTAGACGTAATTTACACTGATTATAGTAAATGTTTCGATCGTATTGACCACAGAATGCTCCTGAAAAAATTGACTTTAGCTGGAATACACGGAGACTTATATCGTTGGTTCTCTTCATATGTAGAGAAAAGGACTCAGGCCGTGGTACTTCTTGGATATATTTCTGGCTGGTGCCCTATTCCATCAGGTGTGCCTCAGGGCTCTATCCTGGGACCTCTTTTATTCACATTATTTATCGCTGATATCAGATATTGTTTTGAACACTCCTATATCTTACTTTATGCTGATGACATGAAGATTCATAAAGTAGTGAGAAATATTTCTGACACACATCTGTTACAAGCTGATCTTGATAGATTCCAAGACTACTGTTTTCTTAATAAACTCCAACTAAACGTCTCTAAATGCTTCCATGTTAGTTTCACGCGGCAAAAGTCTATAATTGAGTCAGTCTATACTCTTTCCAACCAAAACGTCAGTAAAGTCAACAATATTAGGGATCTAGGAATTATACAAGACAGTAAGCTCCTCTTTGACCAACATATCGAGGGCATTGTCAATAAAGCATCAAAAGCTCTAGGATTCATTATGAGAGCTACGGCATGTTTCCGCTCGCTTAAGCCTATTAAGATCCTATATTGTTCATTCGTACGCAGCCACTTAGAGTATGCATCTCAAATCTGGAACCCTCAATATGAAATTTATAGGTCTCGTATTGAAGGTATTCAGAAGAAATTTCTAAAGTTCCTTGATTTTAGGGCTCAGCAGTGCTCAGATGACTACACACATCGTTGCAGAAGGTATCACTTCCTGCCACTTTACTGTAGACGTCAAATTAGCGATATATGCTTTTTAATGAAAATTGCTAATGGCTCAGTAGATTCTGTAGAACTCGTATCCAAATTAGAATTCAATACTAATCAAATTGGTTTTCGACAAAGGCCATTACTGCATGTACCTTTTGCTGTGGCTAATTACAGACGTAACGCGTTTTTCATACGAAGTGCAAGTGACTTCAATAAGATACACCGGGACTTAAACATAGATTTATTCTGCTCCAATATTAGTACGGTAAGAAGGATATTAGCGAAACATATGTTTAATATAAGATAAGTATATATACTTTTTTTTTTCTCGCTATTATCTTTAACCTAAGTTACTTATAGTTGCACCTATCTATCTATTTATTTATTTTTGTCTGCGGCACGCGGCTGTCAAACTGTAGTATGCCTTAATAACTTAACCTTGCCTTAAAAATATCTACACTTAACTATAATTTAGATATTTATGTGTTTTGCCACTAGTTTGTTCTACTAAGTTTTTTTTTTGTAAATAAGTAGTTTTTGTGTTTGACTGTAGATTGTTCACCACTAGTTTCTCGAACTATGTTTTGCGAATTCCTAGAATAGAACACAGCTTGTTTTTATCCTATTATCTGTTTGTAGAAGCTTGTAATTAGCAACTTGTATAACATGTTACATTACTATAGATTGTTATTAGTCTGTAAGCTTCTCTAAAATAATAAAAAAAAAAAAAAAAAAAAAAAAAAAAATAAAACATTTTTTCAGATGAATTTGATTTTGCTTGTAAACAAACTATTTGAATTGGGACATATCAAAATAAACATAACTCTAACATTATAATATGTAACATATATTTAGTCAACGGAAACTCTACAACTTTTTCTTAACAAGTTACAAACTACAAGCTACAAAGGCACTTATGATAAACAAGACCACAATTACAAGTGTGAAAAAGAACTTTTATTACAATTGATATCACTTGTAGCTTACACATGTAGTTTTGATAAACACATTTTTGTAAAAATTAACTAATTTACAAGAGAAAACGCTCGTAATACAAGGCTTGTAACTTTGATAAACAGGGCACACATAGTGTTCACCCAACTACTCAATATATCGCCGCCATATTTGTGCTCATCAGATTTGTCTTGATGAGTATTTTATACCTGGATTGCGTCCAGGATCTGATGATAAGCGGTAAAGAAGCCATAGGAACTCCCAACTATGCAAGATATTTTCATCTTGTTTTTTATAAAAGCATGTTTTAATTGATTTCTAAACTTTGATTGTTTAAAAGGAATTATTTAAAGAAACAATCAGTTTAGTTCACTTTGTGATGATTGGAAATAGATATGTTATCCTACACTTAACTCTGGAAAATGCTTAGTTATATATATCAATATACACAGAATAAAGTTTTACATTTTAAGTTCAGATTTTCAAAATTGTATTACCACCACTTTCATGTAGTGTTGCTTTCAAATTCGCGTCTTCTACGTGTTTCAACGCTCGTGAGCGTCGACTCAGCCCTAAAATTTCGACTTCAGCGCTCCTTTTTACAACGCTACATTCATGACTTTTATTTTGGTATACTATTTTATTCTTACGAGATCCAAGAAATGTACAGTAGTCAATATGACCAGAGAATGGGGGTGTATTGTCGAAAACTACAATGGAATTACTGGGTATATTTATATTGTGGTGTGGCAGCCATGTCAAACTCAAAGTCACTGTTGGGCCAAAAGTATGAAGACCGTATATGATGTGGGCGGCAAAACCTTATCTTAAAGAAGACAAACTACTGAATCTTAACGAAAAAAAGTACTATTGGACACGTATATTTATTAAATTTCCAAAACGGTATCAAACATGCTTGTGTGAGCCGCATTATCTGGCTGTTTTCAATATTTATTTGGGCTGTAGGAAAATGCTCAGTGGGCCGCATGTTTGACATGCCTGTGGTATGGTATTAGTCATATGATGCGATGATTCATGTGGTCCTGGGTTCAAATCCTAGGTTGGACAAATGTAGATTTTCGATTGAAAAATGCTAAGTGTAAGTCCAGAGGCTGGAAATGTGCCAATAGGCTACATGGGACCTAACATGGTCGGCGAAAAGTGGGTGTACACCTCTTCTACCCCTGCTTGGGGAATACAGATGTGACAGTGCTTATTTTTTGTAGTATCTGTGGATTGTTGGGGACATTAAATTTTGAAATATTCTGCCTTCATGCTTGTTTTAATAAATACAAATGAAATGATATTAGTTGGTTCTGAGAAAATACTCCACCTAGACCAGTGGTCGGCAATCTCCAAGTCATCCAAAAGAGCCAAAAATAGACAATACACAATTGAAATTTATTCAAAGGTCCATTTTTTTTAACTACAAATAGTAAAAATACATTTCGGCACGAACAATTAGGCGGAAACAATAAATAAAAAAATTGTTTGCGAGCGCCTATCCTTGCTATTGTTCCTTTCTATTAATGTGGCCCCTTTTTTTTTTTATAGGGGAGCGTTTCAAAAATTGTTACTCTTCTCTTACAAGGCATGATAATAAGTAATATTCCGTGACTGCACTAAACATTTCGTGGAAGAGCCGCAGCCGAGGAATCAGAGCCGCGGTTTGTCGACTATGGACCTAGACAATTCGTAGCTCATATATTTATTTTTTCTGTCTGACCATACTTTCAAACTTATTCATGGCTGTCATGGGAAAGAAAATAACATTTGATATTTATACATAAATATACTGTTGTGGAAGTATGTGGGGACTAAGGTATGGAAGATTACTTTTCTGAATGATTAGTATGAAAGCTTTTTTTAGTAGTTGTTAATTTTCATCTGGCATTGCAATAGGAAGAGATAGATGTTCAATCGCAGTGCATAGCTACTATACATACTACTACACAAAATTGATTTATTGAAATACTCTTGTACACAGAAGTCCAGTATTAATAGTAATTTAATATGAGAATAAAAATTAAATATGAGATGAAAGTAACCATACTTTCATCTCATATCCTACAAAATTTCATGAACTCATATATTTGTGCATACTGACTTTTCCAAAGTATTTGATAGAATAAATTATTGTTTACTCATACAAAAACTCGAAAATTCTGGTGTACATGGTAGTTTAATGAGATGGATAGGAAGAAGGGGTTTTGCTCCAGTTCTCTAGTCCCATATCATCCGGTTCCACCACAAGGTTTCACATCTTGGTCCTTTATTATTTATTCTCAATCTATATGAACGACATTGGTGATATTCTAGATCATAAAAAAAACTACTTTATGCAGATGATATATAATTGTATTTAGCAGTTACTGGAGTAGATGACTGCTACAAAATTCAGACTGATATTTCAGCCTTTTCATATAACCGTGCCCATAACCAATTATTTCTGAACAGGGACAAATGTTCTATAATAACGTATACTCATGAAACATCCCCTATAATCCATGATAAGACCTTGTGTGGCAGTAGGCTAGAACGTGTTAACACGTGTTGTTGGGTGTGGAGTTTCTTGCCCTTCTCCGCTCAAGTGTCTTATTTATTTTATTGACGATTATTGGTCATAAAGCGTCTTTAATGTAAAAAAAATTTCAAAGCGTAGCGTGTCGTGCCAAACGAGCTCGAAGTACTACTCCTTTTGTAGATTTTTTCTGACTGCACTCTGGGGTCTGGGATTGGTCATACTCACTAAAAAGCCAATGCTTGCAGTGTCTATTTGAAGGGGGTCACTTCCTTCCCTCTAATATGGTCGAGGGAGGTGATGGCTGCTGAAGTAGTCGTACTCGTGAACGGGTGCTGCTTGTCCACGGTCCACCCAGAATCCTCTAGCTTTTCAGTATAGAATATATTTAAAAATAGTCTTATATCTCAGTCGTAAGGCATCACACTGGAGCTGGATCGCATTAATGATTTTGTATAATATAAAAATGTATGTATCTATACAAAAAATGATTCATATTGATAAAAATGAATGGATCTATACAAAAAATTTTTTTTATGGAGAATTAAACAAAAAAGACAAGCCCGCTGTGTTTCTCGCCGGATCGTCTCAGTGGAGGCCGCGTTCCGATCCGGTGGTAGATATGACACTTTGTAAACCCCCCCCCCCCCGGGTTTATGCAAAATAAACGGTATATGCGAACCAAGGTCGCGAATATTAAATGAGAGATGGCTATCTATTATTATGGATAGCCATCTCTCATTTAATATGCACATCGATACTATAACCAAAAAGTGTTTTAGAAAAGCTTTTCGAAACCTGGGATTTGTGAATAGAATTACTAAGCCCTTCAAAAACCATACTAAATAAAACTCCTCTATTACAGCTTCGTGAGGTCAATCTTGGATTTCGGTAGTCGGTAGTTCGGTTGTCTGGAATCCATTCTACAAACAACATATTACATGTATTGAGAAAGTACAGAAAACCAATATAAAGATTCTGAACCATCGTAGTAACCACATCCACAACTCTTATATAAATTCTCCCGTTTGGTTAAAACTCTGTCTTACTTGAAAACAGACGTTCACTATTTGACAATGTTTTTTTCTTTAAACTTATGAATAACTTTTTAGAAGCTCCCATCACTTTTGTCTAAGATTAACTTCACATCCACTGCCCGGATAGCTCTGCGGCCCTCACGTCAACTTAACATTTGCGCAACCCACCAATGCCACCATGATTGCTTAAAAACTTTACACTCAACTGTTCTGCATTAAAAATAAATTGCTCAAAAAATGCCTCTTACCGTGAAATATTACTAATTCATTATTTTGCCATTTTTACTTCTCTGGTATTCATTCATTTCTATGTATTTGCATTTTTTCTTTAACAATGTACTTAATCTTCATTTAAGAGCAGTTTGGTATATCGCTATCATATGTTTTTTTCCATTCTGTTAATTGTATATTGTTTTCAAAAAATGTTATCAGTTTTGTAAAATGTGTAATGTTAGTGGAAATCAGTCTTCTTTGTTTAGTAGTTCTTCCTTGTCTTTGTTTAAAAAAAAATCTTATCATTTTCTTTACTGAAATAATATGTATGAAATATGAACCGTATTCCATTTTACTCTCTGCCTACCGTGCAAGGGATTTGGTGTGATGATATAGATAGATATTCCATTTTAATTACTTGAGTGATTAAAAGGCGATTAATTAGTGTCCAATGGCCACCCAACCAAGCTTTTATTTAACTTGCACTGTATGTCTGTCATTCTGTTTCAAATTTTGTGATCCATTTTTCAAGCGCTTGAAGGTATCCGATTGAGCTGGAATTTGGTTCAGTTCAGTGACAATGCAATAATATGGTACCATAGAGGTAGTTTGATAATAGATGCTAGAGCTAGCTAGATGGAAGGTGGCCAATTAGCCAAAGGAACATGTCAACTATGCAACATAAACCCCTTGTGTTTAGGCTTTTTGAATTGGTGTTGACAAGTATTATACAAACAGATGGTGCTCAGGGTCTGATGATGAAGCCAAAAGGTGGCCAATGGTATCACCTAACTACTCAATGGTCGTTGGATTTGTCTTGATGAGTACTGTAGACCCGGATTATTATTTATTATTTTTTTAGAAAAATAACATAATGCACAAAGTTAAATCATAGCCCCCACAAAACTGCAACGCGGTGAAGTAGTGGATGGTGCCAAGTGTCTGATGATGGAGCCGGTAGTAGATCAACTACACAACATAACCCTGTCATGTTTGGGCTCATTGTATTTGTTTTGACAAACCATAGATGTAGATGTCATAGCAGGGTCTGATGATGGAGCCATAGGAACTCCTCAACTAAGCAAGATAAATGTTTTGTTTTTGCTATAAAAGCTTGTTTTTTTTTTCAAAAAAAAAAACTTAAAATTATTACCTCAGATGTATAATGTTAACAAAATACTAAAATAAATGGTTTTCGATAAGGAAGGCTTGATGATATAGATAGAAAAGGTGTTTGTGCCAAATGATCTTTTATGAATATAGACTATTATTTTTATGCCTATCTTATTTTTAAATAAAATAATTCCACTTGCCATGGCAGGCGGCGGCCGATCATTCTGAAACGTGCGTTCTTATGAACTGTACTAAATTGATCGTTCACATCAAACGAGTTCTATGCCCGCACCGGCGGCAAGGGTACTCGTGGGTAGCGGGAGGGGGTGAAAAATTGATTTGATTTTATCCTACTTATCAACTTAACCATACTTACGAATTTTGATAAATCGTCCTTATCCAACGGAGGAGCTTTAGCTAGTACCAGTAACAAGCCGGTTGTTCACGAATCTGGATCAATTTATGTCCGTATTCTTTTTGCTAATTTACATCCATACTAGCAAATATTCTTTATCATTGTGAGTTCACGTTTTTTGGTGTTTGAAAGTGTATATATGGCTAAGACCAGCTTGATGTTCTGTTACAAGTATAAGCTCTTATGTGTATTCACTATTAATACAGTTTTTGTTTACAGGGGACAAAGTGACATCTTTAGAAACCACCATCCTCGAAATAACAGCTAAATATGAAGATGCTTCCAAGAAATTATCTACTGCTGATGATACAATTACTGAATTGGGACAACAAGTGCAAGCTTTAAACACGGAACTAGAAAAAGCTCGTGATAAAATAAGCCGCTTGGAGAATGAAATCATATCTCTTAAAAGCTCACGAGATGCTGCTGTTGATGAAAGAAATGACCTAACTCGTATATTGCAGAGACGTGATGCTGAGATTGAAAGAATAACTGCCAATGAAACATCACTGTCACAGCAGTTACATGCAGCTATAGATGCTAAATGTAAAGCATTGGCATTGCATGATGAAATGCAAAGTGAAGAACTGTCCCTGCAATATCGTGAGAAACGCATTGAGCAAGAAAGAACCATTCTCAATTCACAAATTGCAGGATTAACTGACGAAGTGAACAGGCTTACGTCAGAACTGCAAACTGTGAGATTAAATAATACAAGCCGATTGGTGAGTTTAGAGACTCAATTAGCTGAAAAGGTTGAGGAATTAAATGCCGCTAATGACACAATTACCCAGTTAAATGATATTAAAAAGAATCTCAACAATCGTGCTGAAAACCTTACGCAGCGTCTATTGGAGCAGAGAGAGATTGAGAGTAAAATGACAGATAATTACAAAAAAGAATTGGATGCCAAGACTAAACTTGCAGATTTATTCAAAACTATGCATGATGATGCTGAGGCTAAAACATTAGAACTGACGGAAGGTATTTCGGAACTACAAAAACTATTAAATGAAGCCACAGAGAAGTATGGTGAGTTAGAAACTAAGTGTAAACAATCCGAATTGGATCATGAAGAGTTAATGGAAAAGAAGAACGATATTATAACATCGCTAAAAAGTGAATTGGAACATGCTAATGATTTACTAAAAGCTGCAAACGCACAAAATCTTGATATGGCCTTAAGTGATTTAGCACCATCAGCAGCAACAGCTAGTAAGTTGCTAAAATCGGGCATGTCACTCACTCAGATATATTCCCAATTAGTTAAAGTAACCGATGAACTGGCTCAAGAGAAAGAAGAGAATAGGCGCCTAAATATAACTATTAACACAATCGTACAAGAGCTTGAAGAAAAGGCTCCACTTTTACAAAAACAGAAAGCTGAGTATGAGGAGGCATTAGAAAGTAACACTGCTTTGTCACAACAAATAGATTCTCTGGTAATTGAATGTAACAGACTTCGAGAT
The DNA here is from genome assembly GCA_905147815.2 of Phalera bucephala. Lineage (NCBI taxonomy): Eukaryota > Metazoa > Arthropoda > Insecta > Lepidoptera > Notodontidae > Phalera > Phalera bucephala. Next base: position 17,938,002 of record LR990623.1, on the reverse strand, counting down.
GAGTACAGTGAATCGTCTAAAATTGCTAATCATTATAGCCGTGAAAATTCTAAATTGAAAGGTGAATTAGCAGATTTAGGAAGACAAGTTTGTTTCTTGCTGAAAGAAATTGACCACAGCCGTGGAGGTCTCTTACCAAATGGAGACCATGATTCATCACAACCTACATCTAATACTACAAATTCTTCAGACTTAAGTTCATCACGGATTATCTCTAAAACTTTAGTCACTTTCAGTGATATTCAAGAATTACAGTCAAACAATCAAAAACTATTGAGAATGATTCGTGAGTTAACTGAAAAACAAGAGGAGTTCGAACGTAATAAAGAACAATTTGAAAGCGGTGAATTACAAAATAAAATAGAAACTCTTAAAAATAGAGTTATTGAATTAACTGAAGCTCAAGAAAGACAGACAAAAATGGTAAATGGTCTTATTCGTCAAAGAGACATGTTTAAAAAGTTATATCATGACCATATGAAAGGAAAACGTCATGAATTGTCTGCATCAGAAGCAGCAGAGTTAGAAAGAAGTGGAATATTCTCTATGGAAACGACTTCTGAAAATGTAACTAAGCATATGCCCGCAGAACCAACTTCATTTGAAATAAAATACAGAGAAACAGAAAAACACCTGGAACTTTTGAAAGAAGAATTTAAAACCTATAAAGAAGAAAAAGTAACTAATGAAAGGATGTTATTTGAACAAATAGATAACATGAGGCAGGAAATTGCCAAACTTACTGCAGCAAATAGTAAATGCGCTTCTACTTCAGAGTATAATAACGAAAGACTGAAAATCTTGCAAACAAATATAACAACATACAAGAAACAAATTGCATCACTAGAAGAAAAAAATAAGGCATACAATGCTACTATTGCCAAGCATGAAGTTTCATTGCAGCACTTGAGGGATGAAGCCTTGAATGCTCAAAGTAAACTTGCTGCTGCTGAAATACAGTTAGAAAACATAAAAATGGAAAGTAAATTATTGAAAGATGCTGAATTGCGTTTGCAAACAGAAAAAGAGATATTAAATAGAGAAAGACACGGACAATCTTTATTGCTAAAAAATCTAGAGTTGATAAAGGCCAGTTTAGAGCGAGTTGAAGCAGAAAATAGAGCCAAATTAGAAACGAGATTAGATGAAGCTACCAGAGAATGTTCTGCTTTAAGGAGAAGACTTCAGGAGGAACAAGATCGTTTTAGAGAATTGGCAGCACATCTTGAACGACAGACTGAAACCGCAAAAAAACGAATGCAAGAAGAGAAAGATGCAGCAGACATATTACGAAAGGAAATTGCGGAAATGAGACAAGACTTAACAGAGAAGGCCAAAGCAAATGAAGAATTGGCTAAAAAACTTCAGATTGCGCTTGCACCCAGCACTGACGGAACTTTAGATACTGTAAAGAAAATAAAGGAGCTAGAAAATAAATTGTCTGATAAACATGAAGAAATTAAATCACTTCAAGAACAGCTCAATGTCGCTAAAGAACACATTAAACAGTACTGTGACATATCAGAAGGAGCAGAAAAAGAATTAAAAACTCTTAGCAGTGAATATGAAAGTTATAAGGTAGAGACTGATGCTAAATTAGCTGAATATACTAGTAAATTACAAAGCTTGGAGGATAAATGCTCAGAGTTAGAAGCAGAATTGTCCTTACACACAAATGGAGAACATTCCACTAGTAATATTACATTAAGAAATGAAATAAATAATATTAAAGAAGAATTAAAAAATGCATTGTCCAATGTTGACACTTACCGATCGGACCTCGAGTCTGCTCGTTCTGAAATAACAAAGTTGTCTCAAGCAGTACAACTTGCTGAAGAAAAATATACTCATGAAATGATTTTACATTCTACTGACATACAAACGTTGTCCCGAGTAAAGGAAGAATTATTAAAGGCACAAAACCAAATAAACGAATTAGTAGCCTTAAAAAATCGCGCTATCGAAGATTTGGAGACTGAAAAGAAGTCATGGTTTGATAGAGAAAAGATTCTGACAGGTGAAAATGAGCAGCTGGCTGAACGCTTGAAAGATTTGAATAGTCAAAATTCTGTTTTGCATGATCAAATTCAAGCTTTGGGCACACAGCTTTCTGTATCTCATGCATCTCGTTCACGGTCAGAAAGTATGAATGAATCTGCAAATGAATCGAGTATTAACATTTCCATTAGTGATGAGGATGCTAAATCATCAGAACAATTAATCCAAATCGTCAAGTTTTTGAGAAAAGAAAAAGATATTGCCATGGCCAAATTTGATATATTGCAAGCTGAAACGATGCGCCTTAAATCACAGTTAGAAATAGCAGAGAAACAACTTGATAGCACCAAATTAACTCTTGCAACTGAAAGAGAAAATTCGGAAATAAGCATGGTTACCGTTAATAAACAGTCGGATATATTAAGAAAAGTGGAGACTTTGAATGCTTTGACTGACAGTAACAGAATTTTAAGAGAAGAACGAGATACTTTGTCTGCACGCGTCGAAGAACTCACAGCGTCGGTAAAGTCTATGGAAACACAATTAGCGCCATTACAGGATAAAATTTCGGATCTCACTTCAAAGAATGAAACTTTGCAGTCGGAAAATAATGCACTAAAGGCAGACTGTGCCAGATGGAGAACACGAGTTAACGCTTTAGTAGAGCGTGCCAACAAAACTAGTCCCGAAGATTGGAAACGGCTCCAAAATGAAAGGGAAACTTTAGCTAAAATGTTAACTAATGAGAAAGAAAACGTTCGAAAACTAAATGAAGAACTTGGTGCCATCAAGGTGGAAAGGACTAAATTAGAGGAGCAATACACTTTGTTGTCCCGCCAACAAAATAATTTGGCAGATGAAAACAAGAAACTCAGTGAAGAATTACAGACACTTAAGAATGACATGGCACGTCTTACCGAAGAGTTAACTATGATCAAAACGGAACATTCTTCAGCTGTTGAGTCTAAAACAAAACTAATGGAAGAAATTTCGAACAAGGAGGCTTCATTAACTGATATTAGAAATAAAGAAAGTCAGATAAGAAAAATTGCTAAAAAGTACAAAATACAATACGAGGAACTGGTTAAAACAGTTGAAGAAGAGAAAAAGAAGACCGAGGGTGAAGTGGCTGCTGCTGACGCGGCTATATCAGAGACTAGTAGGAAATTCGAAGAAAAAATAGCTGAACTTCAGGCTAAATTGGAAGCAGAAAAGGCAAATACTGAAAAGTTAAAACAAGAACTTGAAACACTCAGAACAGCGAATATGGATAAAGAAGAAAAAGCTAAACAAGTATTGAAACAAGCTAAAAGTAAAATTGTTCAGTTGACGGAAATGAAAAATTCTTTAAGCCGTGAATTGGACGAGTCGCGTAATAAAATAGGAAGTATCGAACAAAGCACTCGTGATGAACAGGATGTTCGCTTGGCGCTTATAAAGTCTCAGTATGAAGGTCGACTATCACGATTGGAGAAGGAGCGTAACGAAGCTCAGGCTGAAAAAGTTAAGGAAGTGGAAGCATTGCATCAGAAGGTCACTATCCTACAAAGACAATTGGCAACCCAAGCCTCAGCATCCAAACAACAAACCACCACTGAAAAGACTACAACAGACCCACCTACTGCTAACATTAAGCCTATGGCTGGTAAGAAACTCTATAAATGTTTGTTTACTTTTACAGTTTAGTGGATTCGTAATTACAAGGTTTTGCTTAGCTTGCAATGTTTGTTAGTTTGTTAAAGTTTAATCTTGAAAGCTGAATTAGAACCACTGTTACTTATCCTACAGAGTTGAAATTTGATTTGGTTCATTTCCGATGACAATGCATTTTTATGGTAAGCATGACCTGATTCTACACCCAGGATGAGCTCCAGATGAAGGAATTCCTCAACGGCATAGACACGAAATTTTGTATGCACATTTAAAATTATATTAATTGATCATTTTAAATTGCACCCTTATTTGGCTGCTGCATTTAGGGTTGGCTCCCGATGAGGGAACTCCTCAATGTTCAACATCACAGACACGATCTTTTTAAACGCATTTTATTTGGCTCTTAAATTGCACCATTGGCTGGATAAAAGCTTGTTCTTAAATAATATTTAAAGTAAAATTATAATGTAATTGTTATTAGGTGTAGCACAGCAGAGTGTTACGGCGAGCCGGCGCGGAGGAGAGACTCCTCTTGCGTCGATTCGGCCCATGGCACAAGTCGGTCCAACGGCGCCGCACGACGCACACACTACGGAATACATGCCCGCATCCTCCTCGCGACCGCTGCCTCGAGCCGCTCTCGCTGCTTCCACGGCGCCACCGGAGTCCACACAGGTCGGATGCATTCAGCACATTTGTCTATATACTTACATATTTGTTGGCCGTTTTTAGTACCGACTAGCTGTTACCCGCGCCTGTGCACGCGTTTATTTCGTAATTTGACATAAGTAGATGGTCTTTCCAAGATAGAATTACTTCAAGATCTAAGACACCCCCATACTAAGTTTCTTACAATACCTGGGTACTATTTTTTTTAAGAAGGATTACCTTTGTGTCTATCTCTTTATTCTAAAATTATTGGTAAAACAGATGATTTAAAACGTTTCTGGCGCAATAACATTTAAAAAACGTAAATTGCGAGCTAAGTATGTAAAAATGTTTTGTCAGTACATTTCGTGTCAGTCTTCTCGTAAGAATATACAGTTCATGTTCATGATCAAAATCATGTTTTGATGTCTTAAATAAACGAATATAAAATGTTTCGTGCCGGGCCATTCATCGTTACAGAGTTCTCTCCAGAACAGACATTCCTGAATCAGTCGTCGGTTCATACACGAAATCATATTAAGTGTTGAATTCAAACGTGAATGCACAATTTCAAGTGAGTGCTGTTAATCACCGAAGAGTTTCTTGTTAGGAGAGTCCAAGATCTGGTCATGGAGGAATTCAAGTGTAGGCATAATCACACACTTTAAGGAAACATTGCAGCTACACTGTGAGACAACTGTAATAAAAATAATAAAGTTTTATGGTTTATAATATTCGCCTCATCCCGGATTGGCTCTTGTTTTCGGCATAAAAAGTATTTTTAATTTTAGGGTATAAGTTATTACCACACTAAATTTAATTAAAATCCGTTCGGTAGTTTTTGCGTGATTGAAACAGAAAGAGACACAAACAAACATACAATAATTTAAAAAAATTGATTCATGTACCCCAATTAAAATTTTCAAAAATATATTCAATGTACAGATTCAACTCGGTTACAGTTTTATTATATGTACATATTAAAAGCCTCAAAAACTATCTACCTCTTGTGATTGTTTTCTCACTAATTTCTTATATCTGTGGGTTGTGATCACCACTTTTTGTACTAGCGCTTTACAGGGTTCTCGGCATTCAGCCTGCTTATGGCAGTTGGGTGATCATGGTCTCTTTGATGACTCTTTCTCATTCAATATAATGGTCTTATATAAAAATCTCTTGGTTTTCTGATAGCCACAGACAGCATCCAGTCAGATTAGTTTTAAAGTAAGCTCACAATTGTAAACATGCGATTCTTTGGTGATCTTTTTCTCATAATTTATATTAACTTGCTCAGGATATGGAAACCAGTGAAGCAGGTATGGGCAGCTCAGGGTCCAGTGATAGCACTGCACAACCATCATCACATTCTCAAGCTCCACAACAGGTAATTAATTATCAGCCGGTTTCGGATTTGAGTATTCAATATAGTCATATGTAATTCCTACACGGATTGCATAGTTTCCTACATAGGTATTTCGACATTCTCCATCTCGCTTGTAAGTTTTTTTTTATGTTTATGGCATCACGACGACGCGTATTTTGCCAATGTCAAATATTATATATATTAATTTCTAAATTAATTCAACTCCCCGATGAACTTGATGACAAATATGATTATGAAATTGATGAAGTGCCCCACCCTGTATAGTAAAGCGATGGATACTTTACACACCAATTGCGACGGCCGTTTTGAGGGAAATCGAAAAGGCATGCTTTATCACTTTGTTACAATACCTTCACTCGTGCACATATAGGAATACATAATGGTTATTATTCCACCAACATGACACATTATAATTCGAAATTTAGACTATTTAGCGCAGTGGTTAAGAGCTTAAGCCGCTCCGCCCACTGTGTCTAATAGTCGCGGGTTCGATTCCCGCACGGGACAAATCTTTGTGTGATTCACAATTATTTGTTCCTGTCTGGGTATTTGTGTATGTTAATTTTCATGTTTGTAAACGCACCCACGAAACAGGAATAAATACTAGTTTAGGGGCTATATTAAAAAAAAAAATACTTGAAATTAAATTGAAATTGACGACATAACTCTTCGATTTCCCGCCAGAACTCCGCTTGTAAATTAACAGCTAATATGATTGAGGTTCTGATGTTTTATTTAGATTATTTGATTTGTATTAATTTCTTGGAATGTTACTTTAGGCCGTCGCCATGGTTATGCCGCGTATCGAACAGCCAAGTGGGGCCAGCGCGGGCAGCGTGTCGGGCGTGTCGGCCGCAAGTTCGGCTGCGGCAACCAGTGCACCTACTTCTGCCGCAACTGCACCACCACTAACTGGCAAGTATTCATACACACGCTAGTTTTAATCTTATTTCAAGTAACGTTAGGACTAATCTTATATAAAAAATTATTTAAATCCAAGTCCAACCTGAATAATACGAAATCATCATAGTATCAAATACTTGTAATGCCAAATCATAATAATATTCAACCTGAATCGTTGAGTGAATCAGTCTATTTTAATCAGAAACAAGTCATTGTGATTCCGGATTCGTCATTTATATATTTTGTCATTATTCTGATATGTCATATTTATTATTAGTCATTTTTCTGATTTGACCATTTTAGTGGATTTGCCATTATTTGTGTTTGACATAAATCGAGTAGATGAAAATTATTTATTACATTAACAGGTACAAGTACCGGAACTCCAACTTCCGCAATAGGATCACAAGGATCAGGAAGCGTGAGCACCTCACATGGCCCGCCCGGCGTCAGCACGTCTCAGCCGGCGGCAGGCGTGAGCACGTCACACGCACCGCCAGGTGTGAGCACGTCTCACACCGCACCAGGCGTGAGCACATCTCACGCGCCGCCGGGCGTGAGCACTTCTCACGCCCCGCCAGGAGTGAGCACGTCTCACGCGCCGCCTGGAGTGAGCACTTCTCACGCTCCTCCGGGAGTGAGCACATCTCACCCGCCTCCCGGCGTCAGCACGTCGCACGCGCCTCCCGACGCGCGTCCGCCTAAACGCCGACTTCAGCAACGCCCCCTCGCCGCGAAACGAACTAGGGTACAGGTACATTTCATTATTTACTTTGTTTTACCCATCCATATATTACTTGTACTAGATTAAAGGTGACAGTACGAAAACTAGCCACAAGTATCTTTTGGTTCGTAGTTGCCATTGACTGGGAGGCATTGGTGTGACATTAGGGTTATCATTTAACAAAATTTTCGTACTTCGGGGCAAATAGTTCAACAGGTGGGTCCGCACGGTTACTGGTGACTTCTCACTTGATAGCGTTAGTTTCGATTTTGCCCGGGAGCAAAAGATCCTTGTGAGATTATGTATTATTTCATACTAATTTGAGTTAACCATAGCCAATGTGACGACGCTTTGAAATGCTACAGTTTGCTAACACTACCATAAGAAATAGTTCTATAGGCCATTAATAATTTAAAACTAATTTCTACAGTTGCTAGCTACGTGTAGGTATAGATGCGTAAGTAAACACAAATACGGCCGTTTTTAGGTTGTAATTTTTTCGTAATTCGTAATCTAGTACAAATAATACATCGATGATCTTATCTGTCTATAATAATTTAGATATATTATAAAATATAAATTTTAGCTTAAAATTGCGATTATTACTGACCCCTTATATTTTTGCCTAGGGATTCGAACGTTCGGTGGAAGTGGAATACCAAGTTCCTACTTCGTCGCGTTGCGATCAAGATGACGAAGGCGTGATTGTAGTCGACTCTGAAGAGGACGATGAACGATGCACTGGCACTATGTATAGGGTAGGTACCATTAAATTATTACATTCATTACTGCAACAATGTTTCCAGTATTTCTATTCTTTTTATAACCTGTATGTTTATATTTCGTAATGAATCATAAACATTTACTAGTGTACAAATAAAAGTTTTACTCTAAGGAATTCTCGTTTCTAAGGATGCCGTAAAGACTCAAACTAGTTCGGAAAGAAGGCAGAATTGCGCAAAAATGTATTGTGAAATTGTGGTATTTAAGGTCCTGACGTTTCGAGTGCTCTTGTAGTACCCATGGTCACGGTAGGGACTGAGGCGTTTGATGCCCAAAAGTTATTGTTCGGAGTACCTTAGGGGGTATTAATTTAATTGCAATTGATATTTCAATTGATTGTTTCTACAAATTAAAAAATGATTGAATAATGCCCGACACTGAAAGTAGGTCGCACGATGTTTATAATGTGAATGTCTGTCGTGGGGCGCAGAATGCATCAGTTTTGTTTTTACTTTCTCCCCATTACATGGGGCCTAACTAACATCGTCAGAAAAAAGTGGGTGTATTCTGTACACCTCTGCCACCCCTGTTTTATATTCTGTACATTATATATATTTTGTGGGCCAGTAACTAGTAGAAAAATAAACATGCGTAAATTTCTGTTGCCTGAAGTAAACATTTAAAATCTATGGAGTAGTTTGTCATGAGATTTGCTTTTAAGTGAACTATTGCAGTATTTTTATGCTTCTATAGGAAGGAGAAGAAGATGAAGATGACATGGAAGAGGAGCAGGAAGCGGAGGCGGGCGAAGAGGACGAGGAAGTTGAAGGGGACGATGGAGACAATGCTGCTCGACAGGTAACTAAATTTACTGAGTTCTTAGATTTACGCGAATATTACACATGAAATAAAACTAGGAGGGTTTCACTTCCTCCCTTGACCATGGGTGCTGCAAAGCACTCGAAACGTCAGGAACTTTAAAATCAAAAATTAAACCACTATAAAATCCAAAACAAAATACAGTTTTATTTCATAACTGACATTATTTATTCCATATTCGTATATAACGTGAGGGGTGTCAAGATTCGACAAAATTCGCAACTACTATGTTCATGGGAGTCTCAACATCGCTGATAAGCTACAAGACTCCGTTGGTTTGGCCACGTTAAAAGAAGACTTCCCGATTATGCGTATAATGTGACGGCCAATCTGAACACCTCAGCCCTAAAGAACCGCCAACCGATAGGTGGAAAACAAGATGGGCAGATGTGGTGAGGTCAAGAAGGACCTGTGTATCTGCAATGCCTCTGAACACGACACGATACGTCCGACAGAGCGAAGTGGAAGAGACAAATTAGGAAGACAGAATCCACCATCAGATGGGAATAATAATTCCTAAGAAGAGAGAAATATGTGAACGTATTCAATAAGCACTTATTATTCACAGCAGATACAATCTCCTCAAACTGATCCAAGGAGTGGTCAATCCTGACCACTCCAAGGACTAGGTCGATATTGACGTAAATACCAAAACATTTCTTAAAAAAAGATTTTGACGTGATTAAAGTTCTGTAATAAGAATTGACACTGCCAACCATTCATTTTAATTTAATGTTTCAGAATAAAATCTCTACATAAATTAGTTTTAAAACGCTTCACGACTGATATACTTTCTGTAAATTTGTCGTGGGCCAATACCAGTAGCACGTGGTAGGGACGAAAATATATATATATATATATATATTTTTTTTTTTTTTCTATTTTTAATATGATTTATCCTGAGCAAGTTCAATGCATAGGCATTGAATTCAGCGTATTTAATAATAATTTCTCCCGCATTCAAATCCAACTTGTTACTGAGGTATAAGATGCATTAGGGCTTATTTATATATTGTATATTTCACATGATTGTTGATCCATTATGTCGACTGTGTGCTTTTGATAGTGTGATAGTGAGAGTTTAAACTCGCCATCAAAGTTAAAATATTACATGTTTGTTCTTCAAGTCATTTAAGAATGTTTGATTAGCTTTAAAATATCACTAAATAGTTCAAGAGGGCAGGAGCCTCACGTGTTTGTATTTACCAGCCCCATTTTATATTTACCAGGATGATCTGCAAACGGAGTAAAATGTACCTTAGGAATAAGATTTCACTTTTCAAAACTTGTATACGGCCCATCATGACGTACGCTTGTGAGGTGTTCAGGCACGCCGCCCGCTCTCACATCAATAGACTCCAAACGGTTCAATCCCGTTCCTCCGCAAAGCCGTCGGAGTCCCGTGATTCATACGGAATGTCGATCTCCATTCCGATCTCGGTTTTGAACCTATTCGCGCCTTTATTCAAAAGGCGACGACTCGATATTTTGCGAACGCGTCAAATCATAGAAATCCGCTAACCGTAGCCGCCGCCAACTACGAACCTAACTCCCCTCCTATCAGCCGCTACTGCCGGCCTCGGCATGTTCCTACCGCCCTTCCCGATGCCCTTACATCCCTTCTTACGGATACAGATACCGCACACAGGATCAGACTCAAAAAGAATTCAAAATTAAATCAGACATTGTGTTGAATTAATTCTGCATGTTTTTTATATTATATTTCCAACCACATATTATTTATATTTATGCTTATGTGCTCGTGATTAATGTATTGTTTTAAGATCTGCAAGCAACTAGCCAATGTTGTGTACACCTGTTATTGGCTCACGTATCAGGATTGTATTCTAAGAAATAATTGTACGAATGTAATAATATGTGTGCTGTTGGTGTACCATTCTGAATAAATAAATAAATTAATAGTCTTTTAGAAAAGGGCGTAGTACTCTTAATCGTCGGAAATGTATGAAGAGATGTATGAACGTAGATGAAGCGAAAGATGTGTCAGAATCGTAGTATGTGGCAAACGGTAGTCTCTGCCTACCCCAGTGGGGTGTGTGTGTATTTTTTCCACCATTATTTTTACCTCATTCCAAAAAGATTTCTATACCGGCCAAACTGAGTGGGCGTGGTCTGTCAGTCTTGACACCCGTTCAAAAAACCGCCAACGAATGTAGCGTCCGGCAGTGATAGTGTAGGAAGGAAAGTAGAGCGTAAATGGCGCGTTTATACGACTAACGACGTCCCTCACTTCACGCGGAAGTGAGCAGTGTTTAAATTGGGTATGAGTAAACCGTGCGTTGCATGTGTGCAGGAGTCCCCGGCGCAGTCTGCGCAGGCGGTGCAGTCGGCGGCGGCGGCGCAGTCGGCCGCGCCCGAGCCCGGCGCGGCGCCCCCGCACGCGCAGATCGAGGCTATCAGCAGCGGCACCGAACGTATGATGCGGCTTTTTAATAATGCGGCCGGTTTAATGGTGCCACTTCCAGCATACAGCATTGAGCAGTATCGCGACAGCTTCGCGCTTCAAGCATTGCTCGTGTTTCTCTTTTGTTTATGTAAACTCCCAACATCAGATTTTCGGTTTGTTGTTTTTATTAAAATATCCCCAGGCAATTTCTATACGTAACATCGCATGCTTTTTTTGATGCGCCATGCTTACATTTTTTTATATTTTATATATTTCTTTACATTTTATTTTTAATTATTAAAAATTTGTTCCCCATAATTTCAAAAAGATTTCTAAATCGGCAACTCTGAGTGGACGTGGCCTATCAGTCCTTTGACTCCTTCCAATCAACAGAATTGGCTTTGGTTTAGAATTCCTTTTAGTATCACTCTAAATTTTTATGGAATCTTGAAATTAAATCCTGAATTTGGGGGAAAAAATCTTTGAAGGTGTGTACTTAGTCCACATGTGAATGGTTAACATCTATTTTATTACACAAAACTATAAAACTAAGTCAGCATTTTAAGATTTGCCGTAGGCTACTTGGCCCGGCTTCGTTAAACGTTATATTGCATAGACGTTATCTTTCGTAGCGAGTGGAGCGCTATCACTAGGCGGCAACGGTGGAGACGACGGCGACGACAGTATAGTTCCTTCCACACCCACGCTGTATGTTCCGAGGCGCAACGACGGGTATGTATAAATCATGGTCACGTCTGAACGAAACTTCGTTGGATCGTGTCGATAGCCATAATTCTGTTATATATTCATAGTTCTGTTCTATGTATCTCTGTTAAATCCATCTTGAAGGATCAAAATGTAAAATTAAGTACACAGTATGGTCGCGAAGATTAATGAAAAATGGCCTTTTTCGGTATTAGATAGTTAATTGGATGCGCTAGATATTTTTTTTTCGGTCACGCGGCTTTTTGGAAGTGTTCAGGGCGCTAGAACAAACCGCGTAAAGAGTGCGTGTGCGATTCTTATTCGGTCCGCTAGTACTAGATGCTCAACTGTTTATATATGTCAAATATGGTATGGTCGTCGGTCAGGTTCGGCGAGGCGGTGGTGTCTCCGCTGGGCGGCGGCGCGGGCGGCGCGTCGGGCGCTCGCTTCACGTTCGCGGAGGCGGGCGCGGGCGCGGGCGCGGCGCTGGCGGCGCACCACGACACGCACGCCGACCTGGCCGCCGCGCTGCCGCCCGCCGCGCCCAACAACACCACCTCCGACTCGCGTGAGTACAACACCGGGAACCGTAATCACTAATAATACTCTCAACCGACGCGTCCAGCCGCGTCCGCGATGGCGATCAGCTCCTGCAGTAGTATTTCAATGGATTTACACCTACGCGTCCTGCGTCCTTAATGCGCGATCTGTGCGGAGTCGCACGCGTGATCATAGGGTAATACTGACTGAGTAAAATTCAACCTTAATGTAATAAATATTTTTACATATCGATACCAGAAGTATCAATTAATGTAAGGGACAAACCACGGTTTTACAAGAGCTAAAAAACAATTTTATTTTTAAAAATTTGTTTATAACTTTTTACCGTCTGCTCCAATTTTAATTGTGGCTAGAGCAAAGTTTCTTAGAATTTCCTCTTCTTTCATGCTAAAATCAAAAGATGTAGGAATGCCGAGTCGTTTCAAATATAGCATGTCCCTTAAATTAAAAAAAAAATTGTTGTGCCTTACGTTACTTATTTTTTATGTGTAAACCGTCGAGCATAGTTTAAGCAGCAAGAGAATTAGAAAATTATAGTAATTCTATTGTTATGGACTTTTACAGTGTTGCAATTTGATGTAACTTTAGATTATCTACTAACATTGATGGTATTTTAACACCATGGAATTAAGTTCTTTGCATGATTAATGATGGTAGGAACCAACATTAATAATTGAAAGCAAATCTATACGTTATTTTCAGGTTTTACAGCTTAGCCATCACAGATTTAAATGAAATTTAAGGATACAAAAATAAAACCATTGTTAATATTAATTTTTTTATTTTCGACCTTTATGTCTGCGTAATTATTATAAATTCAACACACTAAACAGTCTATAAAACTTTGTAGTAAGTTTAAAAGTTCTAAAAAGTAACATACTGACATACAACATAAACTCTGTACTTTTAATAATTATATTTAATTGCCTTTATAATTATAATCACCAATTAAATAAAAAAAATGTTTTCTTAGACTTAATCATAAAGTCTTATTTATTAATTAATTGAATGAATGTACTGGAAACGCAAAACCGAAAAAAAATGGAATATGAATTATGTGAAAAAAGATTAGTATGATGGCAGTGAACATTGAAATGACGAATAGAAGAGAATGGATGTAAGGGAAGAAGATCGAATAAGAAGTGCATGACTTGTGTTAAACATGAATTAATAAATATAAATGATATGAATATTCTATCTATCTATAACATCACGCCAGATCCCTTGCGGGGTAGGCAGAGAGTACAGAGTTCCAACAGGTTCTTTCCTTACATACCTCTCTGGCTTCCTCCACTGTCATAGTTCGTCTCATACACGCTCGCCGGTTACGGAGACTCTTGACTTTAATTAATATAAGAAATATACATATTGTTGCGCCGATTACAATAATAATTAATTGGTAATGGGCAGCCAGTTTATACTACTAGTAAATTAAACTATTTTAATGGCGAAATGGATATAGTTGGAACATTTTTTTTTTATTTGGCATTTTATCTAGTCATCATCATTAGCCTTAATCACATCTTCATCGTCATCGGTTTCATTTAGGGTATCTTTTACTGGCGATTTATTCGGAAGGTTCAAATATTCACCATGAAATCTTTTTGGTATTATACCAGTGCCGCACAATTTTTTGAGGTCATTTTATTTTGGAATGGAAATTGGCAGCCTTTCTTTATATAGAGATGGCAAATTGTCTGTGTTCCTTTGACTTATTTCATTACTAGTACTTTCAGCTGCAGATTGATTTGTGTTGTCTTTTTATCTCTAACAGCACTTCTTTTCCCAATCGCTTTACCCTTTCCTCTTGCGTTAAAAGTGTTTGAAGGTAATTATTTGGAAAGTTCTATGTCGTAAGTATCACCAGTCTCTAACATTGTATATTTAATTTCAATTTACGTCGAGGCATTTTTTAAATGTGTTTAAAGTATTACTTTATTTTTATTTTGCCCCGTGCAGTTGTCACAGTATAATAATAATGTGTTCACTGCTCTGTTATCGACTTCTTTTAAGTATAGATACAGACATGTTGCTATTTCACAACTCCCTCTTTCGCCATCAGCCTCACACCACATGTAACAGTACCCGTTCTGCGTTCCACTCTCATATATTGTAAAATTTAACACAGCATACTTTCTGGAATAATACAACTGCATACTTTCACCATACGGTGTCGCTAAAACTTTCTGAAGATCGAAACTAGATACAACAAACGTGCTATCGCGTTTTTGATTTTGATGAATATGAAAGCAATTATATGTGGCTTCTTTTTCCAATAAATGAGCTTGTAACTGTTTATTAGACGTCATATCCGTCACCGGATTATTTTCGTTTTTTGTACATATGAGACATTTATCTTTTTTAGGAACATGAAATGCATAGTTATACTTGTAACTTTCGGGCTATTTTTACGTTACCAGATATTGTCTTGTAGGATAAGCCTTTTTCTTTAAGCTGCTTTCGTGACTTACTTTTATTTTCAGATTTGTTTTTTCTTCTTAGGTACGATTTCTGTATTATTTTTTCTGGACTTCTTTCTTTTTCTAATTTTCTTGTTAACTTCTGAATCGTCCGAAGTTTCTTCTTTGTCTGACCAAAGATTAGAACTTCCCAAAGAAAAGTCTTTATCCTCGCTATAACTTAGAAAATCCATACAAGATTTCATAAATTTTGATGTTACGCTACGTTTTTTGTTTGAATTAATTTCATTTATGACTTCCTTAAAAGGTACGTTGTTATCGTTTTCGTCTGATATCAAATCGTTACAAGAAGTATTTAAACTTGTGCCCAAAACATCGTCATGATGTCGGCATTCAGCCATCGTAGTGTCTTTTAAACAAATAAAGTAAAGCAAATACGAATTTGATTTCTACTTGTTACGTAATAGGCATATTACAGCAAGGAGCATATAATAAAAATAGTTTTGTGAGATAATAACGTAAGAGAATAATTCTTAAAAAACTGTAATCATGAATTAAAGTAAGGAACATATTATTTAAATTGACTGATTTAAGGTGTAAGGTAAATAGGGTGTAAATTATTTAATACGATCACTTACTTTATTTTTCAGATAAGAAAAAATGTAAATGTCTGTTAAGTCATTCTTTTTGTCATAACGTTAGATAAATTTTAATGACCCAATCGATAGAGCGGGAAATTCTAAATCCAATGATATATATATAACTCATTTTCGTCAAAATGTCCCTTACGTTAATTGATACTTCTGGTATCGATATGTCGATTGATTTAGTTATTACCTCTATCTACACTAGTCTTAAGCTGATTACATTTTTTTCGTTTTGATATTTGCACTTGTCAGGTTGTCCGTGGATTTGTGAACACGATTATAATAATTGACCGACTGCCTCGTTGGTCAAGTGGAAAAGCGCATCGCTTTGTGATCACGAGATCCTGGGTTCAAATCCTAGGTCGGACAAGTGTAGTTTTTCTAACGAAAACTTCCTAGTACGAGTCCGGAGTCTGGAATTGTGCCCGGTATATGGCAATAGACTCGCCCCCTATTACATGGGACCTAACATCGTCGGTAGGTAAGTACGTGCACGCACACATTGACAATTTTTGAACGTAATCGAACACTGGCATCACGCACACATATTGCGAAACTGAGGCCACTTTTAGGCGCCATTTTTGTTAGCTGTGCTCCGTCTAGACAAGTTTTAGTTTAAGAATACACTAGTCGTATAGTAGTAATACTACAGTCGTACAAGGATCTTTTGGCCACGGCCAAAATCGCGACTAACACTTTTATCAAGTGAAATGTCACTTTATGATAGTTGCAGATTTACCGTGTGTGTGTGTGTGTGTGAATGATGTACGCTGTTGGCCGCGAGGCCTTTACAGCTTCACCGGACTTAAAGGCGAGCGTGCAACCACTACGCTCTAGCCAGCCAGAAGGGCAAGAGGCGACATACTACGAAAACGTATAATTTTTGATCAATAATTATACTTGAGAAACTATTCAATACAAAACATGGCGTCCAACGTCACGTAACACAAACTCATCGTCACAAGCGCTCATCCGCGCGTGGCCGGCAGTCATTAAGACTGATGAATGAGCGGAGATGTTTGTCTTGTCATAAATAATAAATTTTAAGTTTATCGAGCTGTTAACTAAAATAAAACATAGCGCTCGACCGTGTCACGTTGCGGCGCGCACCTGGTAACGACCAAGTGAAGTAGAGTCTAAGCACTTTAATGCGTGCTATAAAAAAATATATTGTGTTTTCTCTAGTATGTTGACTACATAACTGTGCCCAGCTAGTATTACTATAGCGAGAAGATTAGCCTCGATAGCCAGATTATTACAATTACCTAAAAAGTTTATATCTACTTCCTTATCATTAAGTGAGTAAGCGATTCACTTTTGCAGATCCGGAGAGCGAATCCTCGCTCCAGTGTGAAGGTTCATATGCATCTCGTTATTATTTTTTTAAAGTCATTGTATCATGTCTATTTTATCATTACCTCAAAGACAAATCAGCTAAATTTTATACACTGCAAAAACCGCTACTCAATGCAATCGGTTACCAGTGCTTATGCTAGGACCAATCGCGCCTATTGTAATCCTAACTCTGTCGATGCACCGTATGTTCCTTGCAGCATTTGTTTTAATACATAATTCCCTTTGTCCTCAACCAGCTTGTCCTCGAGTGGGGGACAGTGACACCACTATTAAAAAATATTCCCGTTGTCCACCAGTGGGGGACAGTAACATGACTTTAAAATTAAAACCTTTCCGTTGGCCAACACTGGCAGACAATGGAAAGATTTAAAAAAATTATTTCCTTTATCCACTATTGATGAACAGCGATACGCGATACGGATATTTAATATTGTTCCCACTGTCCGCCACTTTAAATTTCTATTATTTTATCTGAAGACCAGTGATAATTATTTTCCGATGCTAAAATTTATATCTCTTATAAGAATAATAAAAAAAAACATTAAAAAAAGAGAGGTGCTCTTAGTTTTTTTGAAATGTTCCTAAAATTTAAAAATATTTAGATTGATTTATTTGATACTTTACTGTTGTGAAAACTCAGAACTCCCTATGATTATAAACCAAAAATCTTTATTATTTTAGTAAAAGCAAATAATTTTTGTCCTACTAAACATCGCATTAATTTTTCTGAATGCGAATCTCTAAAGTCATGGGAATATTCGCGAATGCAACACTAATACATACTATAATGTTTAGTTGTAACAAGGTAGAGATGGGTCGTATTAGGTAAATCAGGTACTAAGTACACCTGTTCCTAGTCTGCATAAATACCTGATCCAAATACCTATTCCACCTAATTCACTTAATCTCAATGATCTCATACACATACCGTTACTTAGTGATCTCAATCCGCCTATTCTATATCAAATCCTGATATCGAATTATCGATATTTGAATTAATTGAATGTTAAATTGTTTTGTTAGTTAAGAACGGGTACAGTCATAATAACAGTTTTAAGAAAATGGAAGTTTCAAAATGGAATCTATTTTTTATTTTTTTTGTTAGATTAGATATGTCTGCACGAAATTGGTTGAATAAACTAATACTTGTTTTCTATTTTATCATTTAATGATATATTAGTGATGAATTGGTATCTTCCCTTCATACCTTTTACAGGCTTAGGACTGCTAACTTACGAATGTATGAAGTTTTGAGTCTTGCGATATTAAATATTCCGCAAAAGTTTAGCGTTCGCAAGATGGCGTATTTAAAAGATTTCAATTCATTATATTGACATTTGTTTTATAATAATACGCGTTGTATAGCGCTGTATCGCGACCTCCACCCTTACACGTAAGCGGGATAGCAAAGCGATAAGCATATGAGTGAGTGAGAGAGCGCGGGAACAGGTGTGAGTGAGCGTGCTAAACGGCTAAACATTAGTTTATAGTTTTTATTGAATATGAATATTAGGTGGATTAGGTATTGTCAGAATTGGATTAGGTGCCGCCTATTCTCGTAAAATACCTGTTCTTTGGATCTGTTCTAATAAATACGACTCATCTCTATAACAAGGTAATTTTGAAAAACAATAAATTGCCTAACGTAAGAAATTATTAACTGACTAACTGTTTTTCAATGAAATGTAATTACCTTATTTATAACTGTTTTAATGTATTATTCCATCTGTTGTGTGTTTTCTGCGTTGTATTAACTAAAATATCTTATTTAACGACAATGCAATGATATTCTTGTATTTACCTGTTCAAAAACTAACTAAAAATATATATTGATATCTTAATAAATAGTTGCAGAGGGTGTAGAGACCCGCGACTGGGAAGAGTCGCGAGTTGAGGAAGAAGCGACTGCCGTAAGTTCTCAGGGCAGTGAACCGTCTTCCCCACATCAAGTAAGTACAAGTATCTTTCTAGATATTCCGACAAATATATTTTCGCGCGATGATAACATTTATAGGGGCTTTGGTGTTAAATGAGGGTTACCATTTAATATTTTTTTTCTACTTCTAAGGACAAAAGGTGAGTCCGCACGGTTACTAAATAAATAAAGAACTTGGTTAAATTTCATATCAAATGACAACTCTGCGGCTGTCATGAAGTGACATTTCACTTGATGACAGCGTTAGTCCCAATTTTGGGCTCGGACCAAAGACCCTTGTCGAAGTATAGATACTTAGTTTCAAGTCAGAGAACTAGTTCCCTATCTTACAGAAGACTAGCTGGGATGCAATATAAGTATTGAATGTTATAATTAAATTTACTGCTTCACATCTTATGACGTCGTGACCTTGTTTTGTCTGTTTACCAACAAATAATATTATCAGCTTATCATGATAATAATTATATCAATGAACTGAAGACTTATCGTTCACAAATAATAATTATTACGTTGCCAGCACTTCATTTACTTGTATAATTTTTTAACATTATAATACCTGTTGGCGATAATCTAAACCTGTTATTAGACAGTTGGGCAACAGGTGTCTTCAATTACAGAACATATTCTTAAGTGATACTGTGTGCAGAGATGAGCAACATGCCCAATTAACTCAAGTTCTTTCTTCAGTAGATATCCTAGTATCTATCTATCTCTACACATATCATCACGCCAGATCTCTTGCACGACGTTCTAGTAATTTTCTTTTTTTTTTTTTTTTAGTAAATATATAGTTGTTTTAATTCTATCCCATTTTGCGTTGTCGTTGTGGTGATCTATGGGAGAGTTCTTTATCCTGCAGCGGACGTATTTCGGCTAGTAATAATGATTAGAAGAAACATTCAGAAATGACATACCTCTGAAGTAAATTACCTAACTGGTATTATTATAACTACATACATCTATGTTTATGTAGCCGGTTTCTCAAGTTTTTTTCTTGGTAGCGAAAAGATGAAGCAGATACAGTAGTGATATACTAATACCCTACCCTGAGAGCTTGGAGGCATGTGCGTTGGTATGGTCAGATGCAAAATGGCTACTACTGGCATATGAATTATGCTTATATTATATAAATCGTGTTAATACATGGAACAAACATGATCTTATTGTACATTCTACTCGTCTCCATAACATTAGTAACTCTTTCATGGGGCAATGTGTACGCTTCCCAAATTATTACCCATGGATACCTGAAAGATGCCTATTAATAAGTTCAAAAATGCTCTTTATACTAGACTTATGTAGAAAAGGATATTACAACAGTTCGGAATATATCGATTGATAAAACTGATTGGGTGTGAGCAACTCCTAAACAATTTTGTAAAAAAATAATGATAAACAGAAAGGCCAGTCCAATAAAACAAGTTAAAAGACTAGCCCGCTGAGTTTTTCGCCAGATCTTCTGTGTGAGGTCGCATTCCGATCCGGTGATAGTTGTAAAAAATGTAAAAATGTTTGACGTTTGTAAGCGGTACTGTTGGCCTATGCAATAAAAGATTTATGATTTTGACTTACCGTGACATTAATATAAGCACACCGAATACAGTCTACACGAGATGTTCACACAGCGTGAACAAGGTAATATGTGTTTACTACTCTTAGGAGACAGTTCATTGCCGACCGCTATATGTATAAATAGCAATTACGTTTACCACCCGACGATGATATTGTACTTTTAGTTATTGATGATAACAAGCTTACTTCTATTATATCATCCAGCCCCATTCTGCAGCGGCGGCAAGAACTAAATTTGATGTGAGCAAATTGTATTTTGCGAGGCCCTCGAGTGGCGCACGACCACGAATTTCGTGCAATAAAAAATATTTGCAACTGCTTAATTTTTATTAGATAGATAATGATCTTATATCAAATTTAGTATAAAAACAAGGTATATAAATTAGTAAAAAATAAACCGCGATTAATCCGTAAAATCAGTAATTTA
Organism: Phalera bucephala; assembly: GCA_905147815.2. NCBI lineage: Eukaryota > Metazoa > Arthropoda > Insecta > Lepidoptera > Notodontidae > Phalera > Phalera bucephala. Next base: position 17,917,059 of record LR990623.1, on the reverse strand, counting down.
AAATTTGGTCTGAAGACTGCCTCGTTGGTCTAGTGGCAAAGCGCATCGCTTTGTGATCACGAGATCCTGGGTTCGAATCCTAGGTCGGACAAGTGTAGTTTTTCTAACGAAAACTTCCCAGTACGAGTCCGGAGTTTGGAATTGTGCCCGGTATATGGCAATAGGCTCGCCCCCTATTACATCGGACCTAACTCCGTCGGCGAAACGTGGGTGTACTCAGTACACCTCTGCCACCCCCGCTTGGGGAATATAGGCGTGACGGTGTGTTGTGTTATTAAAATTTGGTATGTCAATATTATAGTTATGGTCTGGTACCAACTGCGAGGCCATAGACGATGGCCCACGTCGCCTACGCCTTACGCCGCCTCTGCCTTTCGGTATTACACTGCAGCTGGAATAATTTTGTTACGACTCCACGTCCTAATGTAATGTACATTATACACTATAGCACTCATAGCGCTTTACAAAACCGTAGTGTCCTTAGCGACAGCCAAGGTTAGGCAGCGTTTGGCTCGCTCAGTCTGAGATGGGTGGCAATCGTTTGTGGTATTTCGTTATTCGAACCTCTGTGCTTCGGAAAACATGTTCAACCGAGTTGAAATCCTTATGAGCGGTTTGTCATGTTCTATTAGCAAGTCTGATAAGTTTAGCTGTTATAAGCATGCCATTATTATTTTTACTGTAATTTGAGTATTCGATTAAGGATTTTCCTCTTCGCGATACATTAGACGGAAATGTATGCCTTAGTAGTTATTCACATGGGCCCTGTGTTGTGAAAAACCGAATAATATTTTTAGGTGTACGTACGTACGTGATTAAACTTGTAATTGAGATTCGAGAAACTTCAAAACGATTTTATTGAGTACGTCACACATCTGTTATTTTTTCACATAATACAACTTAGATTCATAATGACAACAACGCGTTGACTGCCTATGCTCGTTAAGTTAAAAATCGTTTCTAACTGTCGTCATGTATACCTATCCTCATGGCCAACAGCGTACATCACTCACACACACACACACACTCATATACACCATCTCATTTCTTTTACGGAAATACCATAAGATCGTAATTATCGAATTGATATAAAAGCTTTTAAATATATTTCAAACAAAAACATATGCACATTAATGACCATCCGTTTCTAAAACAGACCACCTATGATATGTTAATGGAACGAAAGTATATTGTAATGTTTTATTCGCAAACAGAATAATGAATATGTTGACAAATTTTAAATTATTGGGGCGCCAATCGTTCTAACAGTATTCAATCAACATAACATTGTACATAGCTATACCTAGGTGACTATCAAATTGTCGCTAATAACTGCAACAAATTATGCCGGCGGTACAGACGCCCGGAATGTCTACGAGTACCTAATACACTGTCAAGATTAGGATGGCATGTTTCAACATTTGGAATTCCAGTAAACCCGGTGGCTGTACCGCCAGCATAATTTATAGCAGCGATAATGATTACGTCCTCATCGCTGCGTTGTACTCAGCGCTGACGGTCGTGATCTTTATAAAGGATTTGCCGGCATGAATTACATCGCTGACACTGGAGTCAAGTGTTTACCAAAATTATTACATATTATATTTAAAAACAAGCAGGTTGCTGAAGAAGGACGTGAAGCCGAGGCCAGCGCGCCCCCGGGCCCCGCGCGGCGCTCGCACGCACACACTCACACACCGCACTCCCCGCATTCACAGAACCAGCGTTGGATGCGAGCTGCCGGTATCAATTATATTAATATTTTAGTGGGCTTACTTTAAACATCACTTTTCAAATTAAATCAGATTCTGATTGATGCTCTTGTTTTGATAAAAGATGCTGGTTATGATAAGCGCAGTACTATGTTCTAATGTAGAACCTAGTTACGGCGTTTATCGTTAGGACGACGATACGGGTCCATTGTAAATTAAAAAAAAAATTTCGGGACCTCATACTTGTTCACTTCTTACAAGATGAATAGAAATAGTGTCCTTTCAAGGAAGTGCTTCTAATAAAATTCTATTTTGATAATGATCTCTAGTTCAAACGTCGCATGCAATGTGCCAGCTGTACCACCCCCACGATTATTTATGAACAGTGGCGGCGGAGGTGGTGGTACATAGCTAGTGGTACGTGTACAGCGGGCAACATGTTAACATGTTGGTGGTTGAGTGACTAGCATTCCTCTTTTCCACTGGACCACTTGCAACCCCTCCTACATTTAATCACTATTTCGCCCCCCAGACATCGGACAGGACGAGTCTGTTCTAAAGAGTTATTCTAATTATGAAACTAAAATTGGCAAATTCCAAATTCAATAGATGTTTAAGGAATAGTTTCATTCTCTCGACGCCAATGTAACGTCATTATTATATAACAATATTTTAAAATTAAACTTATTATTGGCACGATCATTGGCTTGGTAATACTCTAAGCAAACTGTTGCTGCAATTTGACGAAATTCATGCAGCTGTTTAAACTTTATTTATATTCACAGATAGCGAGAGCGGTTTACGCGGACGTGGCATGCGATCACGAGGCCGACCCTCACGAAGATCACACTACATGAGGTTTTAGCTTATAAGAATAATTAAGAAGTTATAACATTTCAGAGACTTTACTTCCTAATTGATAAAATTCCATGGTTTGTACATTGGAAGTTATCTTTAAATCCTAGTATAGAAACTGAACGATTGTTTTCAAAGAGGTTTAATGAGTTTAAAGTAAAAGTAATTTCTTGGTTGTCTTTAAGAATAGCTTTCATTCTAATTGAAAGTGCAACAAGACAAACAGTTCATCAGTTTGTCATAAAAAATATACATACCGTTTACCGCTATGACGTCGACGTTTTGTTTAAATATTTCAGTATGCTGAATTCAGAATGATTACATTAAAAGTATTTCCTATTAGCGAGAGGTAGTTCTTTTTAGTATGCCCTAAAAGACTTATTTTTTGTAGCCGTCGACACTCACAACGGGGGACCTTTTGTACAGTCGAGTTCATTGATATACAAGCACTGATATGGATCCAATTTTCATATTATGAGCATCAAAATGTTTAAAATTTCGCAAAATCATTAAAACCACATTTAAACACTACAATATTATATGCCTGTACATTTGACAATGTAGTGTAAGTTGTCATACAAAAGCCTATGTACACGACGACTTTATGCACTGTCGACCCGTGTTACATGAAATTTGAAGCTCATTTTCTTCACTGCAGAACGTGAAAAAGCAAGTTGTTTGCGTTTGTGTAGATACTGACGCACAGCGAAAGCGATAAATACGCGCACGAATCTGAGTTTGTAGCGTTGTACCATGTAACTGCGCAGTTTTAGTGATATAAACGCAAGACCTAATGTATAAACGTGTGCATAGGTAGTCAGATTTTGTTGTATTTAAGGCCTGTGGACGGCGCGTGATAAAGTCGTTGTGTGCCTAGGCCCTATTGAGTCTAAAGTTTGACAAATTATTGATATGTTGTTATGATTAAATGCACTTTTTTAGCAGAGCTGAAACAGCCGAATATGGCAACATTTGCACTCGGTTGTACTACTTATTTATTTAAATGTCTTGTTTATATACATGTTAGACTGGTTCAACTATCGTTACATAATACCTTTTACTTCCTGATCTTTTTATACATCAGATTACGTTATACTTTAGATACGTAACATATAATTAATTTCAGTACTACTCATGCAAATAGTGTATAGATATTGAAAACTTAAATACAGTGAATATGAATAATTTACGTCTTAACTAAATGCGTGAGAGTATTGTATTTTGTATGGTTTGGTACTCTTGGGTTAATAAATAATTATCTTTTAAACCTAATTATGTAGTATTCTGCCATTTTTGTTCGGTCCATCCAGTTGACTTGTGTCACAGGCTCGAGCCAACTACGGCTGTATTCCCAACAAGAACCTTGGTCGTATCAATTTTATATTAATATTGGAGATATAAAATCGTATTTATAGATTCCAAAACAGCCTAGGATCCCGCTTACCTACAAAAGAATGTGATGCTGTGTTCACCTACAAGTTTTGAAAGACCAACAACAACCTAAAGAGAGAATTAAATTAAAAGAAAACAAGGCCTCCGAGTTTGTCACCGGATCTTCTCGGTGGTTCTTGGTAAATCACTATGCTGCCGAGAGGCCGCTGGCCGCGGGACGGGGATGGCTGGGAGCGATGACAGCCACGGCAAAGGACTGCGTTATTGTCCGCGGTTCGAAGCACAAATAATTGCCTTGTTATGCGTTTAAATTATTATACAGTCCATTGCTCAGTCTACGTTTGTTCCTATTAACACCCGTAGGATAATTCTCATCATTTCCAGTGGTAGATAAAAAACTATAAGATCATCACGCGGCGAGCCTATTGCCATATACCGGGCACAATTCCTTAACGCGTATATCAGATTTAAAAAAATAGTAGACATATTTTAAACAAGGTTTATACAAAATAAATGATTTCGTTTGAAACCATACTTGGAACTGTCGATTGCCGATTGAAGGGCCTCTGACCGATCGGCCTCAAATTAGTAAAGGGCCCTACTGGCGAACACGATTTCATTTGTGTTTTCCATTCTTTAAGGTAGTAGGTATTAATTATAAATACACTAATTAAATTTTTAAGTTGTGACCAAAGGCCTTGTGGCCGTAAGGGCACGTGCTAAGTCTGTGAGCCGAGAATGAAGTACTGTACGACAACATCTTAAAGCACGCTTGTTTGTATTCATTCTCCTCTCCATAAATTTGGTATGAGTGTTTAAACTTGTACGCCTGAACAGTCACGAGCAAAAAAATGTGAGCATTTTAGTACTTTGTCATAGTAACGTCTGTATCAAGTCTTTATAATTGCAATCTTTTTAAATTATAAATGCAAATGATATTATGTATTCAATTCTTTGTCTTACATCTGTATTTCTTCGAAAGTTCAGATTGACGAATATTCCCAATAGAATATTCCTAAATGAATATTATATTAAAAATAATGTAATATTTAAATAAGATATTCATAATTAATAACTAAAAGTCATACAATTCATACGTGACTATTAGAATCAAACTATTATAACTTTATAGTAGGTATTAATTATTTCATGTTAACTAATGTTAAATTTGACGACGACGAGACGTGGAGTGGGCAGGCAGGCCCCTACAAGATGAACCGATGACCTGGTGAGGGCCGCGGGTAAAAGTTGAATGCGTACAGCACAAAACAGGCGTTGTGGCCGCCTTTAGGGTAGGCCTTTGTCCTGCAGTGGACGTCTTTCGGCTGAAGATAGAATGACTTTTATGTATATGATATGTATAAATTAATTCATTCATTTTCAGAATTCTGCAAGACGAATAGCTCTTCGAAACTCCAAAAAAATATCAATGTTTATACAATTGTTTTCAATATTCCGTATACCATAACATTATGGACCAATGCGATCACACAGTGTGAATAACAATTCTGCTTTTAAAAACCACAATTATTATTCAGTATTTCCTACTTGTTGCTATGTTGTTGTACTTAATTAACATTTACATATAAGTATTTATCGGTTGAACATACACTTCATAATTAATAATTTGATGTTGCTGGCAACACTACTCTATGTAGCTCAACACAAACAAAATGGTGGTCTTACCAATATGCCATATCCATTCCGTTCTTTTGTACTACGTGTACTAGAGAAACAATTTTTCTAATTTGATGACCGCGGCGTTAGCGGGATTGTTTGTGTTATATATATAATAAAAAGCACTTCACATAAAGTAATAAAGTGTCTTCTCTATTATATAATAACTCAAATGCCATATCTGTAGGAATCACACATATCAACACTTACGAGTCTCATCCATTTCTCTTTATATGTATGTTATGTGTATTTCTGTGTCAAGCCTATAAATGCATTGATTAACACAAAGCAGTGCAGTGGATTTAGCAATTCCTCGCAAATGATATCCTAAGCCCCCTGTGGTACAGAGTGTACCTGTGACCTAATCGTTATTAAAAGTGCTCTCTGTCTTATAATAACATTGAACCCGCACTCGATGAAGCGTAACTCTGCAATGCGAAGATTGTGAAAATCCAGTGTAAATGTTCTAAGGCCCGTATTACAGAAGGTAGATCAGTCGGGATTCTTTTTTTTAAGAATGATTTTATACTAAAATGTTAGTTTTAAAACTAGATTCACGATTGATTTTCGTTCTGAAATACGAGCCTAAGTCAGTAACATTAGTTAACTTGAAAATCTTAGAATGGAATAGTCTGTAAGGTAAATTTTTCCAATTGTAAAAGTAATTCTTCTGAAATAAATAAAAATGTAAGTGTAAAATTTCTTTTTTTCACAAATTACCTATGTTCTTTATTGGTTGAGTATTCACCACAAGCAAATCAAGCATCATCATCGTCTTATGGCGATGCTATTAGTATGCGATCGACGACCAAAATTTTATGTCGTTGGAGGAGCCATTGTTTAGCCTCCAGTGTCAGCTGGTGTAGGCCTTCCAATACGCCGCTGAATTTCCCAGTGGCCTAAGCCTTCCTTTTGTTGCCGTTGGAGGCAACTAAGAAAAAGCGGCCATTCTTAATTCGACTAAGAGTCGCCATGGGTTTAATTTTTTTATTACCCATCGGCCACCAGTGGTGTCACTCTAGAGAACTGGGTAACAGAACTGTGGGCTCCCGAAGTTGAGTAGACACTACTTCACGAATGCCTGTGCATGTGAATGTGTCGGCAATAGAATTACTGAATAACTATTATAGGAGAAACATTTGAAACAAAAAGAATGGATAGAACATGTTATTTTTTCATAGTAGTCGTGCTGAGCAGAAAAAATAAACCAATTCATGTTTAAGATTTTGGCTAAATTTAAGGATGAAATGACAAATGGTGTACAAAAATATATTTTCATAGCCACCATATCTGTCATTATAATAACTATCATGTTAAGATATAGGTTGGTACTTAAAGTAAGATAAAAATCCTGCATAGTACAGAGATACCTATTTACAAACTAAAACTAGATCAATAGGCTCAGCCCAATGTACTCTGTGACTCTGTCTCAGTATACATGTAAGCAATGATTTACGTTGAAGATATTATACATTAATTTCTTCACTTTAACAATAAAGTATTCAATTATTAGTTTCCTTACTTCAAGGTTTATTTTCTAAATATTTATAAATGTCATTTACTGTCTACCCCATGAAGGTATCTAGGATAATGGTGTATTATTTTTTAATGTTTTAGACAAAGGAATCTCAAAATGAATAAGTATAACTTGTGTGACCTTGGTTTAAGACAAAATATTAGGTACCTGGTTTATTTGTGTATCCTTTGTTTACATCAAGGAGTACATATTATCATCATTTACTTATTATATTAGAATCTAAGGTCTAACATTTATGCAAGTTTTGTAAATCCTAATGTTGTATGTGCCAGCACAAGTTGCTTTTACATGTTTTAACTTCACTTTTTACTTTTGTAATAAAAATGAAACAGCCAACATGTTTTTATTTTGTTTATTGTATCAATACAGAAATAATTACATGCCTAAACCAAACAGAAACATTGCAATTTTTAACCATATTATGTGCTATATTATAACACAATGTAAAAGTGCCAATAATCTATAATAAATCACCATATTAACATAATACATCATCTATATGCTAAACCTTATATTTAAGTTCCACCATATGGTCAGATAAATCAACACAATAGCAAAGTACATTTATTATTAAATTATAGAAAAGAAGTTAATATCCATATACATTTTCGTCAGAAAATGCTATGTAGAGGAAGAAGTCTTCGTCATGGTGCTCCTGATAAAGAGATCCCATAGTGGCAGATGTAGGTGGAATTACATTATTGACAAAAAAGAACAATGCATCTTCAGGTCGTAGGTGAATGCGTTTTCGGATCAAAAAATAAAATTGTCCGACAGTTAAATCGGACGGCACCAAGTACTTCTTTTTATCGAGGTCTCCGAGTCTAGCCTTCGGGGCTTTCTCAACAATTACAGGAACACGATCCGGATACTTCCTGCGAATTTTTTCGCCCTCGGTCTTTCTCTTTTCAAAGGAGTGTTCTTCTTTATATTGGAACTTCATTTTGAGACGATGCGCACTCTGCAATTTCCAAAACTATCACAAGTATAGTGGGATCTGATATTTACTGCGACTTGTTTTTTGTTTTTGCGTTATTTGACTAAAAGGCAATGACGCAATCAGCTGATATGACAAGCATAATAGAATAATACACTGTACGTTTTTTAATATTGGCAATTTATTTCTTTTTCATTATTCGTACCGAAAATTTACACACTGCCCATTTCGTGTGAAGTGAAGGAAGGTTAGTCGTATAAACGCGCCACTTATGCTCTACTTCCCTTCCCACACTATCACTGCCCGGCGTTCCCTTCATTGGCGGTTTTATGAGCGGGTGTCAAAGTATGTATTGTAATCTTTGAGTCAAAGGACTGGCAGCGCGAGCAACATTGCCTATTTATATACTGAGCAAGCTCGTCTAGAAAGTGGCGGCAGTGAGTGGCATAATTTAAATAGGGTTAGGCTTTAGATCAGAGGTTTCCAGACTTTTATTCATATAGACCACTTTCAAAATATAGCTGGTTCCGGTGGACTCCCTGCAAATACATTTCTATTCCCAAAACTCGACAAAAATGTGGGAATTAGATCTAACTATGAAAATATGCGTTGCGGCTGAGTTCCAACCACGAATTTATAGTTTTCATAAAAAAGGGAGAATTGATTGGTTAATTAATTAATTAATTGTGCTGTGAGTGGATGTGAAAAAAGTAAAGTTGGCCAATCAAAAAAGTGATTCCATCCAACTTTACTTTTTTGACAGCATTGATTGGTTCCTTATGCTGTCCTCACAGCATAAGGAACCAATCAATTCACTTCTTCTTCTTCTTTAAGTTATGGCTTTACACTAATTTTAAGTATATTTTGCCAGTGTCCAGTGCGATATATAATCGTGTTTGTTTAAATTAATTCAACTCCCCGATGAACTTAATGACAACGATGATAATTAAATTAATGGACGAGTTTTGGCGGGAAGTCGAAGAGTAATGTTGTCAATTTGTTTTAATTTCCAAAACTTGAGTTATTTCGACTAATGATGTGTAATGTTGGTGGAATATTAATCATTATGTGTTCTTATACGTGCATTAGTGAAGGTAATTGTAACAAAGTGATAAAACGTGCCTTTTCGACTTCCCTCAAAACGGCCGTTGCAATTGGTATGTAAAGTATCCACCGCTTTATATCCAGGGTGGGGTATTTCATTAATTTCATTATCATCGTAGTCATCAAATTAATCGGGGAGTCGAATTAATTTAAACAAACACGATTATATATCTCACTGGACACTGGCAAAATACATTTATAATTAGTGTGAAGCCATAACTTGAAGAAGAAGAAGAAGAGTAAAGTTTATCCTTGGCATTCGTATTTATATTGGTGAAGAATCAAACAAGTTCATGCAACATTGCAAGCACACTCACCACAAGTCATATTTCGTACCTTTGAACAACACGTCTGAACAAGCGTTGCAGACGGCGGCGGCGCTTTGTAAGTCTCGACACGTTGTACTGAATATGTAAGTTTTTACAAGTAACTGTCGCTGCGCTTCTTAAAATAGGCAGATAGCCTACATTGATAAGTGAAGCTTTGATATTCTTCACTACCGAAAGCAAATAAATTTTCGTGTACCTCCGCTTACGAATTGTTAACCCCATTTTTTTATCACATCAACGTAGACCCCCGTCGAGTCTCCCATGGACCCCTGGGGGTCCACCTGGACTACTTTGGGAACTAAGGATATAGACAGATAGAAGAGTAGATATCTTGATTCATTGTAAATAAATCAACCCACTAAAATTAGACTCAGTATTGTCAGCTTATGAAAACATTTAGAAATCACTCTCAGATTTCATTAGACAGACCTTAGACGAAGAATGCATAGTCGGCGCATATCGCCTAGGTAACGTGTCAATTTGTAAATCTGCGTTAGTGTGCGTGAGTAGGCAAGTGATTACTGGTACATGATTTATCGATAAGAAAATACATTTTATGATTTTAAAATATTTACTTCATGCAAAATCATAATTGACACATCTAAATTATGATTTTGAATTACTAATTAAAACGAATCCTTAAACATTGATATTAGTATGTACAAATTAATACAATAGTAAAGCCTCATTGGTCTTGTAAAGGGCATAGTGATCATTTGATCTAATGCACTATAAACTTGACGGACGATTTAGCGCAGTGGTTAAGAGCTTAGGTCGCTCCACCTACTGTGTTTAATAGTCGCGGGTTCGATTCCCGCACGGGACAAATCTTTGTGTGATCCACAATTATTTGTTCCGGTGTGGGTATTTGTGTGTGAATTTTCATGTTTGTAAACGCACCCACGACACAGGAATAAATCCTAGTGTGGGGCTACGTTTTATAAAAAAAAAAAAAAAAAAAACTTTGTAAGTCTCAGGGTAATATGATTCTTAAAACTACATACGTTCGGTATCGTAATTTTTGCAATGGACTGCTACGTAGACTCAAAGCAGCATATGAACAATCTGAATTCTCAAAGACGAAAAGCAACCCCAAAGCCACTTGGGATACAATCCGTAAAATTACAAATATGCAGCATGACAAGAGAATAGCTTTGGAATTGCTCAAAATCAAAAACAACCCCGATCAATCTGTCAATTATGTAAATTCTTTCTTTGCTGGGATTGGAAGAGATTTGGCCACTAGTATGACATCTTCGGGCCGCCGCGATATTCCACCGCTAGGATTAGCGGATAGCATATCACCAGTTAACTCGTTAGTCATATTACATGTTGATGAAGCTGAAACAGAACGCATCATAATGAGTTTGAGAGAGGACTGTGCGGTGGGTTGGGATGCTATTTCCTCTAAGATATTAAAAGCGTCACGTGCTACTCTAGTTCCATTAATTACATATATTTGTAATCTTTCAATAGATAATGGCGTTTTCCCCTTAGCTCTAAAAAAGGCAGTTGTAACTCCTATACACAAGAGTGGAAACAGAGACGATGTTAATAACTATAGGCCAATATCGGTACTTCCCGCACTCTCTAAAATACTGGAAAGAGTCTTGAATAATAATTTGGTAAATTTTTTACAAAATCAAAATATTATTGCTAATAACCAATTCAGTTTCCGTGCGGGAGTATCTACTGACGATGCTTTGATAAGTCTCACTAACTGTATAGTTAAAAACATAGATAACAAGCGCAAATGCATTGGGATATTCCTCGATTTGTCAAAAGCTTTTGACACCGTCTCTGTCCCCATTCTTTTGTCGAAGCTGGAAAAAGTAGGTGTGAGGGGAATAGTTTTGGACATTTTCAAGGATTACTTAACTGGACGTATGCAATGTGTTAAAATAGGAGACTGTATTAGCGGAGAAGAGCCACTTTTGTACGGGGTACCGCAAGACAGTATCCTGGGACCAACTCTCTTCCAAATTTATGTCAATCATCTCTGTCAATTGAAACTACCAAACTGTGAGATAATTGCATATGCTGATGATACCGCGCTAATCATTTCTGGTGCAGATTGGCCTGAAACGAAAAGATACGCTGAAAAGGGGTTAAAAGTAGTAATGGATTGGCTCTACAGAAACCTTCTTACAGTTAATCTTGAAAAAACAAAATTTATAACATTTACAAACTCATTATCTCATAACCCACCGCAAAATTTCTTTTTGAAGGCACATACCTGTCACTTTTTCCCCCCCGCAAACGATTGCTCATGTACAGTGGTAACTCGAACCGCAGAAATTAAATATCTTGGCGTTCAAATTGATCAACGACTAACTTGGCATGCGCATATACAGTCACTCGCTCCTAGATTAAGAAAACTAATTTATATATTCAAAAAATTACGCCAATCTGCAAATAAAGACACACTAAAACTTATCTATTTTGCGCTTTGTCAATCTCTCCTAACATACAGCATTGTAGCGTGGGGAGGGGCATCAAAAACTGCCTTTCTTGAGCTCGAAAGAGCCCAAAGAGCAGTCCTAAAGGTGAAGACCTCGAAACCGTTTAGGTACCCAACTACTGATCTCTACCATGAGTGCCAAGTTCTCACTGTAAGGCAACTTTATATACTCCGAACAATATTAAAAAAACATAAGTCACTAATCTTTAGGCCGCAATTGATTAAAAGTAAACGCAGATATCATCCAGTGTGTAATATGGTAAAACACAGAACGACCTCGGCGAGCCCCCAATACTACGTCTTACATGCCCGACTATACAACAAAGTCCACAAAACTTTGGATATTTACTCTTTAAATTATAGGGAAGTAAAATGCAAGGTTACAAAATGGCTGAAAACTTTAAACTATAGTCATACCGAAATGCTGCTTAACAGTATGCTTTAAGCACATTTGATTATGTAAAGAATTGCACTCCTATATTAACCTACATATCACTATCAATACCACATCTACATAAACTCACATCTCACACACGTAACACAATACACACATCACACACGTAACACAACATACACACATCACACACCACCACACATAAAAAACTCAGACAAGTTAAAAAAAGGATTCCTTACCGTAACTTTAATTAGTGTTATGTAACCTGTGAAAGAACACTGACTCCCAAAACACAGGTTGTTACCTAGTTTGGAAGGCAGAGGTTACCAAAATGTATGTCATTAATTACCAGTCTGTATTTAGCCACTAGGAATCTTTGTATTGTGATCCCTTATTACTGGTACTGAATAAATTATTATTATTATGTATATATTTATTAAGTATAATTTCTTATAAAATATATATAAAAATATAAAATACAAATATTCTTATATATATTGTATAAAAAAAAATGTGCTCCACCGACAGCAAGGTCTACGACCCAAGCTACCGGTGGTCAGGGCTCCAAAGAGAGGAACCTCCTCACAATGCGTGCCGTGTCCAACATTACTGCCTTCTGTATCAGGCCCTTCACCCAACTGCCTAGCGAGAGCTTCTCAAGGTGTTTATCGAAGCTCTTCGCTATAAGGCCGTTGACTGAAACGACCATCGGAATAATGATAGTTGAATCAACATTCCACATGGCGGTAACCTCATGGGCCAGGTCCAAATATTTAGATAATTTTTCTTTTTCGGCCTTCACAAGGTTCTCATCATGCGGAATGGTGACATCAACTAGCATTACATGACGCATCGATCGATCTATTATCACGATATTAGGTTTATTGGCTACAATAGTCCTGTCCGTGATAATAGATCGATCCCAGTAGAGCGTGATATTACCACTTTCGAGAACTGGAAGAGGCTGGTACTGGTAGTACGGTACTTCAGAGTCCACAAGGCCATATTTAAGAGCAAGTTGCTGATGGATAATTCTAGCCACTTGGTTGTGTCTGTGCAAGTACTCTCCGGTAGCAAGACGAGAACAACCGGAAACTACATGTCTAATAGACTCACCGGGACGGTGGCATGCCCGACAAATGTCAACCGTGCCGTCCTTTAGGATGTGCTTCCGGTAGTTGTTCGTCATGATAACTTCGTCCATAATTGCAAAGACAAACCCTTCAGTTTCCCCAAAAAGGTTGCTGAAGCGTAGCCAGTTCACGGAAGCGAGCTGGTCCACATCAGGCCCTGTAAGAGCCCGATAGAACCGTCCGTGTAGCTCCTTGCCCTTCCATATGGCTGTGCGGTCCGAAATACTTAATACCTGGGGCCTTCGCCAGTTCTCGTTTGCCAAGGAAAGCGGAGTTAGGCCTCTATCGATTGCGGCAACATCTCGATACATCACCACGGATACACTCAAAAAGTACTGTCTGAGATTGCACACCTCGCGGTTGTGTAGAGTCTTAGCGTTTAAAAACCCACGACCACCGCATTTCCGCGGGATGTTCAACCTCATAACAGATGACCGCGGGTGATGCATACGATACGCTGTCAACAATCGACGGACCTTTCTATCCAGGGCATCCAGTTCAGATTGAGTCCACCTTAGTATGCCAAAAGAGTATGTAAGAACAGGCATGACCCAACCATTGAAAGCTCGGACCTTATTTCCACCTGATAGAAGGCTTTTTAACACTTTTATCAGGCGGGCAAAGAACCGATCTTTCAATGATTGTTTCATATCCTGTTCAGCTATACTTAAGGCTTGTGACATACCAAGATACTTGTAAGAATCCATTTCAGAGAGAGACCTGAGGGATATATCTTCAGAGAGCTGTAGATTAAAAGAATCTTCAACTCTCCCTCTTTGTACATGGATGACCGCACACTTGTCTACTCCAAACTCCATTCCGATGTCGTTGCTAAAATTGCCGGTTATTTTGAGCAACTCCATCAGGTCTGTTTTCTTCGAAGCGTACAACTTGAGGTCATCCATGTACAGTAGATGAGATATAGGCTCACTCTCCCTCCGCAAATGGTAACCTAGCTTTGAATCCTTAAGTATAGCACTTAATGGATTCAAAGCTAAGCAGAACCACAACGGACTCAAACTGTCGCCCTGAAAGATACCCCTGCTTATCTTTATCAAGTCCGACGAACCAGAAAGGCCTCCACAGCCTGGGTGACGAAGAACTGTGGTCCACTGCCTCATACACGAACCGAGGAAAGAGCACAGCGCCGGGTGTACTCTGTACAGCTCTAGCACCCTCCCCAGCCATGTATGAGGCACCGAATCATAGGCCTTCTTATAGTCAATCCAGGCCATGGAGACATTCTTTCTGGATCGTCGCACCTGTTGGCAAATGGCCATATCAATGAGGAGCAAATCCTTTGTACCCCGGGACCCCCCCTTACAACCATTCTGAGTAGGCGATAGAATATGCTGTGCCTTAAGGTGATTATTGATTTTTATTCTCAGAATGGATGTAAGGAGTTTATAGACCGTAGGTAGACATGTAATCGGTCTATAATTTTTAGGTTCCGAAGTGCTGCCAGATTTGTAAATCAAGTGAGTGACACCCGATGTCATAAAGCTAGGGAGCGATCCCAATTGAAGAGCTTCTTGGAATTGAGTCGCTAGACGAGAATGTGAGCCCTGGAGCCTCTTTAGCCAGAATGCGTGCAGTCCATCCGGCCCCGGACTTTTCCAGTTCGGCGCCGCACGAACCGCACAGGCCAGATCTTCACGGCTTATGACTACGGGCTCGATTTCCTGAATGGGCCCACAGGATCGTCCAACAACATCAAACCATTCGCCCTCGGAGTGACTGACGGGCACTGACCAAATTTTACGCCAAAACTCGGCCATCACGGCCGCATTTGGCAAGTGCACGTCAGTCATTCTCTCTTGGGGGCGCTCCCAAGCCTGGTATACACTCCTTTGATTCGTCTGGAAGGTGCGATTCACGTGGTATCTATCTGCTCTCGCCTTATACCTGCGAATCCTCTTCGCCCATGCATAAACTTTTTGCTTCCAGTAGTCTATGCGTTCCGCGACCCCTGCCACATAGTCCACAGGAGCCACTCCTGTGCCTGCAAAGGCTTGGGCCACTAAACGCATAACTCTCGGGCGGTTGTTTCCAGCCTGGAAGCACAACAATTTCGCTATGAGTGTCCTAGCCATATTTATACGCCGCTCTATTCTGCACTGCCAGAATGGTTTAGTATTTGTGGGTTGGGTGGCTCGATGTAGATTAGGAAATCTTACACCTGCCACCCGACACACCGCCACCGCTCCACAGTACAAAATAGAATGGGTATCACATAAGTCCACACTGGTCTCCCAGTGTGGCTTTAAAACATTGTCTAGGGCACTCACAAGCGAAATGTTACGTCTATGCATTGGCAAACGGGGTAGGCATGGTCTTAGGGAAATCGGTGCAGACCGATACTCCGCAAATGCATCCTCCAGAGCTCTCCTCACCTGCTCCTGTAGTTGGTCACTAACACTTACCTGCTCGCTATTTACCTCCTCCGATCGTGCGAAGTTATTTAAAGAGATAGGTTCTTCAACACTTCGCACGTTGAAGTCAGTACGAGCAGGAAGTGCTTCGCAGCGCAGTCGCTCAAGCACTGTGTCATCCAACAACTTGCGCCGCTGGATGGCACGTACTTGATCCGATAGTCGTTGCGCAGTAACGGCGACAGTCGGGTGAAGCCCCTGAAACAGAGACAACAATTTCGGACGGTAAGCGGTGAGGATGGTTCCTCCCTCTGTAGCACCATAGTAGGCCCGCATGACACTCAGATTTAATTCCGGAGTCCATCTCATGCGGCGCACTACACCACCGGTAGCAGGGGCCGTGGGCGGAGCACAATGTCCCGCTGGTCCCAGGCGTGCCGGCAGCGGTGGGCGTCCTCTCCTCGCAGATGTTAATGTAGGTGGAGTCGCCGATATCCCGGTATCGTCGCTAGAGGCCCCAGATGTCGGCGGTGTGAAAAAATCTTCATCCTCCGAAGGCTGGGGCGAGGCGGGCGAGCCGGGCAAAGGTGTTGGGCGTGCGCTAGGTGACCGGGCATCCCGCTGCCGACACAGCCGCACGGGGTTTCTTCGGCTGGGCTCGGCCATTTACAGATGTTATATGTATTTTCTTCCAATACCACATTTTGCGAACCCACGTTCGCATTGTAAAATTTTGCTCTCGAACTGTGTTGTTTTTTGTTGTTTTTTTAATGTCTAAACGGACACTTTCTATATTTCTTCGCAAAAAAAAATTTTATTCACACAAAACGACGTGTCGTTGACAGCAGTTGCCATGGTTATTATTATTATTATCACGTGGTCGTCGGGCCGAATCCTAAGAAGGAAAATAGTAATTTTTCGATAAAAAAAATCCAGTCCGAAGTCTGGCACTGTGCTCGTTATAATATCAATAGCCTCTACTACATGGGAACTTACATTGATGAACGACAAGTGTGTACACAGTACTACTCCCGCTTGGGGAATATAGGCGTGGCGGTGGTTATATTTTTTACATCATATTTACCCTACGTTCGCACGGGCGCTTTTTCAATGCACGTTTGTAAAGCGCTGGAATGAAACAAATTGCTCACAGTACATTTATTTGAAAGCGCTGTAAGGCGCTTCAGCACCACGCAATGAAAAAGCGTTCGTGCGAATGAGGCGTTAGACATGAAGAGGGACGGTAAATTTTTTAGTATAAATGAGCATGGAAGGGTGTGGGGGGCTTGAAATGAAACTCCCGACTTAACAAAATAAACAATGGGCTGTATTCTTTAATTTTTCTTAATTCTATATTCACAATAATCTTCTATTTTCTATATTTACGATCATTTTCTATTTTCTATATTACAGGCCTTCACAGGATTCCGGTTAGTTGCTTCCCCAATTGCGACGTGTATCGACGCGGCCGCAAAAGTGCGCTATTAATATCGATTTCTTTGGGGTCGCAACTAGCGGGACTTCTAGGCTGATCGACCGGACGTGGAGCCTACACGTCCCGGCCGCTCGCCAAGTATTAGAATCATGCTTTACACCTCTATGTACCCACCTTATATATAAAAATACATCTTATGTACTAAACATGTCTTATTTACTACTTATAAATTTCTTTATACAAGCTGATACGTCAGTTACAAATGGTATGGCAAATATCGATAATAGACCACATACGTTGTAGGTACATCAGTGTTCGGAAGACGTAAAATATGCATTTTATAAACCTAGATTAAAACTTTAAATCCAGCCACCACCAGGTCAATAACGTATATTCTTAATATGAACTGCATATTTTGCTATAAAACGTCGTTATGAATGCAATACCAGGCAATAAAGATATACGTGTAAGATGACGATTCCAGCCAAATGTTTAGTGAAACGCTTAATCGTGTTTCTGTGATTCCTTAAATAATCCAATTCCCCGATGAACAATAATTAGAGATGATCGACTTCTTATATTATAAATAGGATTGGTTTAACGACGTTGGAAGGTTAGGCGGACAGGTAAGCATTTAAGAAAAGTGGGCAATATAAACATAAATTTAACAAGTTAACTTGAAAAACAACTATAGACATATTACAAAATTAAATATAGATATTATGATGTACAATAAAATTAACAATAGCTTAAATATATCAATTGTTAGATATTGACAGAATAGTTGATAAATTATAAGCAAGAGGAGCTTTACATTCAATAAGGAAATCGTGTAAGGATGAAAAGCTTTACGAGGACAGGAAAATAAAAAGTGGGTGAGGTCGCCAATTACTTGGCCACACAACTCGCACAACGGTGAGTTTTTTATATTTAAAGTATAAAGATGTAAAGCACTGCAACAATGATTACTTCTAAAACGGAAAAGGATAGAAGCCGTTTTCTTAGTAAATTTTAATTTGGAGAACCAGGGTTTGGTTGGGACTACAGGTTAAATTTTCCGATAAAATTTGGCCTTGTGTAAATTTGATGTGACCCAATCACGATTCCAATTTTCAATTACCTGTCTATGTGAAAGTAGAAGAATGTCATTACAATAAACAGTACTGTCTAAACGGCCTTCGGGGCTTGCTAGTTTTGCGAGGCCATCCACAGTTTCGTTGCTCTGAATAGCCGAAAGTCCAGGAATTCAGGCCAGCAAAATAATTTACCGGATTCATATGTTTGCTAAATGGATTAGCATGCAGAGATTGCAAGCAACTAAGAGAATCAGTAAATATAATGGAGTTGTTTATACTGTTACGTGGCGGGGTAAATAAATGCCGAATAATATGCGAAGTACTTCATTAGGCACTGTAAGCACAAAACAGTTCGTAAAACACTAGTACACACAAGCACTAAACACACACTAGTACTCCTCTCGTTAGTACTCAAATACTGCTTCCAAGTCGCTGAGTCACTCGTAGTATCAGTATTTCGTTGCTAAGGTCGCCGGTGTATTCCACTTAGATCGCTTGTTCTCCGATTTGTGCGTCCCTGCGCTCTGTGTTCCTTTTATACTCATATACTAGAGTAGATGCGAACTCTCTAAGTACATCGATAGAAAGTACTTCGAACAATAGCCGGCGCGCCCCACAAAGCGGTATTATTATTACATACCTATTTGTACGTGAACAACTAAGTATTTTTTTACCGCAACCGCGCGCCGGCGTTAATTAAAGGGGAGGAACCTTCTAGATGTTTTAGCACTTAAGCGCGGATTCTAGATCTTTCTTGACTAATCGATAAGGGCCCTAAGGGTGTGTAATGCGTTTTGAAATTAACATCATCCGAAAAAGGGTTTACACGATATCAGGATGTATTGAAGTCGTAACAATACTATGGAGAATAATGTAATTCAGACATTCCAAAACATTATAATGCATGCATTCCGCAGTATAATTACTACACACAGAGGGATATTTAAACAATTTAAAAAATCCAGTGAAATGACGCTAAAAAAGCAGCACCCACATTGTTACGTACAATATCTCCCTCTCCTGTCGATTTGGACGCATCCAAAAATAAAATTTCCATTGCGTCAGCATTCTGTTAAATGTACCATGAAGGTAGGATTATAAACGCAGTTCAACCGTACACTTTTTTTGGACACTTGGTACCATTTAGGTAACCAATTTAAAAATCTTTGTTTCTACATGGTTCGAACTTCTTTTTTATTTAAAATTTATGACTTGTAATTTTGACGTAGGCTCCACGCAAATTTATCGGTTAATATTTGTTTGCCTAGTGACTGTTTTCTCGGAGACTTTTAATTTGTTTTCAATTAATAAAAAGATATATAATTAAAATGTTTGGGAAAACGTGGGTGACGCACAACTAAAATGACGTGCTTTATATCGAAATGCAAATCTTATTGGTGTAGAAAAGCAGATGAAGCTAAATAATGTAAGCTTCGGCCGGTGACTTGGTTTTGCTGTATCATGGTAAAGAAAAATGTATAAAAAAAACATGTAACTAGTTT
Organism: Phalera bucephala; assembly: GCA_905147815.2. NCBI lineage: Eukaryota > Metazoa > Arthropoda > Insecta > Lepidoptera > Notodontidae > Phalera > Phalera bucephala. The sequence goes on along the minus strand of LR990623.1, from coordinate 17,897,143 downwards.
GAAGATGCATAATAAATATACCAGATTGACTGTTTTCCCTGAGCATAAATGATTAGATTTAGATAGAATCTTAACAATCGTACTCTCAAAGAGATTAGTCATAATTATTGGAAATTTTTTATCGATATCGATAGAATTTTCTTAAATTGGTGATTAAATAATTGTTTCCGCATGTTCTTTTTTTGTTTTAGTATGCCTACAGATATTGCAGCCTAAATGAATAGTGTTTTTATGCAATACTCAATTCAAATTCAATTCAAAATTCATTTATTCCACGATAAGTTATACAAATAGCTCTTGTTCTAGTTGAAACCAGTACTATTAATTATATTTAAGAAAGAGATTAACGTTGACGGCTATACTAGTATAAACTGTGTCACAGCCGTCAGCATCTTTGACCCTTAATGGTTTTGTAGAGGTACACAGTTCAATTTGTATACTTACGTATATGACGAATAGATTATAAGTAATGAATGAAGTAAAAATATTCAATAAAAATAAAATCGGATTAAAATAACAAAAAATTATTCAAAATATTAAAATTAAAAAATAAAAAACATAAAAAATTTAGCAATATTTAAGGGTATAAAATTATAATGAAAATTAAATATGAAATTACCACATGCGCAAAATATCTATATTAAAGTTAAGTCTGTTATGCCTGTATGATTTCCTCAGTTTGGTCATAATTTAATTTTTGAAGCCATTTACGTACAATATCTTTGCATTTTTTGAAGGGCAGAGAGTAGATATTATTCACTCTGTGTGCCACATTATAGAGACGATTACTGATGACGTAGTACTGGCGTCGGGCAAGAGCAGTTCTATGGGGGGTCATTGTACAAACCCTGGATTTGTTGCGATTAGAAATCGGTTGAAAATGAACATTTCTATGCTTCCGGAGAATGGCAGACAAGATGAAAAGTTGTCTAACTGTTAGCACGGAGCACTCCCCATAAAGATCCTCAGTACCATATCGACGTGGTTTGCCAAGTATTACTTTCAGTATAGATCTTTGAGCACGTTCTAAGGAAATCATAGTAGTCTTGGCGGTACCGCCCCACGTAGCAATGCAATATTGCATTAGACTTTGTGCAAGAGCATAATAAACGCATAAGAGGGTTTTAAAGTCAGCAGAGTTTCTAAGTTTTCTGAATACGGGAATCAACTTACGTATACGACAAGTTAGATTACTGATATGAACTGACCAATTAAGGTAGCAATCTATAGTTAGACCCAAATATTTGATATTAGAGGCACGCGCAAGTCTTGGACAATTGCAATCGTTCACAAGTTCACAAGTGTGCGCTCTGACAGAAAAATCTGCTGGTGTTGGAACGATGAGTGAAGGTAATGTATTTGGTTTTGTCTACGTTCCATGTCAAGAGGTTATCAGTAAGCCAGCTTATCACCTGTCTAAGTGCCCTCTCCGCATTATGCTTAGCATCATCCCAACTCTTACCATATACCAACAAAGCTGTATCATCAGCATACGCGATGATATTGCCGTTGGGTATCGTTTTTGTACATAAATTATTTACGTACAGTAGAAAGAGCGTGGGACCTAGAACGCTGCCTTGAGGAACTCCAAAGGAAAGGGGCATATTGGCGCTGGTGTAATCACCAATTTTTACGCACTGGGTGCGGTTAGTAAGGTATGAGCGAAAAATATCCAATACTATTCCCCGTATTCCGCTAGACTCCATTTTCGTAAGCAATATGGGAACAGAAACAGTATCAAACGCCTTTGATAGATCAAGGAATACGCCAATAACTTTAAATGAACTGTCCAGGTTTTTTGCAATCATCTCTGTAAGTAGTAGAGTTGCGTCTTCCGTTGATTTATTTTTCATAAAGCCGAATTGATTTGCAGCTATAATGCTATTCTTTTGTAGATAATTAGTAAGTCTAATATTGAGAAGTTTTTCTAGAATTTTGGAGATGATAGTGAGAACTGATATTGGTCTATAATTATCGACACAGTCTCTGCTCCCAGACTTGTAGATAGGATGAACCAAAGCCCTCTTCAGAATATCAGGAAAAACACCCGTCGCAAAGCATAAATTAAACATGTGTGAAAGAGGAGAAATTAAACTACTTCGAGCTTTTTTGATTACTAGCGTCGGTATGTTGTCAGCGCCTGTAGCAGAATCATCTTTTAGATTTGTTATAATGGTTTCGATCTCACCCGGGCTAGTGTCGTATAACGCCATAGAGTCTCTTTGACAACGAGATCGTAATTCATGGTTAGTGCTCGACACATTCGACTGCGTTATCCCACCTGTATGTAATATCGCATTCGCAAGAGATGCACCAATTCCTGCAAAATATTCATTAACCATGTTTACAGATAGATGAGAATCCGGATTTAGGTTAAGCAGCGCATTGGGTATAGATGCACGCTGTCTGAGGTTAACTACCTTGTTAATCGTATTCCACATACCCTCTGGATTATTTTTATTTTTCTCAAACTCGGATTTCTCATAGGCAATCTTTAATTTTTTCAATAAATAATTATAAAAGTTCCGATATCTTGTGTACGTTATATGTAAAATCGCATTGTTAGGATCACGTTTAGTTTTTTTGTGCAGTTTATCCCGATGCCGGATACACCGTACTAATCCTGGAGTGATCCATGGTTTAATTACACGTCTACGGTGCAAAACAGTTATTAGTTTAGAATGAGTATCGATGGCTTGAAGAATGGTGTCAGTTAATAGGGTGGCCACCATACTAGGATCTGTTGCATTGTAAAGACGACTAAAATCTATTTCAGAGAGATAGTTAGTTAACGAAGGATAATCAATTTTTAAGAGAGTTGTCTTAGAGTTTTGACATTGTCTTCTAGTTTTGCAATATAAACAAAAGATCATCGGTGCGTGGTCAGTTATATAAGAATCCAAAATAAATGTTATTGCGTGTCTATTAGACCTCAACATTATATGGTCAATACAATTCCCATTGCGGGTAGGTAAGACATGAGCAGATAATAAGCCATGACACGCCATCATATCTAAGTATTTACCACTATTCGAGTCGGTGGTACTCGGAGAGATATTTATATTCATGTCACCAATAACTACTACAGAATTGACCGACTCCAATGATGTGAGGCACAAATCAAAACTATCGCAAAAGCTGTTAATGTTACTGCTAGATGGTGAACGATATACTGCAACAATAGCATATTCATTGTTATATTTTAGGATAAGACTGTTGGCATCGCAAATTGAGGGTTTAGCTACACTATGTTCGATATCGGATTTAATATAAATGATGACACCATCATTTTGGTTGTGGTAGTCAGAACAGTAAGACGTATAACCGGCAATATCAGGCGTAGATAGTGATTTACTTAACCAGCATTCTGTGAGTACGAGAATGTCACACTGGATACAGAGTCTTGCCAGAAGTGTTGTAAGAGCATCGAAATTACGGGATACACTTCGAATATTGGTGTGCATTATAGTAAAGACTGCCCGAGATACATCTATATAATTAATTAAGTTTTCCGGAGAACAAATCATTGAGTCGAACACACGAATGGAATCGATATCGTTAGATATATTATCTAGAAATAACATTATTACCTAAAAAATCACAGAGGCACATCTCCATCGGGTGTAAAAATTTTTTTTTTTTTTTGATCTGCTGATATTGTAACTGTGAAAAGTGCTAAATGAATAAATACTAAGTGTTGGTGAGAAAATCATATTTCTAGTTTGTAAATGAGGTACTTGCAATGAAATGTATACTAGGACAGTGTTAAATTGCACGTGCACTTGCACGTGTGATAACTTCGATATTGGTAGCTCAAATTTAAGATAATTGATATAATAAAATAAGTAACTGTAAAAACTTGTACAAAACAAAATCATGCAAACAATAAAATAAAATAAAATAACAGAATACTAAGAGCACATTAAAGTTGAACTCAGTAAAATGGCATCTTTTCAAAACATCTTACAAAAGAGTGCTTCGATGTTGGACTCAAATAGCGAAGATTACAACCATAGCAGTTTCAATGTAAAAATAACTTAAAATTATTGTCTTTTAAATTAATTATATTGCAATTTTAAGGTTTTTTATTCTTTTCGTTCGCGCTTATATTGAAATAAATAAAAACGTTATGAAAGGTTCAATTTTATATTTACAAGCTTTTATTTTGGTTACAATTTACCCCAGAATTGGGATTTTAGGATTTGAACCCAGGACCTCTTGATCACAAAGCGATGCGCTTTGCCACTAGACCAACGAGGCAGTCAGAGATAGGAGAAATACTTTATAACCAGATAGTGTTCAGGGTCTGATGATGAAACCGAAAGGTGGCCAATGAAACTATCCAACTTCTCAACATATAACGAATGTCAAGATTCTTTAGATACAATTACTATTATTGATTATTACAAAACTGAAGTAAGTTACGCACAAGTACTCAATATAACCCTGCCGTGTTTAAGCTCGTTGAATTGTCTTGACGAGTACTTTACCCCTGGATGGTATCAAGGGCCTGATGATGGAGCCGGAGGGTGGCCAATGAAACTATCCAACTTCTCAACATATAACGAATGTCAAGATTCTTTGGATACAATTACTATTATTGATTATTACAAAACTTAAGTAAGTTACGCATCTATAATTGGCAATGTGAGATACAGCGACATTTTGTATAGTAAAACATATTTAATTTTCGACATATACAAGGTGTAACATAAGAAACGCAAGACCTCAGACACCCCAATTAGAGAATTGCTGCATATATTCAAAACGAAAACCAAATTTTCAAATTTAAAGGCTTTTCCCCCTGTTTTCAGCACTTTTATACCCTAATTAACAATGAAATTGTATGTGTATGTGTATGTGTGCGTTTTGAGAAATACGTTTTAGGGATGCATTTGAAATCTCCTTATTGCTATGAATCAAGAATAAATTTAGTTTTTTATAGCGAACTGAAGGAGTAAAAGCATTTTTTGCAAATTTAAAAAAATTGTAAAATACATTAAAAATTGTTGGAATCAATTCAGTTACCCATTTAGAACAAACTAATTTCAGGTCTTGCGTTAATTATGTTACAGCTTGTATACAAAATGATTTCATCGATAAAGTTTTCGCCGTTATATGGGAAAGTATCAATACTACACCTATGGTAAAGTACAAGCATGGTCTATAGTCTATGTCATTAAAGTCAAAAAACAAGTACAAGGGTGTAACCGGTAATGATGAATTTGTTCCTTTTCTTATCACTGACATGACATAAGTGTAAGCAGTGCAAATATATAATCTTGTCCATGCTCCCTCTATGTTTTGAATCCTACCTCTATGCAATGTACTCGTGCAGTTTATCATTAGCATTATTATGCAAAAGCAATATGGGTGGCATTTTTGGGCTTTTAGGGGATGCTGATTACGTATATAGTGTTTATTTTGTAATTCAAGATGGCGGACGCGGCTTTTTGTGTAAAATTAACATGGGTAGGTATTGTTTTGGGGGCTTAAGGGCATGCTCATAAAGAATATGAGCTTATATTATATTATTATTATTTTGAAATCCAAGATGGTAGACGGGACTTTTTGTGTAAAATCAATATGGGTATCGTTTTAGGGGTTTTTGGGGATGCTGATTAAGAATATGAGCTTAATGTTGAAATCCAAGATGGTGGGCGCGACTTTCTGTGTAAAATCAATATGAGTATCGGTTTAGGGGTTTTAGGGGATGTTTATTAGGAATATGGGGGAAATAGCTAATTTTACACAAAAAATCGCGTTTCTCCATCTTGGATTTCCAAATAATACCCTCTATTCTTAATGATCGATATAAAATTAAAGTGACTGATGATGTTTTGAAACATCAATCTTTTATTAAACTTTGTTTATTGTCGATGTATCGATGTATGATTTGAGGGTTTGTAAAAAAAAACATCGCTCTAAAAATATCGATGTATCGATAAATAGTTTACAAGTTTTTATGCACTTTTTTTATTCGAATGTCTGTTTGTCATTCTGGTTCAAAAATTGTGATCCATTTTTCAAACACTTGCGGGAATCTGCATGAGTTGAAATTTGGCATACGAATATAAATTCGGTGATAATGCAATAATATAGTATAGTTCCTTAGAGGTATGTATGCCAACACTACATCTGTTTACTGCATTGTACGAGTACTAACCTAAAGCGAAATGGAAACATAAATAACTCCCAATTTAAAACGTCGATGTGCTGCCTATTAATACATCGATATATCTTTTTCACCCTTAGTGTTATTTTTCAATCTACCAATTTCTGATATTTATCCGGACCGGAAAGATGGAGAGACATACGAATAAAGAAAGCTTAATAAAAGATCGATTTCGATATATCATCAATCACTTTCATTTTCACATTGTTTTTTTACACGAGAACAATATCGTATTATATCGATACATTGATGTTTATGATAACGATGACTGCATCACTTAAAGTCTTTGGTCGGAGTCGGGGTTGGCTAAAGTTGTATCCAACTCTGACTCCGACCTGACGGCCTTGTAATGGCGTCTCAAGGCTGACAAGTCGGAGTCGTGGTCGCCAAGTGTGATCACGGCCTATACGTCGAGCGTTGAAAGTAGAACAAGCGCGATTAAAATCGGTCGCGATAAAAAAGCGTTCACGTGTGAACGTATGTACTGTTTTCTATTTGATTCATCTCGACGCTTTATTTCAGCGCTGCAAAAAAGCGCTAGTGCGATCGAACCACGACAGTCCGGTGTAGGATTTGCGATCAAAAACAAGATTATAAAGCATTTACAAGAGTATCCGGTGCACATCTCGGATCGCGTTACCACACTGCGCCTGCCCCTAGATAATAGCAACCGCATGAATGTCATCAATGTCTATGCTCTCACGCTGAACAAGGCTGATGACATTAAGGATCGATTTTACAAGGAGCTGACACAATGCGTCGAAAGCGTACGTCCCAGTGAGCATATCCTCTTACTGGGGGACTTTAATGCCAGAGTAGGACAAGATAACGATGTTTGGCCTAAAATCGTGGGCAGACATCGAGTTGGAAGCATAAACAATAACGGACAACAGCTACTCAGCTTCTGTGCTCAATTTAATCTACGAACACAATGTTAAGACTTCCCGGCAAGCATAAGAATACCTGGATGCATCCAAGATCCAAGCACTGGCATCTTATTGATTACGCTATCGTACGGCAAAAGGACGTTTCCCAAGCCCAAATCACGCGCGTCATGCGTGGTGCACATTGCTGGACTGATCATAGACTCGTGGTCACTAAACTACATCTCCGCCTCTAACGTCCCAGTAGATCCGGCAGAAAAAAGCCTACGTGGTTAAACGTGGACAGGCTCCAAGATCCTGGAACAATAAAAAAATACACCGAAGCTCTAACTACTGTGCTCCTGTCTAGAGACAAGGAGATCGATGGCATTGAGGCTAGCTGGGCGACTCTATCTTCTCTTATTTTAGATACAGCCACAAGTACCGTGGGTCTAAAAGTCCGTAAGAACGAGGACTGGTTTGATGAGAATGATAGTGTTTTAATGGAAGCATCAAGCAATGAATAGACATCGACAACCTCTTCGGCAGTGTAGTAGAAAAAATCAACGTAGAGACAATGCGGAGATTAGAAAAAGTGATTTGGAGCTACGAAGACTATCTCGGGAGACAAAAGATAAGTGGTGGCAAAACAAAGCTCTTCATATGCAATGGCTCGCTGACACAAATCAGCTTGCCGAATTTTACGGTGAAGTTCGAAAGTTGATAGGAACGACCTCTCTTGTAAAAGTGCCTCTCAAGCCTGCTAGAGGGGAAGGTCTTCTTAGAAGCAAGGAGGAAATGCTAATGCGATGGGCAGAACACTTCAACACTCTGCTGAATATGGACCGGTCTGCTGACTTAGAGCACGTTCAATCGATTCTTCAACTACCAACTGCATCGAAGCTGGACGAGTCGCTGTCACGTGAGGAAATTGTTCTTGCCATTAAATAACAGCAAAATAAGCGTGCGGTTGGTGATGACTTTATACCGGGAGAGATTCTGAAGTATGGCGGTGAGGACTTGCATTCGGTTATTTGGGAACTCTTTGATCTTATGTGGAGGAAACAACAAGTCCCATTAAATTTTAAAGTATCACGCATCCGGGCCCTATACGTATAAGTTCAAGGGCGACCGTTCCGATTGTAATTCCTACCGTGGCATTTCACTATTATCAATCCCTGGAAAAGTCTTTGCCAGAGTACTACTAAACCGCCTCTTGGAAGTGTCAGAAAAGCTGTTGCCGGAAACCCAGTTTGGCTTCCGACCAAATAGAGGAACATGTGAGGCCATTTTCTCAGTACGTCAACTGCAAGAGAAGAGCAGGGAACAGGCTTAGCATTTGTACCTGTGCTTTGTTGACCTGGAGAAGGCCTTTGACAGCGTACCTCGACATGCCCTCTGGATGGTGCTTGGAAGGATAGGGTGCACGGTGAAGTTTGTAGGACTCCTGAGGCTTCTGCATGACGACATGAAGTGGTGTGTCACCGTCGACGTCGAACAATCAGGCTTTTTCCCCGTCACCTGTGGGGTAAAGCAAGGGTGCGTCCTTGCACCTACATTGTTCGCGTTGTACTTTGCGATTGTAGTCCGAGAGGTCTTGCAGACTACTTCAGAAGGTATCCGCATCCGTTACCGCACCGATGGCAATCTCTTTAATCTGGCGAGGCTCAAGGCCCGCACTAAAGTCTCACATGCTATGATTACTGAGATCATGTGTGCGGACGACCTGTGTTTTGAGTCAGAATCCTCAGACGGCCTGCAACAACTAATGTCCGATTTCAACGAGTCCTGTCGAAAATTTGGCCTGAAGATCAGTGTTAAGAAGACGGAAGTAATGTCTCTTGACATCAACGGTCACGAGGCACTGACCATTAAACTCTGCGAGGATGAGCTGAAGCAGGTTGACAAATTTCGTTATCTGGGGAGCACATTAACATCCAAGTGCGACCTAGATTCGGAACAGCAGAATCGGCGCTGCGGCTGCAGCATTCGGTAAGTTGGATGCCAAGGTCTTCTGTTCGCATGATTTAAAACTAGCTACAAAGATCTCAGTGTACCCAAAATGCTGCCCAACATTCTTTATTCTACTGAAACCTGTACTGTGTACCGCCGGCACATTCGCATGCTGGACCAATTCCACCTCAGATGCCTACGTAAGATTTTGGAAGTCAGATGGTCAGACCACGTGCGGAATACTGAAGTACTGCGAAGAACTAAGTGGGTGGCATTGAATCTTACCTCATGCGGCGACAACTTCGTTGGAGTGGGCACGTGTCACGGATGGCAGAGCATCGTGTAGCGAAGCGCATCTTCTATGCTGAACTTGAGAAGGGGAAGCGCTAGCATGGTGGACAACTCCTTAGGTACAAAGATGTGCTAAAGCACCACATGAAGAGGTGCGGCATAGATCCCTCTCAGTGGAAAAAACAAGCCGCTAACTGATCACAGTGGAGGACCTTGGTTAAATCCAAAGTTTGGAGCTTTGAAGTTCAGCGACGCGTTGACCTTGACGCAAAGCGTGATCAATTGAAAGCCCGACCACCCGTGGCGATCAATTATTTATATACTAACGGTGTGCTCACATGCCCGCAATGTGCGATGATCTTTACCAAGAAGATTGGCTACATAAGCCACATGCGAGCGCATGATAGTTAACAATAACGGAGCTCATGCTGTCGCCATGGCCGAAATCGGTCTGGATCACATCATCATATTACAATGGATTGAGTACTGTCAAAATATAGCTAAAGAAAATAAGACTTACTCACAGACACAACATTGAGTTTTCTATGATTTAAATAACTCGAGTAACCATAATGAGTGACCTGGAGCCCGGTGTCACGCTCGCACCCATTACGATGCAGTACGGTGACCATAAGGTGGAACTAATACGGACTATACCTATTTATTAAATACGCTGTAAACCATTTATTACCGAGTTCACAACGAACAAGGTTCTCAATTCGTCTTTATATACAGGATGAATTAAGATGGGGCAGTAAGGGCACCTATTTCAACTGTTTTTAACCGACTTCAAAAAGGAGGAGGTTCTATGTTCGGTTGTATGTATGCTTTTTTTTTATTTATGTATGTTCAGCGATATTTCCGTCAATATTGGACCGATTTTGATGATTTTTATTGCATTGGATTTAGTATAATTCCAAGGTGGTCCCATTTTAATTTCATTGGCATTGGACCTTGGACTTAGAAGATACACTAGGGAACTCCTTAACGCAAACCCCAAACAATAGGCATGTGTAAAATGAGATATTATGGGTATTACGTCAATCCTATAGGTATACCTACTATAAAACTAAGCAGTATATTAGCCAACTTCAAAAAATCAGTTTCATAATACGAATTATTATGAAACTGCTTTTTTTATAACTCCTTTGCTTATGAACCGATTTTGATGATTCTTTTTGCATTGGGTTCAGTATAGTTTTGAGGTAGTCTTATTTTAATGTTATTGGTATTGGACCTTGGACTTTGAAGATACAAGAGGCTTAGAGACCTTAACGGCAAACAGCACGAATGTATAGATTCCGTTATTATAGTTATTATATTAATCCTGTAGGTATCCTTACTGTACAACTCAGCAAAATAATATAATATCGGTACATAAATATTACTCAATAATTCACTCGTCACTGAAAATAGTAAAATAAAAAACTTTTATAAAAAAAGGTAAACCGACTTCAAAAAGCAAAAAATAAATATTTGACCGACTTCAAAGATTAATTTTTTGCTTTTTGAAGTCGGTTTACCTTTTTTTTTAAAAGATTTGAGATACAGAAAAACGGCGCTAGGAGACTGTCCTTCATTTTTGCGATATTTGGAGGTGAATTTACAGATTCTGAAAAAAATGGACCGTCTGCAAGAAAATGGGCAGTTTAATCAAAAACGTTGACTACTTATTTAAGATGTGGCATATGCGTAGAAAGAAAGAATTACGGCAATAAACAGTGCCCTAGAATTATACGTTACTTATATGTCAACAAGTCCATAATCGTACCAATGATTGGTCACCATACTTAGAAAGAGACGTAGGGTTCTAAGTGTCATCACCTTTTTTTTTGCAGAGTGCTTAATCCATTGTAATATATCCATGCTTGATGCTGATAGTCTGTGTGGCTACCTATCTAGTAGGGGTAAGCTATACTAGGTAAACTTTAAAACCTGTTACACCTGTTCCTGTTACACTAAAATAACACCTCCCGAAAACCTGTTACAAAATAACAGCTTGTCACTTTCTTGTCGTAAATTACAGTTGTAGTAAGAGTAATATGTGTAGCAACCTGTAAGTATAACTGTGACAATATAGTTCTACCAATCTTAATTTTAAATTAACATTTTTAACCTGCTTTAAGTAATAAGGTTCTATACTAATAGAAAAAAAATCATGTTTATTATAGAACAGTAGACCCAGGCGGCGAAATGGACAACTTTTTGAAAGACTGGCCTGACGTAGCAACAAACAAAGAGGAGTGGAAAAAGTGGAGGGAGGCCTTTGCCCAGCAGTGGGACATAAAGGGCTCATAATAATAATAATTACAGAATTACATAAGTACATATTCATCATCATCATCATTATCTCAGCCTATACATGTCCACTGCTGAACATAGGTCTCTATGTCGGTGACCTTGGTTCTTCTAAGAATCTCCTTATTCCTGATTCGATCACGTAGAGAAACGCCGAGCATAGCTCTATAGTACTCTCTCTCTCTCTCTCTCTTTCTCTCTCTCTCTCCTTGGCAATTATTATTCTCATCTGATGGTGGGGTCTGCCTTCTAATTTTCTTCTTCCACTTCGCTCTGTCGGACGTGTCGTGTTCGGAGGCATTGCAGATACACAGGTCTTTCTTGACCACATCTGCCCATCATGTTTTTGGCCGTCCTCTGGGTCTGGGCCCTGATAGGTTTAGATTGGCTGTAATATTACCCACATAATCGGGAGGTCTTCTCTTTATGTGGCCATACCAACGGAGTCTACTTTCTTGTAGCTTATCAGCGATGTCGCGAACACCGAGACTCTAGCTCTATAGTACATGTTGCAAAATTAAAATATTTAAAAATTTGTAATGTTCAAATTCAAGATACGTTGACGTTTTGGCGGAAAATCGAAGAGTGATTACGTCAATTTGTTTTAATTTCCAAAACTTGTTATTTCGAATTATAATGTGTAATGTTCGTGGAATATTAACCATTATGTATTCCTATATATGCATGAGTAAAGGTAATTGTAACTAAGTGATAAAACGTGCCTTTTCGATTTCCCTCAAAACGGCCGTAGCAATTGGTATGTAAAATATCCATCGTTTTACTATCCAGGGTGGGGCACTTCATCAATTTCATAATTATCTTTGTCATCACGTTCATTAGGGAGTTGAATGAATTAAAATTGAATATTCGTAATACTTGCCATTGGCAAAATACGCGTCGTCGTGATGCATGAATAGCAATCTAGAAATTAGTCATCTAAAAGCTTTCATCAGAAGAAATTATTAGTAATGTGTCTGTTCCTATTGGTTGTGGCCCTATTTTAAAAGTTAGAAGAATTAATAATAAAGTTTTTTTTATTATTTTTCATTTTATTTAAGTGCTTTTCGGTCCACATTGACCATGCCAGCCCAATCATAACCTAATCATATAGTACATTACACTACATCTTATTTATTAATTCATACGTATATTTGGCTGCATTAGAGAGGGGCTCAGACAAAATACTCTGAAACACACCGACTTCTATCAAATTAATTTGTAACATATTCATGTGCGCCTCTCTCTCAGCTTTTGTCCTGGCACATTCCACCAACACGTGATGGACATCCTCCACAGTGCCGCACTCTGTACAATTTGGGCTGGGGCTTCGCCCCATAAGATGACGTAACATGTTGAGTGGAAGGTGCCCGGAACGAAGTCTGTGGGCTATTACAACGAGTCTCCTGTTGAGATTAGTATTGGCAAACCAGGGAATACGAGGAGGTTCACTTTGGATAGTCTTATACCAAATCCCTTTTTCAAGTGATCTTTCATCGAAGTATTCTTTCCAATTCCTGTGACAAATCTTTTTATACTTAGGTAACATTTCTGAAAAACAAGGTTTAATATTTATTTCAACACCATCCGAAGTAGACCTCCCCGCTAACCGATCCGCCTCCTCATTTCCCACTAACCCTTTATTTGACGGAACCCATTGCAATATAAGTTCAATGTTATTCATCGCAAAAAGGAGAATTTGTGTCAAAATAGCATAAGCTATCGGTGTACCTCTGCAGCCAGAGGCGCACCGAGCTACATGCTGGAGAGCACTTTTGCTATCCACAAAAACAACAAATTTATCCCTACACAAGTTCTGTAAATATTTTAGAGCTTCGGATATTGCAACGAGTTCTGCAGTCATTACACATAAGTTAATATTAGATAATTTAAAGGGACCGCTAACTTTATGTCTAGTATCATAAAACGCCGCTCCGAAAATACCATTTTTTTTGGAACCCTCTGTGTATACCATAACCCAACCATTATATTTCGTATTCAATTCCTCCAGTACAATGTTTTTCAATACATTAGCATCATATGATTTTTTACCTAAATTAAAATTATCTAATTGGTCTTGTATAACATTATCTAGTTATCCATTATCTACCCAAGTATCCAGACTAAACATTTCCAATGGGTAGCTAGCTGATACCATTTTTCCTTTGGTACTAGTGTATACTGTCGCTAATAGTAGTATTTTCTTATTTCGCCAGTAGCTATTAGTAGTGTAATTGGTTAAACTATCAAGAAGATCTATTGTTGTATTACCCACTACTCTCATAGCTTGGTTTTGAACCTTGTCTAATTTAGTCAAATGCGTTTTTACGCTATTATCATACAAGAAACTGCCGTAATCAATCCTACTTCTGATTAGCGCAATATACAGCCTACGAAGGTTTTTTGGATGGATGCCCCAAGACTTTCCTGCTAAAACTTTAAGTTTAAAAATCTTTGTGTTTTCTCCCATGTTTCATTTATGTGCTTTCCCCAGCGTAAGGATCTATCCAGCCACATGCCTAAATACTTAATATTCTCTTTTAATTTAACCGATGATCCCTTTATATTTAAATCTATTATTTGTCTTTCACGACCCTCGCTAAATATACAAAATTTCGATTTATGACTAGATAATTCTAAACCTAATTGCTCTAATATTGTAAAAACAGCATTTATTGCATTTTGTGTCTCTGAAACAATATCATTAATTCCATTTCCGCTATAATATAGAACAAAGTCGTCAGCATATTGTGATACTATAACATTTGATATATCCTGACAAATTTTGTGAATAACTATGTTAAAAATTAAAGGCGATAATGGATCACCTTGTGCAATGCCTTTGCCGGTCCATCTAACTAAGTAACTGCTGTCCGTGTCGTATTCTACTCTCGCTTTAAGGTGTCTTTCTTTTAGAAACTCCCATATATACTTACAAATTTTCTTCCAAACATTAATATTATCTATACTACGGACAACATCATCGATTAAAACATTATTATATGCACTATCTATGTCTAGAAAGCAAGCTAACGTAGGAACATTTTTAGAAAATCCTATTTGTATGTGACAAACTAAGCGAACTAAGCAATCCAAACACGACTGAGACCGTCTGAACCCAACAGTATTCACTGAAAAACTTTCTTTCGTTCTGTATACCATTCAAGTCTTTTGCATAATAATTTGTGAAAGGTTTTACATATGCAAGATATGAGAGAAATTGGTCTTAATTTTATAGAGGATATATCATCTGTCTATAGTATTTTTGGGTATCGGTACTATCTTTATATTTCGCCATTGAATAGAAACTTCTCCCGTTTCTAATATCAGATTGAATACATGTATTAGAAAGCTTTTGCCCATGTTTGGAAGGTTATAGATCATTGAAAAAGTAATAAGATCTTCTCCAGGTGCAGTGTCCTTCAAGTTCGTGGTTAGTAAATTTAATTTCAAGGGATGTATTACACGATTTAATACTCGTCTACTTGTGATTTAGAGGCGTACATTTTGGATTTTTTGTGGCCTTTTATCCAACGCATACGATTCCACATTTCGGATAAGGAAGTCGATTCATTTATTCCGCTACAAAAATTCTTCTATAATAGTAATTTGGCTAGTTTTATCAATCTTTTTGTTTCATTTGTTTTTCTGGGACCTCCAGATTGCTTGGAGTTGGATTGCGCCGAAAAGTGGTTAACGCTAATCTTCGCCTAGCAACAGATCGAGAGAGTTCAATAGTCCAATAGGACCTAGATTTGAATTTGTCAAAGGATCTGTACATATCTTAACCAAAGGAATACTTTTGTCAGCGGCTAAATTGATCCGGTCAAGTAGAAGGTCATACCTAACTTGCACATTATTTGGTGCATCTTTAACTTCTGAAAACGACTTTTGCAAAATGTCTTTATAAAGATTCCAATTTACATTTTTAAAATTACGTACCTTATGAAAATTTCGATTCCTATTGTTATCTAAGGTTTGAAGTACTATCTTGTTTATCATGTGATCACTACCTTGGGTCTCGTTTATTATTTTCCACTTAAAGTGCACAGCTATATGTGAAGATACGAATGATACAGAAGAAGACTGCTGAAGTACCCCGTTCACCATTTTAATTCTAGTTGGTCTACCGTTATTTAATGGTATAAAACTATTATCTAAAGACGCATCCATTAATTGAACCCCTCTCGTGTCATTTTTATACGACCAGTTAGTATGGTCTCCATTAAAGTCTCCGGCTATTAAGGATTTTTGACTACACGCACTAAAAGAGAATGCCAATCTAACGAGGTAGTTCTAATATTAGATGGACAGTATATACTTATAATATTATTTAAATATGGAGAGTTGAGTAATCTTACATGTAACAGTTCTATACCCGAATTATTTAGTCTGAAAGACGAGACTTGAGTTTTTAAAGACTTGTGAGTGATAATTGCTACGCCACCATACGAGTCCCATCTATCTTTCCTATATGTATTGTAGCCGCTAATATGGGTATTAGAATCAGGTTCCATCCACGTTTCACTGATAATAGCAATGTGTATGTTTTCTTGTAGTAGAAGACACTCGAAGTCCACTAACTTGGGTCTCAGGCTTTGTGAATTCCACTGTATTATATTGAGGGAGCTATCTATAAAATAGATTTAGAATCGTTTTTATGCACTCGCTATCTTTGACTGGTTCCACTGGAAAGTATTTAATTTCCTCAAATACTAATTTCATGATTTCGGTAATTTTCTCATCAAGATGATAGTTTTAATTTCTTTCATTAAATCCCAATAGTAATTATTCTTCTTTCTATTTTTCTTTAACTGTTCAACTACTTGGGTTCTTTTACCGCCACCTTCTGTACAATGCTCCTCTGTATCCATGATTCTTTCAGTAGTTTCTTTGCTATCGTTTTTATTATCTGTTTTCAATCTTGTAGACGTATTTCTTTCATTACCCGTATTATTGTGCTTAGGTTTTTGTTTTTTGTGAGTATTTACCACCAAGTCTCTGAAGATAGAACTGTGGTGCTGACCCATAGAGAGTGATAATTCTTGTATTTCATTATCCTCGCTTATCGTTGAATCCTTTTCATCTGCTTTTTCATCAACATTAATCTCATTTCTGCAAAATGTATCTTTGTTCGACTTTTTCCTTTAAGATATTATCAAGGACTTTTTTATATGTACAGTTTTCTGTAGACATAATGCGATGTATTTCTTTTTCTTTTAAGAAAGCAGGACAAGTTTTGCTAAAAGACATATGTGTACCTTTGCAATTCATGCAACGATATTGCGTTGTTTCACAATTGGCATGAGGCTCACCGCATTTTGGACATGTCAACCTCCTTACAGTGCATTGTCGTTGAAGGTGGCCGAATCTCTAGCATTTTGAGCATTGTGTGACAGGAAAGACATATGGCTCCACCTTAAATTTACATCCATAAGCTTCTATAACTCTAGGTACCACTGAGCCCTTAAAACAGATACGGACAGTATAACGTAGTGATTATATTCTCTTTGACGGACAGTTTCACATCCTTCCCATTTTCCTTCTTCCGTAAGACGTTTTAGTCGAATCACAGAAATGATGTCATATTCACTTGTAAACATAACATTTAGTTCCTCTTGTTCCACTTCCAATTCTATATTTTTAACAATTCCATAAGATAAATTTACATCTTGAGATGATTGACATCTATAGCCTAAATTTATCATTTTCTCACTTAATAAAATCTTCTCAGCATATTCCTGACTTTCAAATTGTAAACATATTCTAAAAGGACTTTTGTATATGATCTTTGCTATTCCTTGTATGTTTTCTGCTCTTAAAAGTTTAGCAAAAGCAATTTGTTTAGGTAATGCCTCTTTAGATGATATATACACGTCGTAATTACTGCCTTTTTCTAAAACCTGGCTTGGTACCCTACCGCTAGAATTATAGTTCCCGGAGGAACTACGATGTAGCCGCTTTGGTTTTCTTGTCACAGTTGTATACTCAGTATCTTTATTATCCTCGCTATCTGGTCCTTTTCTCTTCTCAGCTGATTTCCTCGTCACACCTTCATCACTTTCACGCTCCGTACTGTCTTCTTTTCTACTGAACATATTCTGATCTACTACTTGTTGCCCGCACTCCACTAGATCTTCACTATTTAAACTCGGTAAACTACTTTCATCCACATCCCTATTCATTTTTTTTAATATACTTGAATATGGGGGTAGGCTTAATAAAAGTTAACATATTAATAACACCGTTCGCAAACAACGTCCGCTCGCTACGAAGTGTCGCGCGCGACTGCAATTATAAAGTTATTATAGAGGAAATTCCTTCTTGGAAACCGACCCAGACTATAGTTCTAACTTTTGATGGTCAGATACTACCATATTTGTTTGTTACAATTCTTTACCTGTGCAGTTATACACTTATCTCACTTTTCAATGTTACAATTGCTTCCGGTTTGGGCATACCAAGGTACAGTGTAGATCTACACCTCGCTGTTTTAAATGTGGCCTTAGTCACTCAGGTGACACTTGCAATGTGGAAGAAGATGAAGCATCTTGCTGTCTTTGCCAGGGTTTACATTATGCCTCCAGTAAGAACTGCCCTGAATTTTTCAGACAGAAAAACATAAAAACTTCTATGGCTGAGAATTGCTTATCTTATTCTAAAGCTTCCAAAATGCATCCTCCAATTACTAAGTCTTATGCTGATGTTCTTAATACCTCATTCCGTAATCCAGTGATACAAGAAAACAAAATATTGCAATTACCTCTTTCTTATAAAAAAACTGTCTTTTTAAAACCTCGGGCCCCACCTTCCCTCAGCAAAGGATACAATAAAGCAGAACATAATGCCATTATTCAGGGGTACAATGTACCATCTTCATCTAAAGGGTGTGCCCTTAATAAGGACAATAACAGTGATAAAGAATCATCTGAATCCTGTACTGAATTAATAAAAACGATTCTGGATCTATTAATAAAAACAAATTTGATACCGTTCCACACGGTCCCAGTTATAAATACACTAATTCAACTTTTCAATAATGGATTTAATCATTCAGTGGAATTGCAGGAGTGTAATTAATAAAAAACATGATATAATGCACTTAACAAATAAATATAATCCACTTGCTTTTGCTCTTTCAGAAACCTGGTTAAAATCTAATTATAATTTCAATATCTCTGGCTATTCTTGCATCAGGGAGGACAGACATGATAGGTATGGTGGTGTCGCCATCCTAATTAAGAAGTCAATTCTTTACTCCATACTTAATATTCCTCCTCATAGTGAGGACTTTTCTATTGTAGGGATTAGATTGAATAATATTTGTATAGTTTCTTTATATATTCCAAGACCAACAATGCTTATATTAAATGATATTAAAAATACTCTTTCTTCTATTCAGCAACCTTGTATTATTTTAGGAGACTTTAACTGTCAACATACAATGTGGGGAAGTAGCTTATCTAACTGCTATGGCGAAGAATTATTAGAGATTATTGACAATCTTAATCTATGTATTTTAAATACTGGAGCTCCTGCCCGTCGCACTTCACCCACTGAAGGGGCGAGTGTCGTGGATTTGTCTCTGTGTTACCCTAATGTAGCATCTTCACTCTCTTGGTCCGTCCTTACTTATACATATGGCAGTGATCACTTTCCTGTTTTGATTTCCTTCCCAAGTACAAATCCACAATACAGTAAGCCTTTATCTCATATGAAATACAGGGTAGCAGAAGATAAATGGGATTCATTCAAGTTATTTATTGAGAATAGTATTCCTTCATTTCCTCATCCTTCCAGGAATGAAATAGACAGTGTCAGTATGTTTACACAAACTCTGATTGCTGCTGCAGATAATAGATTTCCTATTAAAAACTATTCTTCTAAGAAACCTCTTCGTCCTCCCTGGTGTGATAATGAATGTACTGAAACTATTAGAAAAAGAAAAAATATAGAAAAAAATATAATGACAATATGTAGTCAGAGAACTTCAGGATTCTTTCAGACAACATCTCATCAACTCAGAAGTTATTAAAAAAGAAAAAGTTAGATGGCTGGAGAAACTTCTGTAGCTCGATTTCTCCTGATACACCTTGTTCTACAGTTTGGACTAATATTAAACGTTCTAAAACAGCTTGTGCAATGCCTGTAAGTCATCCTCTTCCTCCCTCCTTAGCAGACAGTTTTCTGGATCAAATAGCTCCACCGTTTGTCCCTCAAGAGATTCCTCATCCTCTTCCTGTAATCGTTGTTAGTGGCCCTACTGATCTTAATGCCTCATTTTCTATAACAGAACTTCTTAACATTCTCTCCGTTGTGAAGGACTCTGCTCCAGGAGATGATGGTATTCCATACTCATTCTATTCACATCTTGGGAAGAAGGCCCTTGACTATTTATTGTGTATCATAAACTCTATCATGTTCACGGGTAACAGCGTTAGCAACTTGAAGTGGACTGACTATCGTACCAGGGGCGTAAAATTATCGTACATGGATCGAAATTATCGTATTTTTTAGGATAATGTCTATTATAGATAAATAAATCATATAAATTGTAATATTGATATGCATGCAAATACTCTATAGTTTATCTTTTTTAAACCACCGCTTTCAAATCAACAGAACACTGAAACCCAAATGTTTTACACGTGGTACAGACCTGAACTGATTCCCTTTCCACTTAAAGTTCAATAAACGCGCCAAGCTTAAAATTCACTCAGACAAAATTTTACTGTTCCCATGCAAGTTGGGTATGAAACACGCCAAAATTTTGTATTTATAAAGAAGAAATGGATATGAACGGGTAGTGTTGATTGGACAAAATAAAATCATGCTACTGTGATTTAGACTATCAGCGCATGAGTGAAATAATATAAATTCTCAAATTTTGCATCATGATAGAAATTATCGTACAATCTGCGTACTATAATAATATGCGTACATCGTACGTAGGCACAAAATTATCGTATGTGTACGATAATTATCGTACGGTTCCGAACGCTGACGGGTAATGTTCCCTCATCTTAGACAACACAAATAGTGTTGCCATTTTTAAAACCTAATAAAGATCCGTCCAGTTCTTCTTCCTACCGACCAATTGCCCTGTCATCTGTCATGTGTAAAATAGCAGAACATTTAGTTAAAAATCGATTGGAGTGGATTGTTGAAAAGAGAAACTTGTTGTCATCTAGTCAAAACGGTTTCCGAAAGGGTAGAAGCACTATGTACAGCTTAAGTATATTTGTTTCGGATATTGGCTTGGCTTTATCACGGAACCATGCTATCGTTGCAGCATTTTAGACGTCTCTGCAGCATATGACAGTGTTCTTATTCCGATACTACGAGTCAAGTTGGAAAACGGTGTGTTCCCGAAATACTAATAAACTTTACTATCAATATATTATCGGAAAGAATGATACATTTAGATTTAGATCCTAAAATTAATTGTTACGCTTATGGAAAGGACTACCACACGGATCTTTGTGTGTGTGTGAATGATGTACGCTGTTGGCCGCGAGGCCTTTACAGCTTCACCGGACTTAAAGGCGAGCGTGCAACCACTACGCTCTAGCCAGCCAGAAGGGCAAGAGGCGACATACTCGAGGCGCCCTCGGTTGGGACAATCGCTGTAGGGGGACGGGTGCACTACTAAGTGCACCGGTCAACCGCCGGCTATGGGAGGGGATTTACTACTACGTCGTCGTCGTCGCCCGTATTCTGAGCGGAAAGAAGGGATGACAAAGCATCGGGGGGGTCGGTGAGAACATGTCGCGGCCGGCGGTGGCGGCAGGGGTCGGGGGGGAGATCATAGTCGGCGGTGGCTACGATTAACGGATTCGCATGGGTAGATGCGTTCGCGAAGTGACGTGTTGACGCCTTTTTAATAAAGGCGCGAATAGGTTCGAGACCTAGATCGGAGTGGAGGTCGACGTTCCGTACGAACCAGGGGGCTCCTACGGCTTTACGGAGGAAGCGGTTTTGAACCACTTGGAGTTTATCGATGTGAGAGGGGGCCGAATGCCCGAACACAACACACGCATAAGTCATGATGGGTCGGACGCAAGTTTTGTAAAGTGTCACCTTATTTCTACGGGACATTTTACTCCGCTTGCAGATTAACGAATGGAGACGACCGAGCACAAATGATGCTCGGTGACGGACCCGCTTGATGTGCGGGCCGAAGGACATGGTACTGTTTAGGGTGACCCCTAGATATTTGACCTCTTTGACCCAGGGAATGGGTCGGTCGAACATGGTCACTTGGCCGAGATTACTTCTAGGGCGGCGCAGGGAGTGGCGCGGGGTGGCACCTCTGGAGAAGAACACCGCAGCGCTCTTATCCGGGTTCACCTCAATACGCCACTTCCTGAACCTATTCCCTAGGCAATTGGCGGATGCCTGAAGGTGCCTGGTAATGAAACCCTTATTCCTATGCGAGACGTAGAGAGCGGTATCATCCGCGAATAGGGCTAGATGCGCCTTACTCGAACGAGGAATGTCGTTCGTGTAAAGGCTAAACAGGAGCGGAGAGAGAACTGAGCCCTGTGGGACTCCAGCACTGATGGAGTGAAAAGTGGAGCGCGTCATTTCGACGCGATAACGGAAGGCGCGATTCGACAAGAAGTCTCGTAAGATGAGCACGAGTCTGTCCGGCACACCCAATTGGTAGAGCTTGTAGATCAAGCCGTTGTGCCAGACTTTGTCGAATGCCTTCGCGACATCTAGGAAGAGGGCGCCCGTGTAGATGGGTTTGGGTCTATTGAGACCGGAGAGGATGTGCTCCGTGATGCCGTGCACTTGGTGGACGCACGAGTGTTTGGCTCGAAAGCCAAACTGCTCGTCGATAAGGATACCCCTGGACGTTACGAAGTCTTTGAGCCTCGCCAGAAGTAGGCGCTCGTATATCTTGGCCAGGGAGTTGAGGAGACTGATAGGGCGGTAGCTCGCGGGGAGATTGCGAGGTTTGCCGGGCTTGGGAATGCCTATGACGTCCGCCTCCTTCCACTTAGCGGGGAAGGTGCAGTTCGCCATGGCGGCGTTCAATATGGCTACTGTGATGTTCCCTCAGGATAGAAATCAAACCCCAGTTTTCCGTGGCATCATTTATTAGCGGAATGACATCCGTCACCCACAACTCATCGTTCCATAAACCGTGTCGTGACCATAAAGGTCGCTACACTACACTCCTCCCCACTAAAACGCTACACTACACTCCTCCCCACTAAAATGGGAACAACCCAACTCTGTGGAGAGACCCGCAGGAACCAACTCTATTTCGGTAACTTATTTAGTCTACACTTCCGAATGGGTCGCGGCTGGGGCGGTACAGGCGTGGCTGGTAGCGTTGTGTATTCCTCTTCCGGTTGCTCAAGTCGCCGCCCCTCGGGCGATGAAATCGTTACGAGCCCCGTTTCCGGACGCGGCCCCGTCGTGCGGGCGTCTGTTAACTCTGCCTGCCCTGGTTGGGCCTCTAGAGGATCCACGCTCGGTGCAACCCCGTGCGATCGATTACGAATCGTGGGGATCACAAGTAAATTCGCATCCCTACGCCTTAACTGATCAATATGCCTATGTATGTGGTTATCTTTTCCATCCGAAACCTGAAAATCCTTAGCCCCTGAGGTGCTAGCCACTGTACCTGGTAGCCATTTCTCTTTCTTTAAAAACTGGCGATACCAAACATCGTCACCAACTCTCACTACCCTATCCACACCTCCCGCGGCATCTACTTGAGTCCTTTGCATCCCCCGCACCTTAGCTTCCCTATCCGGCTTGATTGCGTCTAAACGCGTTCGAAAGCGCCTACCCATAAGCAATAACGATGGAGTTTCACCTGTCGTACAATGTTCGGTGTTACGGTAGTGGAGCAAAAACCTATTTAACGCAAATTCCACACACTCTCTTCCTAATAACGCTTTTCTAATCACTCTTTTTAGAGTCTTAACAGCATTTTCAGCCGCACCATTCGAGGCCGGGTGATAGGGAGCCGAAAAAACATGCTCAATTCCCTCTCTCTCCAAAAATGTTGCAAATTCCTTACTAGTGAAAGGCGGTCCATTATCTGTTACCACCTGTCTAGGGATGCCAAACCTACTCCATAGCTCGTTCAGCTTAGAAACAGTTCCACGCGCCGCCGTATTTGGCAATGGAAAAACCTCCAGCCACTTGGACATAGCGTCCACTACGACCAAGAAAATTTTCCCTTCCACCGGACCCATAAAATCCAAGTGGAGTCTGGTCCACGGCCGGCCCGGCCAGGCCCAAGGGCGTGGCGCCGACCGCGGCGGCGCGTCCGCATACGCCGCACACGTCACACATGCGCGGCACTCCCGTTCTACCGCCTCATCGATACCAGGCCACCACACGTAGCTGCGAGCTATGGCCTTTGATTTGACTATGCCCATGTGTGGCTCGTGAATCATATTCAACACTCTCTCTCGACAACTCTCCGGAACTACCACTCTGTGCCCCCACATAATACAACCCAATTCCTCGTATAGCTGGAATTTCCTATTAAAGTATGGCCCCATTCCTGCTAAGTCACAGGAATCCGGCCAACCATCCCGAACATAAGCTAATACTCGACTTAAAATGGGATCTTTCAACGTTAGATACTTAATTTCCCTGTAGTCCAGCAACAGAGCGTCCTGTGCAAAATGTAAATATGTTTGCTCCGGCATCGAGTCTTTAGACTGGGTATATTCGTCGGTCCGCGGTAATCTAGATAAACCATCGGCACAGTTGTCACTAGTTTTAATATACTCAATATCATAGTCATATGCCGATAAGATCACTGCCCAACGCTGCATCCTACTCGCAGTCATAGTCGGTATGCCAGCGTTGGGCCCTAATATGGACACTAACGGCTTATGATCAGTACGCAAAATGAACTTGCGACCGTACAGGTACTGATGGAACTTTTTAATACTAAATATGATCGCTAAAGCTTCTCGGTGAATCTGAGAATAATTTTTCTCAGCTGCTGTGAGCGTCCGCGACGCGTAAGCAACCGGACGCTCCCCGCGCGCTCCGGGCTGCGATAACACGGCGCCCACCCCCCGCGCGCTCGCGTCGCACGTCACCGTTAGGGCTTTCTTCGGATCATAATGAGCTAAAACCTCACTACTCACCAACGCACGTTTGATCTTCTCAAAGGAACGCTCGCAATTCCTGTCCCATGCCCAAGAAACCCCTTTATGCAATAACCTAAGCAAAGGTCCCAATAGTGAACTAAAATTCTTGACGAACCTACCAAAGAAATTCACCATACCGAGAAACGACCGCAATTCCGTGATATTCAAAGGCGGACTAATTTTTAAAATGGCCTCAATCTTAGACGTATCAGCCTTTATTCCGTCTTTCGTGACAATAAACCCTAAATATTTAACTTCGTCTACCAGGAAAACACATTTGCTTTTTTTCAGTTTTAACCCATTATCGGCCATTCTCTTGAAAACTGCTTCAAGAGCCTGTAAGTGTTCTGTTTTTGTCCTACCGCCAATTATGATGTCATCGAGAAACCCCTGTACATGAGGTATACCCTGCAACAATTTCATCATAATTCTCTGAAAAATACCTACGCTTGACGATAGCCCGAAAACTAGCCTATTATAACGGAATAAACCCTTATGAGTATATAACAGTGAATTTTTTAGAGTCATCTAGTTCTATTTGGTTGTATGCGTTAGATAAATCAATTTTACTAAAATATTGTGCACCATTAAGACCTACAAGCACCTCATCAATCTTTGGCAGAGGGTAACGATCGATCAGTAAGGCGGGGTTCAACGTTGACTTGTAATCCACACAAATCCGTAGCGTACCGTCCGCTTTATTAACAGGGACCAAGGGTGAGGCCCAATCTGAGCAATCTACTGGCTCGATGACGCCGGAGCGCAGCATCGCGTCCAGCTCCGCATCGACGCGCTCGCGCAGCGCGTACGGCAGTGGCCGCGCCCGGTGGAATACTGGCTCCGCGCCCTCGCGCACGCGCAAAGTCGCCTTGCCACCTGTGTACCGTCCCAGGCCGTCACCGAACACTTCTTTATACCTGTCGAGTAATTTACATATTTCTTCGTCAATGTGCAAACCCTTTTTTATAAAATTACATCGAAATTTAGGTACATCGATTTGTAATTCAGCTAACCACTGCCTGCCGATCAAAGAAGTAGTACCCTTATCAATAATAAATAACTCTAAACACTTCTCCACGTTATTAAAACGTACCGTAGGCTTAATAACACCTACCGGCTTAATTTTTGTGCCGTCATAAAATTTCAAAACGGTGCTATCTTTTTCAATTGGTAAATGACTAAAAAGATTCTCATACACAATATTACTAATGCATGATATCGCCGTACCGGTATCAATTTCCATCTCGAGTAAAACGTTATCAACCGTGATGAGTAAACTTACGGCTTTATAGTTATTTAATGCCAATAGATTCATGTGCTCGATATCATCCTCTTCCTCCTCCTCGCTCGACTCCTGACCGGCGTGACCGTAATGGAAACCTCGCCTCACAGCTTTATCGCCACGACGTTCATGCCACTCCCGCAGGCTCCGGTCATGTATAGACGGACACACCCTTCGCAAATGACCAACCCGCTGGCACTTGCTACATACAAACTTGCGAAACCGACAGGTCTTGAAGCAATGGTTGTTACCACCACAAGCTGAACAGCTGTCTCCCGACAATTCCGTCGAACATTGTACTCTTGTTAAAGTCCGTGAGGATGACGACAACTTGCCGCCGGCAGGCGGCTGGGCGCCTGCCCGAGCATTGTTCGCGGCCGGCACGCCCGCGCCGCTGCGCCCAGCGCACCCGGGAGCCTGCCCGGCGCGCCACGCACACGATGACAAAGCATGCACTGGCCAAGTGCCACTGCCAGTTGCTTCAGAATCCCCTTTCGCACCTTCGACCACCGCTGCGTCCCGCTTCGCCGCTTCTAAAGAACAAGCTAACTTGACAGCATCCGCAAACGTCATCGAATCGTTCTCCGCGAATAGCCGCTGTCTAATTACTTCGCTTCTGATCCCGCATATAAATTGGTCCCGCAAATTTTCATTCAAACTTGAATCAAATTTACAATTACGTGATAATTTCTTCAATTCCGCCACAAAACTTGCGATATTCTCTCCCGAGTTTTGACGCTTTTGACGAAAACGGTATCTCTCGGCGAGACAACAAGGCGCCGGTTGCAAATGTTGACGCATAAGATTATCGACTTGCACGTATGTCAACTCAGAAGGCTTGTTTGGGCTAGCGAGATTTACTAGTAATTCGTAAGCCTCGTCCCCCATGCTAGCAATCAAAGTCGGTAGCTTTAAATCTTCTACCACTTTATTCACTTTAAAGTACATATCTAGTCTATCAACATATGATGACCACATACCAGACTGTACATCAAATTCATTCAATTTTCCGATCGACATTTTTATGTATGATAATTACTTCGTTAAACACACCAAACACACGTAATTTAACTCGTCGCCACTGTGATGTTCCCTCAGGATAGAAATCAAACCCCAGTTTTCCGTGGCATCATTTATTAGCGGAATGACATCCGTCACCCACAACTCATCGTTCCATAAACCGTGTCGTGACCATAAAGGTCGCTACACTACAGCTACTAAGAGGCAGATGAGTTGGGCGGGCAGGCATTTCAGAACGCGATTCGAAATGCTGTCAGAGCCGGAGGCTTTTTTTAGTTTTGAGACCCATAATTAGATCTTCGACCTCCGTTTGGGTGATAGGAGGTTAGGAATCGACGGGGGGGAGGGATGTCCTGCGCTCGACTTCCCTGTCGACCGCGTCGACGTGGGACTAGACGACGGATTGAGAGCTGGGGGCGCACTGGCTCTCGAGGGAGTCGGCGAGAAGCTCGGCCTTTTCGTCGTCGTCGAAGGCTGGGGGTGCGCCTGAAGGGTGGGACAGCGGGGGCATGTCAGTCGTGGAGTCGGATTTGAGGCTACGCGCCAGCTGCCAGTAGGTCAGATGCGATGGCGCGATGCCCTCTAGGAAGTCACCCCACCGTTCCTCCCGGACCTCCGCGACACGACGCTTTACCTCTCGTTGTAAAGCGCGCATCCGGGCCCGATTGGCTTCGGTGGGGTAGGAGTCGTACGCTCGGATAGAAGCATTCTTGGAACGAATGAGATCCCTAACATCGTCCGGCAGTCGAAAGCGGTTGAGGTAGAGATCTTCCGCCTCGACCTGCTTGGACGATCGACTGACAGCCGATCGGATGTGCTCAGTGAAGGCATCTACGGCCTGATCGGTGTCCTGAGGGGACGGGATGGAGTCCGAGCTGAGAGGGAGGGGGGAGGGTCGGCATCCGCCAAGTCCGTGCTTAGCGCATGCCAATCCACCACCGTCTTTTTGGGTCGCTGAGGGGCGGAAGGGGGGGAAACGAGTCTCATGACTACAGGTCGATGGTCAGAGTCGAGTTCCTGGACTACTTCCAAGGAGTGCAGCCGTAGGGTGACACCCTTCAGAAGCGCCATGTCCAGGACGTCGGGTCGGTGGTTGGGATTGATAGGATAGTGGGTAGGGTGCATAGGTGCGATGACGTCAAAGTCGAGAACGTCGACCAGGGCGTCAAGGCTCCTACCGTTAGGGGAAGTGGCGAGACCGTTCCAGGCCACGTGCTTACTGTTGATGTCGCACGCCAGAATGATGGCGCTTCCCAGATTGAGGAGTGCTTCAAAATCACTCCTGAGAACGGATTTAGTGGGGGAAAGGTATACGGAGGCGATCACAATGGGCTGGTGCCCCGTGAGAGAGACGCGACAGACCGAGGCTTCGATGTTGGTGAGCGCGGGGGGATCAAGAGGGATGCAGTGAAGGGACCTCCTGTAGTAAATGAGAGTACCGCCTCCGCGGGAGCCGATTCTGTCATTACGCACGAGGTTATAGTTTGCGATCCTAGGATCGCGTTGTGCGGGCTTGAGGAAGGTTTCCTGCACGAGGAGGATATCAAGTTGGTGATCTCGGAGGAAATCAGCAACCTGCTCTCGCTGGGAGCGAAGGCCATCGGCGTTAAAGAACGCCAGGGATAGGTTGTGGGGCTTATGGCGGGGAGGTCGTAGATCCATTATTGGGTGCGGGGGGGTTGGGTTCTGAGGGACGCCAGGACGTCATAGACGTCCCTGTATTCCGCGGCCAGGAGAACCTGGTCCGCCAAGTTGGTGGCGGCGCGGAGTCGAAGGGCGAGTTCGCGGACTCTGGGGAATAGTGCGGGGCTTATCACCGCCGAGACGCTCATGATGAGTTCTACGTCCTGACTGACGTTAGTGGGCGGAGGGGGACAAGCCGCCACCGGCGGGAACGCCGGCGCGCGCTTCGGGGGGCGGGCAGGGCCCACTGACGCAGGGTGGGAGGCCGCGGTGTAGGGCAGCGGCTTCACCCATGCGTTGGCGCCAAGGCACGGCCTGAGCAGCGGGGGAGGGGGGGTCAGCTTCAGTGGCGCGGGAGCGCGAGGAGCCGCGGTCGCTGGCGCAGAAGGCACCGGACGAGGGTGCGCTGAGGGCGCGGGGGGGTGTTGCGCTGAGGGCGCAGAGGGGGGGGGGCAACCGCGCGGGGGCGGCGGTGGCCGCCGCGCCTCGCCCGGCCGCGCTTCCCCTTCGGGGCCTTGGGGCAACCGCGATAGTTCGCGGTGTGCCCCTTGGTGCCGCAGAGGACGCAGCTGGGGGGCTCGGCCGCCGTCTCCTTCGAACGGGCGCACTGGGACGTCGCGTGGTCCCCGATGCACTTAACGCATCGAGGGCGCGCGTGACAGTTACGGGCAGAGTGCCCGTAAAGCTGGCAGTTGTGGCACTGCCCGGGCGTGCCACGTTTGTGGGGGGCCTCCACGGAGAGGCCAGATATGTGGCACACGGCCTTCAGATCGAAGATCCTACGGCTGGACTCGGTGCGGTCGAGGACGACCAGCACCATGTCGTACGCCTCCTTGGAGCGCCCATTGACCATTCTGTGCACCTGGCGCACAGGAAGGTCCTGGGACTGGTGGTCGTCGTCGTCGATGTCCAGCTCCCTAGGGACACCGCGGATTACCACCCTGAGCTCCCTTTCCTCCTCCAGGGTGTAGGTGTTTTATGCGATCTTGTTTGATCGCAGGAAAGCGGATGCGACTTGCGCCACAATATACACGGTTCTATGAGCAGGGCCACACGGCAGCAGGGGGGTGCATCCTGGCTATGTTATGTGAGTACCGAGCGATGGTCAGCGGCGGGGCTACCATCGGCTTCAACGATACGGCTGTGGGAGTGGTTCCCGCAAGATGGATCACAGATCTTCTGATACGTAACATGGGCGAGAAGCGGGCGGAATACGCTATCACTGCTTCAGTTATGGTAACCGCAGAGGATGCGTTGAAGGTAAATTTTTAAACCAGACGAAGATCTATAGCTCTTTACTAAGGAACGATTTTTATAGGAGTGCAAAAGCCCTCGACCCCTCATCAGCGTCACCTCATTTTGCGACAAGAGGGCGACACTTGAGGTTTTTTGTCACGGAATTACAAACCAGCCTTCCAAAGCACCAAGCAAAGTGCACGAAATGACCTAATTAAACATGAACTCTCTCACCTCGATTTTTAGAGACGGCCGTTGTCCAGTGGAACATCAGGTACAGGCTGATTTATATTAGTTTTCAGTGTCTAACTGTATATATTACAGATCAGTCTAACTGTATACGCACTCTTAACCTCATTGCCAATGATATAGATTTATTTTATTGTACTCTGGGTGAATTTACAAAGTTAACATTATATACTTTATGTTATAGGTAGGCTAGGAAGAATTTTTTTTTTATATAGGTATTTGTACATGTTGTTTATTAGTTTTAATTGTTATTTTTTTATAATTTAGAAATGCAACACTATTGTATTGTGGAAACCTGTAAAGATAGTGCCGGGTGTTCCTCTCCTACCTCTTTTGGGTAAAGTTTCTTTTAGGACTTGGTTTAAACTTACTTGGTTTAAAATCAGCGATTTTTCTTCCGTACTAAAAAAAATTGTATGAAATAGTGTCGTTTTAAACCGACCGTTTCACTACCGGGGAGACGCGGTGTGCCCCTTCGCCTTAAGGGCGAACGGGCGGCACCAAACCCTAACTGCTCCGGGGCGAAGAGAACCGCCGCACGGAGAATAGGATAGCGGGATGGGTTAAGGTAGGGTCCTGGCGCAATCAAGAGCCCTGACTAGGGAAGCCCCCAAGGCCAGAGCTCAAGCCCTTCCGAGATGGCCGCGCTCTGAAGGAGGGAGGCGAGCGCTCGGGTACCGCTCAAGCCCGGCTTACGACACCGCTAGGCGTCCACCGGACTTACCACGAACGGACAAAAGACGTGGATTTACAATACAACACTAATATTGAAAACCGTTATGAAAATAACCGTTGAGAAACAACCGCGGGAGGGCCGGCCGCGCCGTTAACCGACGCGGCTGCCTAGCAACCCACGTAGTTGGTCACACCGGGCGATACGCGAACCGTACCTACACGAGACGCAAAAGCATACGCACAGCGAATGCAATTGCGTAAACACGCAAGCACAAAACACGTAAGCACAGCCGCGACAAACCACGTAGGTCTCGGAAAACGACCGTTACGAAAACGCGGGAAGGCCGACCGCCGTCAGAACGGCGTGTCTACCTAACGGCTCGCCTTGTTGCTACGCGCGAGCCAGACGCGGAGAAGTAATGTCGCAAGCCCGTATATATGTACGTATACACGTATATCGAGCCAACAAGATCACCACTCCACGCAAGCGCAGGCGTTTCCAACAGAGCAAGTCGAAATCTAATACGAACGTGAAAATACGAAAATAGCGAGCGGGCGGACAGCGCAGCGACACGACCGAATGCGCGCAAGGCACAGCCAGAACTCCACACGGATCTGTTCTTAGTCCTTTACTCTATAATATTTACACTCATGATTTAGAAAATTCACTAAATAATTAAGTTAGGATTTTACAATATGCTGATGATTTGCTTCTTTATTGTTCTGATGAATCAATTTCTAAAGTATCTTCACAAATATCCTTATCTCTCTCACTACTTGAAAAATGGATGGATGATAATGGCCTACAGATATATACTCACCGTCACGCCTATATTCCCCAGAGGGGGTGGCAGAGGTGTACTGAGTACACCCACGTTTCGCCGACGATGTTAGGTACCATGTAATAGGGGGCGAGCCTATTGCCATATATCGGGCACAATTCCAGACTCCGGACTCATACTGGGAATTTTTCGTTAGAAAAACTACATTTGTCCGACCTAGGATTTGAACCCAGGACCTCGTGATCACAAAGCGATGCGCTTTGCCACCAGACCAACGAGTAAAAAACCATGTACAATTTCTAGGTCTAGTTTTAGACTCTAAGCTAACTGGTGTTCCGTATTGTGAGTATGTAGGTGATAAATGTGAGCGGGCTCTAAACATGCTCCGTTGTCTTTCGAGTGTCTGGTGGGGTGCTTACCCTTATTCCCTAAAACTGGTTTACAATGCTTTGATAAGAAGCATCCTAGACTATGGATCTTTCCTCTTAGAGCCGTGTAGCGCTGCTGCTCTTAAGAAGTTGGATAGCGTTCAATCTAAAGCTTTACGGATAATATCTGGAGCTATGAAATCGAGTCCTATCAATACTTTACAAGTTGAGTGCGGCGACCCTCCCCTGAAGTTACGATGTCAATATTTGTCTAATAGATTCCTCGCAAGAGCCTTTCAATTTTCCTTACATCCCCTTCGCCAGAAGCTTTCCTCTATACTAGAACAGATTTGTTATTCTGGGTATTGATCCCACAAAAACACACCATGTTTAGTTAAAAGCTATCAGAAATTTATTAATGTAAATGCTCCCTTTCATTGCTCTACCCAACTTCCTTTATTTGAATGTAATATTTTGAGGTAATAAAAAAAATAATTGTTATTCAACTTCCTTTATTTCTTTAGTGGAAAATAAGTGGCCAGATTATCATTTCATTTATTTTGATGCTTCGAAATGTCCCTCTTCTTGTGTTGGTGTGTTCCATCAACAATACCAAATAATCCAGAAAATTAAATTACCCCCAGAAGTATCTGTTTTTACAGGCGAATGCTTTGGAATATTAAAATCTTTAGAATATGTTTTAATAGTTAAGAAAAGCAGTAATATTTACAGACAGTAAAAGTGCTTTACAGGCCCTGGGTCGCAATCCGTTCAAATCAGCCCACTGCAATATTATTATCGAATCTCGTGAACAGTTATTTAAATGTATTAGTAGGGGAATAGACGTCACTTTTGCGTGGGGTCCTAGCCACACAAACATTGAAGGAAATAATAAAGCAGACTTGCTGGCCAAAGAGGCGGTTACATTGAGCGATGTTTACCCATATAAAAATTACACTCATGATCTAATGGCGCTGTCCAAAAATCATCTCCAGAATCCCAGAATTGTAGTACAAGTGATATAAGTAAGGGGAAATTCTACCATTCCATCCAACCAAATATACCCAGCAAACCCAGGTTTGCCAAGACGGGCTTCTGTAAATGGACTACATCCATCATTATTAGAATGCGGTTAGGTCACGTTTGTACACCAGAACATTTAGCGAGGCTCGGTATAGTCGGTTCAGACCTTTGTGGTTGCGGCGAAGTTGGAGCTTTAAACCATACATTTTTTGCTTGCCCCCTGAATGACTCTTCTGTCTTTTATTCACAGCTGCACCAACTTAAAAATCCATTCTCTATTCCTTCTCTATTGTCAGTTAATAATATTGATATTTATTCTGCCATAAGATAGATAGATAGATAGATAGATAAAAAGTTTATTTGTAACAAAAGGACACACAGTACAAACTATTATCCTAAAACATTAAAGAAAAAAAAAAAAAAAAAAACATGCAGTACAATTTAAATTTATAACATTATTGTAGTAAGTGTGTCACAGTGGTACAAAAGGGCCACAGCTCAGCGCCGCATTTGCTCGAGGAGCAAAACGCTGATTTTCAGCTGCAACCACGATGTTACGCGAGAAACTCGAGAAAAATATGTTCATCCTACACAACAACATCCACATATAATCATATCATTCCTGTGCAACTTTTCTAATAAATCTTTCCAAATTTCCTTGTTACCATTCCTTTTTTTTTCCTTCGTTTCCATAAATTTGAACAATGGCATAATGTAAACGCAATTGCCAAAACAAAAAAAAAAACAAGAACGAAAATAAGGGTGTCATAGGCGGTTTTTGGCGGGAAGTCGAAGAGTGATGTTGTCAATTTGTTTTAATTTCCAAAACTTGTGTTATTTCGACTAATAATGTGTAATGTTGGTGGAATATTAACCATTATGTGTTGTTATATATGCATGAGTGAAGGTAATTGTAACAAATGATAAAACGTGCCTTTTTGACTTCCCTCAAAACGGCCGTCACAATTGGTATGTAAATTATCCACCGCTTTACTATCCAGGGTGGGGTACTTCATTAATTTCATTATCATCGTTATCATCAAGTTCATCGGGAAGTTGAATTAATTTAAACAAACATGATTGTATATCTCACTGGACACTGGCAAAATACACTTAAAATTGGTGTGAAGCCATAACTTAAAGAAGAAGAAGAAGGGTGTCATCGGACTTTTTGGCGGGAATTCAAAAAGGGCGGTAGTATTTTTGCACAAATTATAATAATTATTAATTTCTCATCCATTTTATTGATTATTCATAGTTGTACAGTGTTCTTATTAGTAGCGTAGTGTATATATTTAGTTTAGCAGTTTTATTGGTAAGTTTTTTTGTATATATTTTAAAATATGGAAATGGAACCAGAACCTCCTGACAAAAACCCACTATTTACACTATTAGAGGCAGATTCGTTTCTCTCCCAAAATGACGTAGAAATAATGGATACTGGTAAGGTGCCTATATCAAGGGAGAAAAAAGTGAAAAAATTTTTAAAAGCTCCACTTTTTAAAAATAAAGCGAACCCTAGTAAATTGCTTACTCATATCCCTGAGTCATCATTAGTTATTTCAAATACTCATCTTAGTCCTTCAACCATATCAGCTGAACATGTGATACCCACCCCTGTCATATCTCCGTTCCGATCCAAATACAATGAAGAAGATCCTGGTCCATATGTGGTGCATGTTGAGCTTGAAACTCATACCCCACAAAGTGGTATTACACTTCATCCGATAAAATTTGGCCATTTACTATATCAAAATAAATTATCAGATATTTTAGAGAATGGCATTAAGAGGATTGGCCGTAATAGACTCAGTATTCAATTTAAAAATAGTAAAAGTGCCAATACATTTCTGAACCTCCCATTGCTGACCTTAAATAAATATAAATGTTATATTCCCTCATACAATATTTGCAAAATGGGTATTGTTAGAGGCCTTCCTACAGAATGGTCTCATGATGATATTGTAAGTAATTTAAGAGTTCCAGAGGGTTATGGGTGCATTATTAGATCTAGGCGTCTGAGCAGAAAGACTATTGGACCAGAGGGGACAGTATGGGTTTCCACCCAGACTGTCGTACTAACTTTTGATGGTCAATCACTGCCTTCCCATATTTATAGCTTTTTTACTTCTCTTCCAGTAGAACAATATATTTATCCCACCATACAGTGCTTCCACTGTTGCCGATTTGGACATACACGCACTCAATGTAGGAGCAAGCCACAATGTTACAAATGTGGTGAGGAACACGATGGGGCATCTTGTACTATAGAAGAACACTATTGTATAAATTGCAATGGCTCTCATATAGCCTCCAGCAAAAGTTGCCCTGAATACATTAGGCAAACAAATATAAAGAGGCATATGTCCAATCATGCCATTTCTTATCAAGAGGCTTCAAAACTGTTTCCAATCTCTAAGAAATTATACTCTGAAATTGCCGCTGCACCTCCCCAAAACATTTCCATTCCTGACATTTCATCCCAATCTTCCAAAATTCATCTTCCCACATCCTCATACAAGAAAACAATTATATTAAAAGAAAAACCAATTAGAAACCGCCAAATGGGTTATGATAAAGCCACACATAACAAAATTATTTCATCCCCAGCGTCATCCCTAAAAAGTGGTTGTGCCCTACAGACCCATGACAAAGAATCTCCTGAAAAGAACAGCCTTCAGGAGTTGAATGAACTCATAGCTATGCTATCTAACACTATCATTAACTCTTCATTACCGGACCCCGTTGCCATTAAAATTATTACTAATATTTCTGTTACTATTTTTGATTACTTTAAACATGGATCAAATTCTTCAATGGAATAGTAGAAGTCTAGTTTCCAAAAAATCTGAATTAATTCAGTTAACTAATGATTTTAATTTATCTGTGATCGCAATTTCTGAGTCCTGGCTAAGGCCAGGTTTCAATTTTAGATTACCAGGTTATAATATAATACGAGATGATAGGGCAGATGGTTGGGGTGGTTCTGCCCTACTCATTAGAAAAAATGTGATTTTTTCCTCAATCTCATTACCACAATTCCACCATGATAATTTAAATGTAGTTGCAGCTCGTGTTGGTGAGATATCTGTAATTTCTATATATATAGCACGTAAGAATCATTCAGTTTTTTCAATTCTAAGAAAAATTGTTGCAGTGGTGCCTCCACCTATTGTCCTCCTGGGTGATTTTAATGCTCATCATAGCATATGGGGGGCTCCAAATGATGATAATATGGGCTCCTGTCTATCTGATCTTATTGACGACTTCGATTTGTGCGTTTTAAATGATGGGTCCCCGACGCGGCACATTATTCCTGGGCAAGCACAGAGTTTTGTTGACATTTCCCTTTGCTCTGCTCGATTATCTTCTCTCTTAACGTGGAAACGTCTATCTTTATCATATGGTAGCGATCACTATCCTATACTTATTTCTTTCCCTATTAATCCTTCAAATCGTGTTCCATCCTTACCTCCTCTGTTGAAATACAAATTAAATAATTGCGATTGGGAATCATACAGTTCAACTTTAGAAGTCAGGATTAAAGCTCTACCCAAAATTGATTCTCAAAATATTCAAAATTGTTATGACAGCTTAGTTAGTGCGATGTTGTCAACAGCTGATGAATTTTTTCCCAATAAAAACAGTGCTAGTGGAAAAATTCCCTCACCGCCATGGTGGGATAAAGATTGCACTGAGGCAGTGAATAAAAGAAATTTGTCAGAAAAAAGTTGTGGTGACAATCTAAATTTGCAGTCATTTTTAGCTTTCAAAAATTCAGTAGCTGCAACTAAACGATTACTCCGAAAAAAGAAATTGGAAGGGTGGCGTCGATTTTGTTCCTCTCTTTCTCCTGATACTCCAATTTCTTCAGTTTGGTCTAACATCAGACGTTTTAGATCTTCTTACAATCATAATTCACAGTCGTCTCTATCCCTTGATTGGGCATCTCCTTTTTTGCGTAATTTGGCCCCGGATGTAGTTCCTAGTCGCGCTCAAATGCCCTTTTTGTACTCTAGTCAATTTGATCCCTTAGAAAATAATTCTATAAGAACCCCTTTCTCATTAACTGAACTTAAGTTTATTTTAAATCGAGTTGCTGATTCTGCGCCTGGTTCAGATGGTATTCCATATTCCTTTATTGCTAAATTGAAACAAAATTCACAGTCTTATGTTTTAGATTTAATAAATATTATAATTGAATCGGGCCATATTCCTCCATCTTGGAAGCATCACACAGTTATTCCAATATTGAAACCTCATAAGGATCCTTCGGACCCGTCATCTTATAGACTAATCTCTTTATCTTCTGTGTTTGCTAAATTGGCTGAGCATTTAATTAAAATGAGGTTAGAGTGGTTCGCGGAACATAACAGCATATTATCGAACTCCCAATTCGGATTTAGAAAAGGAAGAAGAGTAGCTGATAATCTTAGCATTTTCTCCACTGATGTTTTGTTATCTTTTACTAAGGAAGAGTCCACAGTAGCAGCTTTTTTAGATATTTCAGCGGCCTACGATAACGTGGATTTGTTATTATTAAAATCAAAACTCGAATCTTTAAATATTCCGAATACCTTCTCCAATTTTTTGTTTAACCTTTATACAGGTCGTTCTATCACATTAAGGGTTCCTGGCACCGATTATTCTCCTAGATTGTTATGGAAAGGAGTCCCTCAGGGATCGGTCCTTAGTCCTTTGTTATACGACATTTACACCACAGATCTTGAAACAGCTGTTTCTCCTTGTTCAATTTTACAGTATGCCGATGATATCGTTATTTATTCATCTAACCCTTCCATAACGGTTGCGGCTGAAGATATTGAAAAGTCTATCAATAAATTATCACTTTGGTTAGATAATCATTGTTTATCACTATCAGTGAATAAAAGTATAGTTGTCCCATTTACTAAGAAAAGAAAGATCCCGATTTTGAATGTTAAAATTGGTGAATCACGATTGCACGTTGCCAACGAAGTAACTTTTCTTGGCAGAAAATTCAACTCAAAACTTAATGGGTCTTCTCATATTCACCAAACTGTTGCAAAATGCGAGAAGAACATTAACATTATGAGAGCACTTTCCGGTGTTTGGTGGGGAGCTCATCCTGCTACATTACGACTAGTTTATAACGCTTTAGTCAGAAGTCTCCTTGATTATGCGTCCTTTACCCTTTCTCCAGCGAATAAGACTGACATTAATAAGTATAATGTGGTACAGTCTAAATGTCTTCGTATCATACTAGGTGCAATGAAAAGCACACCAGTTAATGCTCTTCAAGTAGAATGTTCTGACCCCCCTCTGCATCTTAGACGGCAGTACTTATCAGATCGTTATTTTTTCAAAGTGTGGCATATTCACACTCACCCCCTCCTCCCTAAGATAGTAGCTCTTAATACTCTGATAAACTGTAACAACCATTTCTGGCACAACAAAGATATTCCTCATCTTATCTATAGTTACAGAAAAATTCTTAACTCTAATAATGTGACTTTTAAAAGATTCCCTATCCACCCGGTTTACCTATATGACTATAGAATTGTTTTATATGTACCAAGTATTTTATTCTCTATAGGCATTTATAAAAATACGCCGGATGCTAATGATAAACTGCACGAGTACATTAAACAGAACGCTAGCAGAATGGAAATTTTCTTTACGGATGCGTCCAAATCGACAGGAGAGGGAGATACTGTATGTAACAATGTGGGTGCTGCTTTTTTGCGTCATTCCACTGGATTTTTTAAATTATTTAAATATCCTTCTGTGTCTAGTAATTATTCTGCGGAATGCATGGCTGTTTTGGAATGTCTGAATTACATTATTCTATATAGTATAAACAACTCCATTATATTTACGGATTCTCTTAGTTGCTTGCAATCTCTGCATGCTAATCCATTTAGCAAACATATGAATCCGGTTACACTTGAACTAAAAAGCAAACTGAAGGAATGTCAGGACTCCAATCTACAGGTTTCGTTGGCCTGGATTCCTGGACATTCGGGTATTCAGGGCAACGAAACTGTGGATTGCCTGGCAAAACTAGCAAGCCTCCAAGGTCGTTTAGATAGTTTTGTTTATTGTAATGACATGTTATTACTTCCACGTGTACACTTATTTGAAAATTGGAATCGTGATTGGGTGACGGCAAATTTACACAAAGCCAAATTTTATCGGTCAATTCAATCCGTAGTCCCAACCAAACCCTGGTTCTCCAAATTAAAATTAACTAAGAAAACGACTTCTATCCTTTTTCGTCTTAGATCTAATCATTGTTGCAGTCCTTTACATCTTTATAATTTGAATATAAGGAACTCACCGCTGTGCGAGTGGTGTGGCCAAGTAATTGATGACCTCACCCACATTTTATTTTCCTGTCCTCGTTATAGCTCTCCATCATTACATGATTTTCTTATTGAATATAAAGCTCCTCTTCCTTATAATTTGTCAACTATCTTGTCACTATCTAACCATTTATATATTAAAGCTATTGTAAAGTTTATTGTACATCATAATATCTCCATTTAATTTTGTAATATGTCTATAATTGTTTCTTAAATGATCTTATTAAATTCATGTTTGTATTGCCCATTTTCCTCAAATCCTTACCTAAATCTTACAAACACGATTAAGCAATTCACTGGACATTGGCAAAATACACTTAAAATTAGTGTAAAGCCACAACTTAAAGAAGAAGAAGAAGAAGAAGGGTGTCATCAGTTTTGGCGGGAAGTCGAAGAGTTATGTTGTCAATTTGTTTTAATTTCCAAAACTTGTGTTATTTCGACTAATAATGTGTAATGTTGGTGGAATATTAACCATTATGTGTTCTTTAACGTGCATGAGTGAAGGTAATTGTAACAAAGCGATAAAACGTGCCTTTTCGGCTTCCCTCAAAACGGTCGTCTCATTTGGTATGTAAAGTATCAACCGCGTTACTATCCAGGGTGGGGTACTTCATTAATTTCATTATCATCGTTGCCATTAAGTTCATCGGGGAATTGAAATAATTTAAACAAACACGATTATATATCTCACTGGACACTGGCAAAATACACTTAAAATTAGTGTGAAGCCATAACTTAAAGAAGAAGAAGGGTGTTATCAGTTTTGGCGGGAAGTCGAAGAGTGATGTTGTCAATTTGTGTTAATTTCCAAAACTTGTGTTATTTCGACTAACAATGTGTAATGTTGGTGCAATATTAACCATTATGTGTTCTCATATGTGCATGAGTGAAGGTAATTGTAACAAAATGATAAAACGTGCCTTTTCGACTTCCCTCAAAACAGCCATTGCAATTGGTATGTAAAGTATCCACCGCTTTACTATCCAGGGTGGGGTACTTCATTAATTTCATTATCATCGTTGTTATCAAATTCATCGGGGAGTCGAATTAATTTAAACACACACTATTATATATCTCCTTGGACACTGGCAAAATACATTTATACTTAGTGTGAAGCCATAACTTGAAGAAGAAGAAGAAGAAAATAAGGACATTGCACAGATTTAATCATTAATAATACGCATTACCTAAATTTAGTGTGAATTTAAAACTTGCTTGTTATTACATTTTGGAACAGCTAGAAATGTAAATATTTGAAATATTCAAATAACACGGTATAACGAAAAATATTTTCTGTTAGTAATTTCCAAACGTACATAATGGAACAGTTTGCTACACAGTTACTCTCTGTGACTGTTACACAATACGTATATAATCTCTTTCGATCTATAGTAACTGCTAGAATATATAAGAGCTTGTGACAACCAATATTGGAACACTTCTATCTATATCATGACGCCAGCTCCCTCGCGGGGTAGGTAGAGAGTACAGAGTTCCAACAGGTTCTTTCCTTACATACCTCTCTGGCTTCCTCCACTCTCATAGTTCGTCTCATACACACTCGCCGGTTACGGAGACTCTTAACTTGCCCTTCAGATAAGACACGGTCTATTTGGTCATGGTAGTCTAGGTCTTCCCCGGTACCTACATCCTTCCACTTTCGCATTGTATATCTGTTTTGTAATTCTTTCTTCTGTCATTCTTTCTTCTGTCATTCTTTCTTCCGTCATTCTTTCTTCTGTCATTCTTTCTTCTGTCATTCTTTCTTCTGTCATTCTTTCTTCTGTCATTCTTTCTTCTGTCATTCTTTCTTCTGTCATTCTTTCTTCTGTCATTCTTTCTTCTGTCATTCTTTCTTCTGTCATTCTTTCTTCTGTCATTCTTTCTTCTGTCATTCTTTCTTCTGTCATTCTTTCTTCTGTCATTCTTTCTTCTGTCATTCTTTCTTCTGTCATTCTTTCTTCTGTCATTCTTTCTTCTGGCATTCTTTCTTCTGTCATTCTTTCTTCTGTCATTCTTTCTTCTATCATTCTTTCTTCTGTCATTCTTTCTATATGCCCAACGGAGCATACCCTTTCTCATCTTTACACCGATACTATCTTTCATACCTACTCGCTTTCTTACTACGCTGTTGCGAAAACGGTCGGTCAGCGTGACTCCGCACATCTTCCGCAGAGATCGCATTTCGACCGCATTTATCCTGCTTTTGTTCTCCTTCTTACATACCCAACTCTCACTGCCATATAACTGCGTCGGGATAAGCACTCCGTTATGCATGGCCAGCTGCGCCTTTTGGCTTAAGTGCCGGCTCTCAAGTAGCCTTTCCATCGCACCATTCACTCTATTCCCTGCTTTCACTCTTCTCGCTATAACAGCGGTGTATTTCCCATCCTTACTGAAGGGGCATCCAAGATATACAAACTCATTCACTTGCTCCAGCACATCGTTACCAACCACAATCCTTGCATTCGTTCTGGTTTCTTCCCGTTCAAAAACCATAATTTTGGTTTTCTTCACATTCAAATGTAAGCCATTGTTCATACAGTCGTCTCTCATAACTGTGACTAGTGTTTGCAGATCAGTGGCTGTTGGCGCTATCAAAACCGCGTCATTTGCATACAATAGGTGGTTTACCACTAGATACTTATAGACTTTGAAGACTTTTATCCAGATATATTATAAGCAGTCTAACGGACAACACGCAACCTTGCTTGATGCCGATTTTAACGTCAAACCAAGGTAACATGTTACCACCCACCCGTACGCATGCCTTGCTGTCCACATAGGTGGACTGGACGGCTCGCAACAGAGTGCCGTTTATACCATACTCTGGCAAAATGTCTTAAAGTCTCTTCAAACGCCTTCTCCAGATCCACAAAACCGCAGAAAACTTTCCGGCCTACTGCCAGATGCTTCTCTACAATTTTGCGGAGGGAGAAAACTTGATCCGAACATCCTCTTCCAGACCTGAAACCTCCCTGTGCCTCGCACAACATTCCATCGGACTTCTCGCGCATTCGCCGTTCAATAATTTTACCGTACACCTTAGCTACCAAGCTGATCAAACTGATGGCCCTGTAATTGGCGCAATCATATTGAGAGCCCTTGCCCTTATACAAGGGTACTATGACTGCGCGGCGCCAATCTGTAGGGACTCTACCGGTCTTCCAGCAAAGATTTGCAAAGACCCAAAAAGCGTCCCGGACGCAAGTTCCACCATATTTAATAATCTCGGCAGATATCATGTCTATTCCCCGCAGCTTTGCCATTTTTCATACTTCGTATCGCCCATTCAACTTCTTCCATAGTGATGTCCCCTGTGGATTCTGGTGCCGCAAACTCGCCTCTAGGCTCGTCTGGAACACTTATTGTCTCTTTCTGTCTGTTGCAACTTTCATAAACTCGACTATATAAGAGCTCTTGACAAATATATTGGCTTAGGCCGTGAACCCTTTGGAACAAGTTTGTCTCTTTCCAACTACAGTAACTTACAGTGATAAGAATGAGCAACAGCTTGTGACGGGCGTGTTTTGTTTTTTTGGCGTATATATGACATTAGGAACAGGAGCAGTTATAGCGATAAGACTAACAGTAGCACGCTGTTACTTTTAAATACTTGTTAAATTTACCTGTTACGATAAATATAACTCACTCCTACTATCTAGTCTGTGGCCTACTCTTTGATTGATGCGACACTAGCGCCTTTTATTTTCGTTTGCTTGTTGCTTGCCTTTTGAGGCTTTGGCGTGGGTTGCGGATTTTTGTTTCTTGACAATTTGTGCTACGTTTATCTAATATGCGTAAACGCAAATCCTTAAAGAAAAATGATGACGATTCTGATGGGTCTGAACCCGGTGCTGAACCTGAAGAATTTCAAGACTCTGGCGAAGATTGGACGCCGGATGCCGATTCAGTGAGTGTTGAATTTAACACACGAAATGAGCCTATAAGAAATGTGTGATATGTTATTTCGTCTCACTCCTATATTTTGTTGCCCTCTTCCTGATATAGTTGTTACAC
This sequence comes from Phalera bucephala, assembly GCA_905147815.2. Taxonomy (NCBI): domain Eukaryota; kingdom Metazoa; phylum Arthropoda; class Insecta; order Lepidoptera; family Notodontidae; genus Phalera; species Phalera bucephala. The sequence continues at coordinate 17,853,748 of LR990623.1, read as the reverse complement.
ATAACTAAATAACTAGTCTCCTATGATACTGTCTTACGTTATACTATGGTTTACAAACAGGGTTGGTTAGGTTAGATTTTTCTAGGAATTCCTTTTTTCCACTTTATTCGCACATCATTGATATTCACGTAATAAATATATAAAATTGACATTGTTGTAAATATTGTCTAGCTCATTTGTTTTATTCATGCTAAAACCTACCTAGTTTGATTATCCCACAGGTGCTAGTAGATATAATAAGTATAAAGTATTATTCCATTTTACCATTATTATCGTGCAGAAAAAGATTGTTTGAAGTGATACAGCTTATATGTGCCATAGCATTATAGGTACAATAATTGGTAAGTTGGGTAAAATGGTGAGTCATCATGGCAACCTGTAGGGAGTATATTATATAGTATACTGTGCCAGTATATTATTTATCTATAATTTACTTATCTAGCAAGAACAACCTGGACGTGGAACCCGTAAACGCACATCCAAGCCTCCCATGAACAATACTAAAAAGAAACGCAAGAATTCATCATCTGAAGAAAGTGAAGGCGAAGGGGAAGAGGATGAGGAAGCTGAAGATGAGGAAGGGGAACTGGATGAGGAGGAGGGCTCTGATGATGAAAAAAATGGCTCTGATGGAAATAAGTCAGATTCAAGTCAATCTAAGGATATACCAAAGCATTTCCATGTAAGTAATAACACATTATGTATATAATGAACACATTAACAAAAGTAAGAGAGTTATAATAATGCCTTATTTACAAAGCACGTAATGATTCTGCACTTTTCTCATTTAACTAACTCAGTGTTCCACATGTAACTGTGAGTACGAACAATCAGTACACCATATTCTGTCACAATGAGCATACCATTATGTTAAACAGCCTGTGAAATTCCTCTGGGGTATTCTACTACATGGATCTTGTAGAAACTCAAGATAATTTCCATGAGTTTTAGCGTTTTTGCAATACATTTTACTGGAATTATCATGTATGAAAATACCCTAGTTTGATAATTATTATATTTGTAAATGTATTGTGGGTATGATGAAAATAAATCAGTTTTTACTTTGAACCTTAATTAATGTTTTATCTTTTAATGGCGACACATATTAACAAAAGTAAGAGAGATATGATAACACCTTATTTACAAACCACCTAATGATTCTGCACTTTTCTCAAAACTAATTCAGTGTTACACATCTAACTGTAAGTATAAACAATCAGCACCACATTCTTTGGGAGAGCAGTCTCTGTCACAATGAGCATACCATTATGTTAAACAGCCTGCGAAATATGTCTTAGGTAATCTACTACATGGATCTTGTAGAAACTCAAGATAATTTCCATGAGTTCTAATGTTTTTGCCATACCTTTTACTGGAATTATTATGTATGAACCTACCCTATTTTAATAATTATTATATTTGTAAATGTATCGTGGGTGGTAAAAATAAATCAGGTTTTGCTTTGAATCTTAATAATGTTGTATTTTTTATTGGCGACTGAAGAAAATTAGTGAAGTTGTGTGGATAATGGTGTCTAATATGGCCACTGTTGTGTTTCCTGGACAGTTTAACCCAAAAGTCAGCAAGTGGTGCCATTACAAAGAACAATGATTGTGTGCTCTGGATGTGGCTGGTTATGATGACATTGACAAGAACAAAGCTCCCTCAATGCTGCAAGGACACTTATGCACTTATTTCCCTGATCTATCGACTTACATTAGTGAAATTATCAAAAATATTATTAATTTTGGATAAATTTTATTATCCAGAAAGTAATAAAATTTTACCAACAGGGACATTTCATAAACGCCACCAAATGAAAGTGTGCAGGACTATGTTGCAGCAATTAATCATCTTGGTGTCTAATGAAACTTTATAGAAACATCAGTTGAGAGACAAAACTAGTGGGTATGTGATGATCGTCTATGAAGGGACTTATTGAAAACTAATAACCTGAGTTATGAGACAGCATTGCAGATGTGTCCTAATTATCAAGCGACATACTGATGTGATTTATACCCAAAGGATGTTGAGACAAAGCAAACTCCGTCCAGTACCAGTGAACCTATGGATATTTGTAGAATTAAATCAAATAATTGCCAACATTGTGCACGCCTTTATAAGCCAGGGGAGCTATGTCCAATACAACACGCTTAATGTAAACAGCGCTCTTGATATAGACATATTCCACGATTTATTACCGACATTTAGTAATAAGTTACTGAAATAATAATAAATTAATAAATTGAAAATTAATTTAAGCTTAAGAATGCATTTGTATCTTCATTATGTTAACTTTCAAAATTTTACCTTGATGATAATTTCCTTTAATTTCTCTTTAGTTTTATTTATTGAACTTATAGTTATTTATTTTTAAATACTTTGAATTTACTTATGTACCAAATTACCACAAAATGCGAATGTTGTACATACCTGTCATTGGTGTACATATCAGACTACCTACTTTACCAATTGTATCATGAAATGTGTATACTGTTGGTGTGTCTTTTTTAATAAATAATTAAATAAAAGCCAAACGTTATTATTGCAAAAGATTTGGTCACTTTGCTCCTGCGTGTAGTAAGAAGTCAAAGGGTTATCATATGGGGGAAAATGAACACTACCACACAGAATAGTACGGAGTTTCCAGAAAAGATGATGGAAAATTATATGTGCTCAAGTGACTACCAACAACCCATCACAGTAGAAGTTACAATTATGGTGCCAGATACCAATGGACATTGATTCTGAAACTTCAAGAACTATCATGTCTGAAGAGACATTTAAAAATTTGTGGACTTTACCTCCTCCACTGTATTCAACCAATGTAAAGCTGGTAACATGGACTCAGGAACCATTAGAAGTAAAAGGACTGGCAAACGTATGTCATGCTTGGTAATAAACAGGCACCATGTGAATTACTAGTTATGGCTGAACATTGACCAAGTTTACTGGGTAGAAATTGGTTTAAAAAAACTTAGTGTAAATATCTCTAGATTATGTAGGTCTGAAGAGCAGATTGAGATTTTTAAAAAAATTCCGGAACTATTTAAAGCAGAGCTCGGATATTACAAAGGCCCTGAAATGAGGCTCCATATACGCGCTTACGTTACACCCACGTTTTTATAGGCACTTCCAATCCTATATCCTCTTGGGAGACAAGTATTTTATGTGCTTCACGGTTCGCCATGCTCAGCCAACCCTAACATGCAACCATTTTGGAAGTATTACATGCCCTGCATGCGGGCATTGTCCAAAAGATATATTATGCCAGAGGCTATGTGTGGTGAAGGAACTGCTAGCTAAGTGCGGGAAATGCCAGTCAGTAAGGAATAACCCACAGACATGGATCAAACAAGAAAAACCTTGGAGTTGTATACATATAGATTTTGCTGGGTCATTTCAGGGTAAAACCTTCTTAATAGTGATCAATAGTTACAGTAAATGGCTTGAAGCCGAAATTGTGACTTCAACGAGTACCTAGTGGCTACAGTTGTGACTGTTCTCATTAAAATATTCGTCTTACAGGGTTTAATGGGAGGAGTTTCTGTTCAGATGAATTTAACTTATTTCTAAGGCATAGGGGTTTAAACACTTTTATACCCCACCCTACAACCCTGCTTCTAACGCGCAAGTCGAAAGCGCGATACAAACTTTGAAATATAAGTTAAAGAAGATTGCAAGTACTAATTTGCCTTGGTATGGCAAAATATTTAAGACATTATATTATCTTCGTACAGTACCTACCGTACTTCGTACCATCTAAGATTTTGTAATGGCCGAAAATATAGAATTGCTGTGTCGGTATTGAATCCTGACTATACGCCAAGTTGCGCTGATGAACAACTAGAGGCGGCGACTCGGCGCCCACGGGATCGGAAATTCACAGTCAATCAACCGGTTTTGATACGGGTGTATGGTCCTGGTGAGAAATGGCAAAAAACTGTTGTGGAGATGATCGAAGGTCCTAGTGTTTATATGGTGAGAACGAAAAATGGACAGTTGCATCGCAGACACATAGACCAAATGCTAGCTCGGTCTACGCCTCAATCACAACTAAACAGACAACCAAGGCTATCATGGGATCGGCCACATGATGAACCAGGGATATCAGAACATCCCTTGGAACCGTTATACAACACCCCGAATTATGGGCTAAAATAATAGGCATACCTAAATGATCTGAATCCATTATATAATTTTGTAATTGTAACTTTTTGTGATGAGGGAAAGGTATGCTATGTATGAACACACCCATTTTAGTTTGATAATTATTATATTTGTAAATGTATTGTGGGTATAATGAAAATAAATCAGTTTTTGCTTTGAACCTTAATAATGAATAATCTTTTAGGAATGAAACATGAGGCTCACAAATAGGCCCTGTTAATATTTTTTCGTATCCGTGGTGCTTTACAACTGGGTTTATTCTAGTTGTAGTCTCCTTCTCTATGGATGATGTGCCAATTTTTTTGGCTCCACTTTGCAAAGGAAGGAAACGGGATTTTATTTTTCCTACACCTGTTTTTCTTTCTGATTAAATTTGTTGCAGGTTCCAAGACAATTAAAGCGCTTCCCGGGACGCCCCAAAGTTTAAACCATGGTGTCATTTAAGGAGACCATTGTAGATCCTGGCTTACAGGACAATGGTGGGAATGTGTGGCGGGCTTAGTCCCAATTAAAAAAATAATATAATGTTTACATTTGAAGTATAAAATGTATTTAATTGTTGTAAAGCCATAATACGCGTGTCACCACAGTAAAAAAAATTCAGCTGAACTGTATAGAGCTAGCATCTGTGTGGAGGATTGATATTAAGATCCTTAATAATAAAATTTTCTATGTACTGTTTACTGTGGTACCACATTGGCTAATGGGAAGGATGAATATGATATAAATAAATGTTCATTTCCTAATTGTCATCTTTTGCAGTCAGGCAACTTTGTACTGTTGAAATCAGATGTAAAGTGGGATGGAGACACCGTAATTTCGAAACTGGATGAACTAAACCTCTGGAAAATAGATGGAAAAGCATTGCTCCAGAAATACATTCCCATGGATTCAAATGGAAAAATCTTACACAAATGCACTTGTGTGGTAAGGCATTTTTTATACTGGACATCAACCATATTTTTCACAAGACATTTAGAAAACATAGAACACAATTACAGACGATTTGGCGCAGTGGTTAAGAGATTAAGCCGCTCTGCCCACTGGGTCGAATAGGTGTGGGGGTACATTCCTGCACAGGTCAAAACTTTGTGTGACCCACAATTATTTGTTTCAGTCTGGGTATTTGTGTATGTGAATTTTCATGTTTGTAAACAAACCCACGACACAGGAATAATTCTTAATGCGAAGCTACGTTTTTTCGTATTTGGAGATTCAGATAATTCCCTAAAATAATTTCTTACATTCTATAGCAGAATACTCTTCAAGTTATTGTTTGTTAATAACCCTAATTAACCTGTACCAATGTAAGGGTTGTCATCTATCATTGGTTTGTCATCTGATAAAGGCAGATTATAAAAAAAATCTCAATTTCCTTAAACTATGATTTTTCAGTTATATCACATCTTACTGAAACTATATTTTACAAGCATAAAGGTCTATTGTTTCATTGTACAAAGTCACCCATATCAGGCCATACTTCTTCATAGGTGTTGGTCTTCGCACCATTGTTTCTTGGGTCTACCCTGGTGTTGGTGTCAGTGTCATTATTCCTCTGCTGATTTAAAAAAAAAAACCGTCACGTCTATATTCCCCAAGCGGGGGTAAGCAGAGGTGTATTGAGTACACCCACATTTCGCCGACGATGTTAGGTCCCATGTTATAAGGGGCAAGCCTATTGCCATATACCGGGCACAATTCCAGACTCCGGACTCATACTGGGAATTTTACTTTAGGAAAACCACATTTGTCCGACCTAGAATTTGAACCCAGGACCTCGTGTTCACACAGCGATTTGCTTTTCCACTAGACCAACGAGGCAGTCAGTGAGGCAGGCCGGCTGATTTTTATTACTAAATAATATGAGGAACTCTTTTTGTTTTGCAGTATTCTGGATGGAATGTGGACAATAGAGAAAATTACTACCCTATCACTGAAATTTTGGATCGAAATCCTCGTACAGACACAAAGGAAATATGTGTAGCATTAGATCTAAATGATCTAATCAAAGTAAGGGACAAGTAAATCCATGGTGTTTTTTTACTTAATTCAATTAGATAAGTGAAAATAAATTTATAAATGTTTCCTTGTTTCCTGATTACTTTGTGTAATTTAACTTCATTCCAGATTACTTTGTAATTCAAATATTTTATAAGCTGGGGAATAAATGTTCAATTCTACAATAGTTTTATTTGTGTTTTTATTTAGTTGGTTGTCCCTTTATGGAGTTTGGTGGTTAGGGAGTCCCGTGATATTGTGGGCGATGATGGAGTTTAGGTGACCGTCAAACATGCCCCCAATACAACCACTCACAAAAAAGGTATAGGAAATATAGGTATGAAAGATAGTATCGGTGTAAAGATGAGAAAGTGCATGCTCCGTTGGTTCGGGCATATAGAAAGAATGCCAGAGGAAAGAATGACAAAACAGATATACAATGTGAAAGTGGAAGAATGCAGGTACCTGGGAAGACCTAGACTATCTTACCACGACCAAATAAACCGAGTCTTATCTGATGGAAAAGTCAAGAGTCTCCGTAACCGGCGAGCGTGTATGAGACGAACTATGAGAGTCGAGGAAGCCAGAGAGGTATGTAAGGAAAGAACCTGTTGGAACTCTCTACTCTCTGCCTACCCCGCAAGGGATCTGGCGTGAGGTTATAGATAGATAGAAATATACAATTCAATTATGGTCTACTGTCTCTACGTTGTTCAGCTTGATTAAATTCGTTCAGCAAGTGCGTCAACTTTCTCGAGTTAGTTTCATCGTGTGGACCTATGTGTTGAAATATTTCCCTTGAAGTTGGAAAATTTTATAGTAAGTAATTTCGAAACTGCCAAAAGATCGTTGCCGGATTATAGGTACCTGTGTTAAAAAGGTACGGTAAGTAGACATACTTCCCCACTAAATATGGCGGTCATGTTTCTAATCTGTGTATGGCTGCCATAGGTATGTTTCCGTCTGTATGTGCTGTCCACCTGTGCCACACGTATCTTTGAATGGTATGTACGTAAGTAAAAGTATGGCATCCATATTTAGTGCTAAAGGGGGCACCTTTAAACTATAGTTGTATATGTTTCCGTCGACGCTTACGGTCAACTTACGACAACTTTTTAAAAACAATCTTTTGTAGCAAAAGCACACCAGACATATGAACATTGTTTAGTTGAGAAGTGCCTATGACCCCCTTCCAGCTCCATCATCAGGCCCTGGACATCATGTGGGTCTATAGATCTTGTCAAAACGAATCCAACGAGTCCAAACACGATGGGGTTATTTGAGTCGTTCCGTTAGCTACCTACTGGCTCAATCAATAGACCCCGAATACCATCCGAGTTTACAGTACTCGACAAGACGACTCGTGCACATATCTATGGGCTCCTTGTATTTCCAAGTAGCCCAAACACGGCTGGATAATGTTGTTTAGTTGAGTGGTTCCATCGGCCACCTCATGATTTCATCGTCAAACGCTGAACATCACCTGCTTGTATAATACTAATCAATACCAATCCAACGAGCCTAAATACGAGATGGTAATGATGTGTAGTTGACATGTTCCTATGGTCACCTTCCGACTCCATAATCAATCCAGCTCCATGGTACCATATTAATATATTGTCACCCACCTTACATACGTATGCCAAATCTTAGCTCAATCGGATACCCACAAATGCTCGAAAATTGGTTCACAAAATTTGATCCGGAAAGACAGACAGACTGACATACGAACAGTGCAAGTGCACAAAAGTTTATAAAAACAAAATGATTTGTGCGACGAAATTATATCAGGAATGGAGCTGCGTTGCCCTCAGGTGCGCTTCACTATCACTACATATTATAAAACAAAGTCCCCCCGCCGCGTTTGTCTCAATACGCGATAATCTCAATAACTACGGAATGGAATTTCATATGGTTTTTACCAATGGACGGAGTGATTCAAAAGGAAGATGTATGTGTTTTATTCACACGTGCGAAGCCGGGGGGGTTGCTAGTTAAAAATAAATGTAACGATGCCTGTAATAAATACTTAATTATACCTATGCAATGTTTTTATAAGAACAGACATGGATTACTCAGCGAAATTCCTTGCGTGTGTGTGTGTGAATGATCTACGCTGTTGGCCTCGAGGCCTCTACAGCTTCACCGGATTTTAAAGGCGAGCGTGCAACCACTACGCTCCAGCCAGAAAAATTCCTTGCGTTTACTCAGTAACTCAGGCGCAGTTTACTGTGCCGGCTCCACAGAGTATATACAAATTGGTATCCGGCTCATTGCGTTAACTCAAAATTGCGTCATGGCGCAACAAAATGAAGCGCGCCGAGTGAGCAGCTAAACGCGCCCAATCTGTACGCCGCGCTCACAGGTTCTTAGCATAAACAGCGCACAGCGCGCTAACTGCGTTGGGTCATAGTTCATTCAGCAAGTAAGTAAAGTAAGGCCAGTAAGTAAAATGTAGTAAAGAAAGATTACCTATCATTCCTTTTACAATTCAGAGTTGCAATTTATAAAAATGATATAAAATAAGTTTCGTGCAATACCACAAGTGTTAATACATTCTGCGTGCAACTCAGCACCTTTCGGATTCCCCGGTCCTGCGCTGTGCGCCAACATATTTTGTAGAAGTGACTCAACACATCCGGCGCAGTGAACTGAGTTGGCGCAATTGCGCAGCGCATTGTTACACAACAATATTTTCATCTACAACTTTATGGCAAGTTTCTCAATTTTGTACAGCAGATTGCCATTAAAAAAAAAACTTAGAATGTCACTAATGTCCTAGTCAATTGTCAAGGAATTTGCTTGTCAACTCATTTTTGTTGAGTTTGTGTAGTCTGTAGTCAGCAATATAATAACTTATAAACATTATAACATTAATTTAAAGATTACTATTCTAATGTAGGTAGGTACTGTACTTTGAGGAGTATAAAAATAACTAATCTCGGCTGAAAAACACTGATCGTACTTTCGTTTTGTTCTTTTAGAAATTGAAAGTAGGTACGTGGATTGCAATCCATTTTTTTATTTATTTATTACAATTACAATAACTAGGAAGTGATATGAATGACGATAGCCTGAAAACGGGTAAGTAGCATGAAGTGTAAATGCAATTTTAAATGATAGTCTGATACTAATAGCTTCCACCAAACCAGTAAATATAGGACTGATATTTCTTTTTATACCTAGCTTATAACTCAACAAGGTCCAATGAACCTGTTTTCTCTGTCTACCCCTAGAGGTCTAATCGTGGTCTTCTAAGTAACACACAGGTGATGAGTAGGCATACTCATGTACTTTTGACCTATAAGTTACTAGGTACCTAAGTTCATTTGCTTTGAATTAACTCCAAAATAGGACAGTAGGTGAAAAAAAGTGTGTTAAAAACAGAACTTAATTGTTTCACAGTAGGTAAACAACAGTAAATTATTATTTATTAATTCTGGAAATCCAGTTTAATGTTATGTTAATTCTTTCATTTTCAGAACCAGATTGTGCTGTTTGTTTGCAAAAATGTAACCATCCTACTCAATTGCCTTGCGGACATGTTTTTTGTTTTCTTTGTGTAAAGGTATTATGGCTTCTTTTCTGTTGTTTTACATTATTATGCTAAAAACTAAATTAAAGTGTGGTTCATTTCTATAAAATCATTGTTTCTCAATTTTTTTTAATGAAATGTATGTTAGACAACATATTGAATAGTGGAGTATCACCCCTATTCATATTTATATTATATGTACACTGTGTTGATTTATTTATTAATACTAGCATGATTGTTAACAGGGGATTGCTTTTCAAAGTAAAAAATGTGCCATGTGCCGAGGTGAGATTCCATCAAATTACTTAGACAATCCGGTGTTATTGGGGACACAGACTACTGAGCAAGTTAATACAACTCAACAGGAAGAATATCAATGGTTCTATGAGGGACGAAATGGTATTTATATTTTTTGCATTTAAAATCAACACTTGTAAACTTTGTGAATGATTACTTTCAAATGATGTAATACCTTTATTTATAATAATATTGAAAAGATTAATAAAAATCTATATGACCTTTTTACAAATTTTTGCAGGATGGTGGCGATATGATGAGCGTAGCAATTCAGAACTAGAAATCGCTTTCAATACTGGAGAATCCGACTGTACCCTACTCCTTGCAGGAACTCTATATGTTATAGATTTCCAGAGTATGACACAAGTCCGAAGGAGTGATCAAACCAGGCGCCGTCGAGTGCGTCGTGACAGTCCTACATTTCCAGCTAAAGGTAGATCTTATATATACAAAGTATTTTTATGATTTATTGTAAAGATTAGTGTCATTCATTTCACTGTCACATTGCTGTTAAGCATGACAGTTTAGTAATATCGTCATCATCAGTCAATCTTATCTTACCCGCAGGTGAGTGTAAGCCTCACCTCTATCACACCATTTACCAGCCACTCTCACAATATTGTTGCTCCATCTGGCTGATGGTCTGCCTATGGGTTTGTGTTCTGTTCAGAGTAATATAGATGCAATGCAATAAATGTGTTTTATTTACACAATTATTGTTACAGGAATAGCTGGTATTAAGACTGATATTTCACATAATACAATGCAAATAAAAAGTGAACAAGATACTGCAGATGTCATAATTGTTGAGGCAGAAAATGAAATTATAGAAATAAGTGACACTGAGGATGTGGAAGAGATACCTCAGCATGTTGATGATGTCAGCCACTTAACCGAAAGAATCAGGTAATTTCAAAACACAATTGGAAAGTGAAGTTCAAATCCTAGGTCGGACAAATGTAGTTTTTCTAGCGAAAACTTCCCAGTATGAGTCCGGAGTCTGGAATTGTGCCCGGTAAATGGCAATAGGCTCACCTCCTATTACATGGGACCTAACATCGTCGGCAAAACGGGGGTGTACTGGGTACACCTCTGCCACCCCCGCTTGGGGAATATAGGCGTGACGTTGTTGAATACATAATACTAGCCAATCATATTTAAACTGTAAATTTCATTGGCATTCTTGGTACTTCAATAAGGCAAATTAAAATAAACAATGAATAGTCAAGTTTCGAGTATGTATGATACAAACTATGAGAATGGAGGAAGCCAGAGAGGCATGTAAGGAAAGAACCTGTTGGAACTCTGTACTCTCTGCCAACCCCGCAAGGGATCTGGCGTGATGATATAGATAGTGAGAAAACAAATAATAATTATTGATAGTTGTAACCTCAAATAGTCCTGAGATTAATAACATCAAAGCTGGATTTAGAAGCTACGCCATGGTCCAGCCATTCCAGTTTTCAATCAAGTACTTTAATAATTATTTCTTACCAATAAAACCAATGTTGTGATGATCCAAATTAAGGCAAAAATGTATGTCTCATGTTTTATAATAATTTAATATTTTCATTTCAGTGCAGTAAATCTTAGAGAAATAGATATCCCTGGAGATCTGGACCAAGAAAACACCTGATTGTAAATCAATTACGGTACCTATTGTATGTTATGTTTGGAGTGTATACCTAATTATGTATTATTTGTATCCCATTATTACTTAATACACAGAATATGTTATACTATCGGTTGTTAAAATATCTTTTCTTATTGTTAAATAAACAATGGAAAATAATGGATTTTTTATTATTGCTCATTGGTATTTAGGAAAAAACAGAGATGGGCAAAATGTAATCAAATTAATGATTACAATTGCATTTTGTAATATTCAATAATGATTCAAGATTAAAAGTACACTTTTATCATAATTGTTGAAGTTTAGAAAAGTGGGGGTGGTTAATCATTAATTTGTTTACATTTTGCCCATATTTGGAAAAAATGACAAGATTTGTTACATAAACAAATCATACATCAAACAAAAATATAGTTACAATATTTTTGTTTCACTCAATGTTAATTTACACAGTAGTCGAGAGGTTATGTGTTTTAGACTATATAGGGTCATGGTGTAGAAAGTAAGGCATATAAGTAACATTATATTTTATTATTCTAAGCTATCATCACACAATTTGATTGTTTTCAAATTAAATTAGTGACATATTCATAATTATGTCTAAGTAGTTAATTTTTATGTTGGAACTTAAATTTATACTACAACAAGTGATTTGAGTGACATTTAATACCCTTTATAACTTTAAAATACTAATAAAATGAGAAACATTACCATGGCCGAACCGGGCTTTGGCTAGCATGAGTCAGTACATATGTATTCAGAGGTTTAGGTTTCATTACCATCTGTTTGTGTCGAGGAAATTTAGGACATATTACATAGAGCCTCTCGTCTCTAACCACCATGTAGCATGCTTTGCAGCGCCTTCGGACTCTCCCTTTGACTTTGAAACTGCACACTTGATTTAAAGTGAATGCAAAGGGTTGTAATAACTTTTCCCTGGTAATGTGCTGCAATGGGCTAAACGAAGAAGTTGGAACATTTTTGGTTGTTATATTAACCATATTTGTTATTGTTTTCATTACAGAAATAATCCTTTGCATCTTTCCTGAAATACAAAATTAAAGTAATGAAATTAGATTTTTCACAAAAGAATATTTAACGGGTGATTTTAACGGGTAGTTTTAAAGAACAGTCTACCTACTTTGATAAATTATAATTCAAAAGGTAGAAATTCTAACCTCTTGCGCCTTGCACAATTGATGAATACAATCTGTCCAAGCGTCAAAGACAGTAGAGCAGGGGTCGGAAAGTCACCTACACAGTCAAAACAGTTTTTTTGGTCGCGCCATCTCATATCGTTATTCCTAAACAAAATAAGACCAATTAGTTATTAAGTTATTCGCTAGATGTCACAACAGAACCGATTAGTATCGGTAGAAGATCGATTTTGATAATAAAAAGAAATTGTGTCTTTTAAATTGATATATTTATCTTATTCAACTAAACCTGTGATCAATATCGTTATATATTTTTTATTTCACTATTAAACTGTTACTTCCATTTATTTTAGTAAAAGTAATGTTATCGATTGTTTTCTACATAAAATCGATACAAAGTGCGTATGTGCAGTCTGTGGACTGTTTACTCTAATTAGTCTGTGGGACTCTTACAAATGGTCGCCGAACTTGTATTGTTTGTTTGTTGTGCGCGTAGGTACGCTTGTAATTATGTGTTTACTCACTGATTAGGAGTTAAATTTATATGGATTTGCGTGGGGGATCTTTATCAACCTATAAACATTTTTGCCCTTGCCTTACGTCGAGTTCAAACATCCTCTGGACGCTGGTTTTCGTGTTTTCACGAATTTTGAACTAAAGTGCTTCTTGTGATATTGAACATTTTAATTGAATTAATCTATGTAATTGTGTGCCCTAAAAGAATGTGAGTTGCAAAAGTTAGTAGTGTAATAAAAATAAGATATCATTTTGTGCTTTTTATTTTCTCTAGATTTGTTGCTCCTCGTAATAATAAGTTAAATTTTTATTAATAGTCTTTTATCTTACCGAATATATAATAGTGAGTGCTACCTATAGGAATGTATAGATACAACTGTATCTATACATTGTAATAGGTAGTACGCACATTGATTCTGAACTATATATGCATATACGAATATGTACCTATATAGGCATACCACCATAGCTAGCTATATATAGGTACGTACGTCTAAAAGTTTCGGAATACTAGTAATAGACGGCGCTACTAAGTGACAGAAATCGTGTTGGCATCAAAAAGCGCCGAGTTGGCTCTCTATTTCCACTATATTACTTTACTCTATGCAGTAGAGTAACTTGTCATTGTCACGTTACAGCATATGTCACAGTTAACATATATAAGGCTTTTGTTTGTGGGCTTTTTTTTGTTTTTTGCCGTAATGGCGACAAGAAGCCAATTTTTATAATTTACTGTTATACTCTATTACTACTTGACATTGGCGAAATACACTGTTAAAGTGTGCGGCCATTAATTAAAATAAGAAGAAGAAGAAGAAGAAGGCTTTTGTTTTTTGCCGTAATGGCGACAAGAAGCCAATTTTTATAATTTACTGTTTATACTCTATTACTACTTGACATTGGCGAAATACACTGTTAAAGTGTGCGGCCATTAATTAAAATAAGAAGAAGAGCATATATAAACCATCATAAATGACGTTAACTGTGGTACTGCTTTAGACGAAGAATGCACTGCCCTACACATGAATATATTACCCGTCCAATCCGTCCGCTTAGTGTAAAGCGGGCGTTCGCACGAACGTTTTTTTGTAGCGCTGAAATAAAGCGTCAAGATGGAACAAATGGAAAGCAGTATATGCGTTCACACGTGAGCGCTTTTTTACCGCGACCGATTGTAATCGCGCTTGTTCTATTTTCAACGCTTGTCGTTTAGTTAGTATTGAGTTCTGTCTATGTGTTCGCCATGGATTTAAAACAAAGGATTGAGCACTCTGCGAAAAAAACATGATGACAAGGATACTCACTAAGAGCCCTACGTCTCTTTCTAAGTAGGGTGACCAAACATTGGTGCGATTATGGTCTTGTTGACATATAACTAACGTATAATTCTCGGACACTGTTTATCGCCGTAATTCTTTCTTTCTACGCATATGCCACATCTTCAATGACCTACTGTTACATCTTTACTAAAACATATTATTGCTTCTGCCGCGGACAACTATGAAAGCGAAGATAAATCCACCTTTCACCGGTACCAGCATTGAGACGGCCATCCAGGAAACCTAAACGCCGATATATAGTGGAGGTTTGTAAACGTCAATTTGTTTCTATTTGCCATTAACTTTTTTATGCTAGCTGTATAGCTATCAAATGAAAAAAGTATGGGTAAAATATGGGTTATTAATTAAAACATTTAATATAAAAAAATTAACAAAAACAACATTTATTACACTTTACTCCTTGTACGTTACTGAAAACCTTACCTCTTAATAGTAATATTTTTAGTACTGCCATATTTACAGAATTATCTGAATGTACTCATATGCAGGATAGAATTTTGAGAGGGGGCAGTAAGGGCAGCTACCTCAACCATTGTAGCATTAGGAAATCGGTCTTAGAAAACTATCCTATCTACGAGAAAAGTTTCTTGCGATTTCTGATTTTACCAGTACTTCAATATCGGTTGATCCAGTAGAAGTTTGGTAACAAAACAGTTTTTGAATAAATTACCCAATTTCTTGCTGTCTGTACAATTTTCTTTTAATCTAAATTCAGCTCCAAATGTCGCAAAACTTAAGGATAGTCTCCTGAGGCCGTTTTTCTGTAGCTACAACGGTTGAGATAGCTGCCCTTACTGTCCCATCTAAAAATCCATATACAAACTGTATATACAAACGAATTGAAAACCGTGTTCGCTTAGAACTTGGTTATAAATGGTTTCCAGCGTATTTAAACTACATCATAAATAGGTATATTCCGTATTAGTTCTACCTTATGGTCACCGTACTGCATCGTAATGGGTGCGAACGAGACACCGGGTTCCGTGCTATAGCTCCCACACATCATGGTTTCTCGAGTTGTTGAAATCATAGAAAATTCAGTGTTGTGTCTGTGAGTAAGAGTTTAATTTTCTTTGGCAATTTTTTGACAGTACTCGATTCTTTGTTTTTAAATCCATGGTGGTCGCACCATGTTCGCACAAGCGTTGAAAAAGCGCGCGCAGCAATCAGCGCGGCAGAGAGTACATTTGTCAGTGCGAGTCACAGACTAGTAAGAGTTTAACTAAAAGTGTGTAATGGTCTTCTTCTTCTTCTTCTTTAAGTTATGGCTTCACACTAATTTTAAGTGTATTTTGCCAGTGTCCAGTGAGATATATAATCGTGTCCGCTCAAACTATTTCAATTCCCCGATGAACCTAACGGCAACGATGACAACGAAATCAATGAAGTATCCCACCCTGGATAGTAAAGCGGTGGATACTTTACATACCAATTGAGACGGCCGTTTTGAGGGAAGTCGAAAAGGCACGTTTTATCGATTTGTTACAATTACCTTCACTCATGCACATATAAGAACACATAATGGTTAATATTCCACCAACATTACACATTATTAGTCAAAATAACACAAGTTTTGGAAATTAAAACAAATTGACAACATCACTCTTCGACTTCCCGCCAAAAACCCTAGTGTAATGGTCTTCGTTTTTTTTCCGTAATGGCGACAAGAAGCCAATTTTCATAATTTACTGTTATACTCTATTACAACTTGACATTGGGAGTTTTGGCGGGAAGTCGAAGAGTGATGTTGTCAATTTGTTTTAATTTCCAAAACTTGTGTTATTTTGACTAATAATGTGTAATGTTGGTGGAATATTAACCATTATGTGTTCTTATATGTGCATGAGTGAAGGTAATTGTAACAAAGCGATAAAACGTGCTTTTTCGGCTTCCCTCAAAACGGCCGTCTCAATTGGTATGTAAAGTATCCACCGCTTTACTATCCAGGGTGGGGTACTTCATTAATTTCATTATCATCGTTGCCATTAAGTTCATCGGGGAATTGAAATAATTTA
The DNA here is from genome assembly GCA_905147815.2 of Phalera bucephala. NCBI lineage: Eukaryota > Metazoa > Arthropoda > Insecta > Lepidoptera > Notodontidae > Phalera > Phalera bucephala. The sequence continues at coordinate 17,837,090 of LR990623.1, read as the reverse complement.
AACAAACACGATTATATATCTCACTGGACACTGGCAAAATACACTTAAAATTAGTGTGAAGCCATAACTTAAAGAAGAAGAAGAAGAACTTGACATTGGCGAAATACACTGTTAAAGTGTGCGGCCATTAATTAAAATAAGAAGAAGAAGAAGTGTGTAATGTAAAAGTGTGTGTGAATGTAACTAAAGAGTGTGTATGAGAGTACCAAATTTAAATATCATTTTTTTCGTTATAACGTAAATAAGCGACATTATTACTAACTATATTAAAATAACGACTACTTCATGAATAATAAAATAAACACCGTCACGCCTATATTCCCCAAGCGGAGGCAGCAGAGGTGTACTTTGTACACCTACTCTTCGCCGACGATGTTAAGTCCCATATAGTCCCAGTAGCCTATTGCCATAATACCGGGCACAATGCCCGACTGAACGGACTGATACTAGAAATTTACCGATAGAAAACTACTTTTAGTCCGACCCAGGACCTCGTCTCGCCACTAGGCTAGACCATCGAGGATAATAGATTTTGCAATTTTAATTTTGTAGATCGTATAAACTGTTTTTCGATAAATTGTTTTACGATTAGTTTCTTTCTTTGTGTTTGAATTCGAATATGGGGGTTAAGAGAATTATTTTGAAATCCAAGATGGCGGACGCGACTTTTTGTGTAAAATCAATATGGTTATCACTTTTAGGGTTGTAGGTGATGCTCATTACGAAAATGGACTTAATTTTGAAATCCAAGATGGTGGACGCGACTTTTTGTGTACAATCAATATGGGTACCGTGTTAGGGGTTTTAGGGGATACTCCTTACGAATATGGGGAATAGTTGATTTTACACAAGTCCTTTAGTCTTATAAGTACTCCAAGCATGGAGGCCCTGCCCGATTTAAATTCGGTGTAGGCTTGGTCTAGGCATTCAGTGGTATTGTATTGACGTATAAACAAGACTATTTTGACTTGCGTGCAAGACCCCGAATTACGGTGCGACAAAATTTTTCTCCAGGGTTAAAATTGTCTTGCCGTCCATGGTGGCCATGCTGCTGAAGGTCTATAGCGAAGTAGTAAGTACAAGTGCAGTAGCAGTGGCAAGCGTTTGGGCAGGGATCGTTTATACTACAGCTAGTCAAGTGTCATTTATTAATTGTCGTGTGTGTATGAAAATACCGCACATATTTCCCCTCCTATCAGCCGGTACTGCCGCCCGCGACATGTTTTCACCAATCCCCCCGATGCCCTTACTTCCCTTCTTTTGAATGCAGATTCCGAACACTGGATCAGACATCGACATTACCGGCAAGGCCAAAGAACTCTTTGCCCGCTGGCCGGTGCAGAGCACCATGGCGAGACACCTAGTATACACCCTCCCACATAGCGACTATCCAAGGCCGTTCCTCCTTGAAGCTAGTTGCCCCATTGTTCTTCTGGCTCGAGCGTAGTGGTTGCATGCTGGCCCTCTTGTCCGGTGAAGCTGTAAAGGCCCCGCGGCCAATAGCATAGATCACCCACACACAAAAAACACCGCACATACGTCCTCCATACTTACGCACTGTACATATTTTTCAGGTTTAGTTTAGGTACACCACGCCACTTGCAATGAAAATAGTAGTAGGCTTTTGCGTACACGATACGACATGAGCACGAGACCATCGACCGTTATTTTGCGTTAGCCTATTTGGCAACGCACTTTTGAGGAAACTGACAAAGTTGTTTTCTATTGGAACTCTGTACTCTCTGCCTACTCTGCAAGGAATTTGGCGTGATCATATATAATAGAACTATGAGAGTCGAGGAAGCCAGAGAGGTATGTAAGGAAAGAACCTGTTGGAACTCTGTACTCTCTGCCTACCCCGCAAGGGATCTGGCGTGAGGTTATAGATAGATAGATAGATCATATATAATAGATTGTTTTCTATTTTTCATTGTCATGACTCACCTGCTTAAATTACTTCCTTTTTCATTTGATCTACATGTTCCGAAATGTAATTCGTATAAACACCTGTGCTCATCAAATAATAAATGAGTGTGAAATTGTTGACAAGAACAAGATTTAAACAATTTCCACCTCCGTGTTTTTAAAATGTGACGTAAAAAAATGTCAAAATGATATAATATCACACGCGTCTTGGTACCGTAATCCAGTTATCAGTTTTAATGGTAATGCGAAGTGAACTATTGACCGCTGCCGATAACACAATACGGTACAAATGAGTTCAGACACTGAAGCGAAGTCGAAAGTCGACGTGTTAACCAAACCAAACATGTCTAAGACAAATGAAACATCCAAAACCAATATACACAGGGTAACGAAGACCATTGTGACTTCTCCAAATATATATAAGCCCGTTGGACCATACAGGTTTGTTCAATTCATCCATCCTTAGGTACTTGCCATGTGGAGCACTAGATAATTTGTACAAATATGGTTACTTACCTGCCCATTATTATTTGGTTAGATATGATTTTAATTCCATTTGTTTTTCAGAGAGCTTTGCTTTACGTTTTACTTTAAATAAGTAATTCAGATTAAGTAAATAATAGAGCGTTCGATACTGTGCATGCTCTGTTACTGATATGTTTTAATTACGAGTTTAGAGAGTGGAAAAATGATCATACTTATAACAAGTAATATTTTTTATGAAAAAAAAAGAATGGCAGAAGTAGGATATCATTTCATTTGTTGCCTTAATTTTAAGATAATGCTCTGGCAGCGGTTAAAAACGTGACCATTATTTATTTATGAGCACAGTGTGGGTCATAAGTCTGCGGAGGTAAATAGTGCTGAGCGTAGAGTTGGTACTTACTACGGAAGGTGATGAGGACCTTATTGTTTGAATTATCAGCTTATAATCATAAAGTCAAGAGTTCGTAACCTTGTTTGTATCTGTTGTCTTTTCGAAATTTAGGTGCGATTGTCAATTTTTACCTCATTGAAATTAATTGACGGATGGCTTGGTGCAGTGTTAAGAGCTTAAGCCTCTTCGCCCACTGGACCTGCTACGTCGTGGGTTCGATCCTCGCACGGGATAAATCTTTGTGTGACTCACAAATGTTTGTTTCGGTCTCCCGCACCCGCACACGATACAGGAATAAACCTCTGAGTGGAGCTACGATTTTTTAAAAAAGAAAATAAGAATAGTTATTATAGGTAGATAAGGTGCGTATAAAATAGGTCTCACTTAAAGGTAAGTTCAGGGGGATTACCATATTTATTAATTATTAATACAAAAAGGTGACCACTAGTTTTTAACAAGCACTTTTCTTACTTGCAGTCAAGCTATATTAGCTGACAAAACGCTCTACGTGTCTGGGGTTCTCGGTATGGATCAGGAAGCGCAGCTCGTGTGCGGCGGTGCTGAGGCGCAGACGAAGCAAGCACTCAACAATCTGAAACATGTCCTGGAAGCAGGCGGTGCATCCCTCGAGTCGGTTGTTAAAACGACTATACTGTTGGCCAATATGGACGACTTCCAAGTCGTTAATCAAGTTTACGCGGAATGTAAGTATTCAACAACATTGGATTCCGTTATGATTTTAAAGGTTCTACTTTAAAGGTGTGTAGGTAGACACAACGTACTTGACCAGATAGCACACTTACATTTTACCAACGTAGTAGTGTGGATTGCAAAACATAATAAATCTATCTTTATCATCACGCCTGATTCCTTGCGGGGTAGGCAGAGAGTACAGAGTTCCAACAGGTTCTTTCCTTACATACCTCTCGGGTGTGTGTGTGTGTGTGTGTGAATGATCTACGCTGTTGGCCTCGAGGCCTCTACAGCTTCACCGGATTTTAAAGGCGAGCGTGCAACCACTACGCTCCAGCCAGCCAGAAGGGCAAGAGGCGACATACTCGAGGGCGCCTCGGAGAGGCGCCCTCGGTTGGGACAGTCGCTGTAGGGGGACGGGTGCACTACTAAGCGCACCGGTCGACCGCCGGCTATGGGAGGGGATCTACTACTGCGTCTGCGTCTACGGCGTCGCTCGTATTCTGAGCGGAAAGAAGGGATGACAAAGCATCGGGGGGGTCGGTGAGAACATGTCTCGGCCGGCGGTAGCGGCAGGGGTCATGAGGGAGGTCGTAGTCGGCGGTGGCTACGATTAACGGATTCGCATGGGTAGATGCGTTCGCGAAGTGACGTGTTGACGCCTTTTTAATAAAGGCGCGAATAGGTTCGAGACCTAGATCGGAGTGGAGGTCGACGTTCCGTACGAACCAGGGGGCTCCTACGGCTTTACGGAGGAAGCGGTTTTGAACCGCTTGAAGTCTGTCGATGTGAGAGGGGGCCGAATGCCCGAACACAGCACACGCATAAGTCATGATGGGACGAACGCAAGTTTTGTAAAGCGTCACCTTATTTCTAAGGGACATTTTACTCCGCTTGCAGATTAACGAATGGAGACGACCGAGCACGAAGGATGCTCGGTGACGGACCCGCTTGATGTGCGGGCCGAAGGTCATGGTACTGTTCAGGGTGACCCCTAAATATTTGACCTCTTTGACCCAGGGAATGGGTCGGTCGAACATGGACCTCTCGGGCTTTCTCCTCTCACATAGTTCGTTTCATACACGCTCGCCGGTTACGGAGACTCTTGACTTGCCCTTCAGATAAGACACGGTCTATTTGGTCGTGGTAATATAGTCTAGGTCTTTCCCGGTCCTACATCCTTCCACTTTCGCATTGTATGTCTGTTTTGTCATTCTTTCTTCTGACATTCTTTCTATATGCCCGAATCAACGGAGCATAACCCTTTCTCATCTTTACACCAATATTATGTTTCATATGTACTCGCTTTCTTACTACGCTATTGCGAATACGGTCGGTCAGCTTGACTCCGAACGAGCTTGAATCCTGCTTTCATTCTTTTTTTTTTTTCTTTTTTTTTCTTTTGTTTTGTAAAACGTTGCCCCACTCTAGGATTAATTTCTGTGTCGTGGGTGCGTTTACAAACATGAAAATTCACATACACAAATACCCAGACCGGAACAAATAATTGTGGATCACACAAAGATTTGTCCCGTGCGGGAATCGAACCCGCGACTATTAGACACAGTGGGCGGGGCGGGCTAAGCCCTTAACCACTGCGCTAACACCCTTCTTACATACCCAGCTCTCACTGCCATAGAACAGCGTTGGGACAAGCAATCCTTTTGGCTTAAGTCCCGGCTTCCTAGTAGCTTTCCCATTGCACCATTCACTCTGTTCCTGCACTCACTTTTCTCTTTATCAGTGGTGTATTTTCCATCCTTACTGAAGGCGCATCCAAGATATACAAATTCATGCACTTGCTTCATCACATCGTTACCAACCACAATACTTGCATGCATTCTGGTTTCTTCCCGTTTAAAAATCTTGAATCTTGGATTTCTTTACATTCAAATGTAAACCATTGTTCATGCAGTCGTCTTTCATAACTGTTACTAGTATTTGCAGATCAGTGACTGTTAGCGCTATTTCAACCGCGTTATCTGCATATAGTAGATGGATTACCACTTGATCACCCATTTGTACAGCTTGATTCATCGCTTTCAGTCTTTGAAGACTTTTATCCAAATATATTGACGCCGATTTACGACGCCACCCATACGTATGCCTTGCTGTCCACATAGATGGACTGGAGGGCTCGCAACAGAGTGCTATTTATACCATACTCTGGTAAAATCTCCCACAACTCTGTCAAACACCTTCTCCAGATCCACAAAACCTCAGAAAACCTTCCGGCCCACTGCCCGATGCTTCTCTACGATGTTGCGGAGGGAGAAAACTTGATCCGAACATTCTCTTCCAGAGGATTTCCTCCTTCCTTAATATAATTATAACATTGACTAGAGATCTCAAGCTGCTCTGTGATCTTTGGAATTTTTCAATAAGTTTACTGATTTCTGTACATTAAAAATCTGACCACAACAAACCCTATTTTTTAGGTAGGTTGTTAAAATCTGCTCTGATTTTGATATCGAAAACGGCCCCATAAATTTATAATAGTCACCAATATTATGCTCAATACCCTATTATCAATGTTATTGGATGTGTAAACCTAGCCGATAGGTTTGCTTTAACATATTCTACTAAATATGTTACATTGTATTTTTTCAGACTTTCCTAAAGACGCGCCTGCACGCGCCACGTACCAGGTGGCACGGTTACCGCGGGATGCAGCCGTGGAAATAGAAGCCATTGCTCTCAGCGGGGATCTCGTCGTTGCTGAGGCAGGCCCCTGTCCTTGTGCACGCACTTAAATTTTCCCCCGCAATCGACATTTATAGTTATTTTCTATGACGTGCGCCGAAATTCAGCTCGACTCGAACTTACTATCAACCTGTACTTGGGGACTCCTATTTTCGAGTTAATACTTTTGTTTTACGACTTTAAACATGATATTTTTATGAAAATATGTTAATATGTTGTGTACCAATAAATACGTTTATTTTGAGTAAGACGGGATAAAACATTCTCATACCTATTTAATAAATGAAACAGCTGCCTAATTATGTTTTTATTGAAGTGTGCCAAATTACTATTTACTGCGTACATATTGCTTTTAAGCTTTAATCATTAACGTACCGTACCTACACAGTGGTACCTTACCTACGAGTCATGTGAGAAGAAATCTTTTGTATACCTATACCTACGTATACCTACTGTGTTTTATAATTAGAGTTATCCAAACTTGTTATCTCGAATTTGGTTTGGACCTAAATTGCTATTAATAAACCAATTTTCATATTTACGTTGTCGCTTTTATTGTAGATAAATTGAGCTGATATGGTTTAACTTATTGGTCAGTTTCAAAGGCGGACCTTCGCGGATTAGAAAATACGTGAGTATATTGTATTTTTTAAATCAAGGTACTTCATTAGGTGTGTGTACTGTTACATCCCCAACTCCCGCAGCTACATTGATGATTTGCAGTTCCCACATTATTCCAATTCGGTTAATGCCAATCAGTAATATATGTCTTTATAAACACCGGGTTTTTCACAAAAGTCAGTCATTATTCATTAGGTAATTAGTCTAATTGCAGCCCAACTACGCACCTGATTTGTCTGCCAGTTGGCTGTTAACAGTGTAAACTAAGCTACCATAGGGTCTGAATTCGGTAAAGACCTTCAGAAGGTCTCGCGTGTGAGCGACAAAAGTACCGGGTTACCAGTGTAGTTAATTATAATAATTGTGAAACAGATCTATACTTATATTATACAGAGGAAAGATTTGTATTTTTGTATGTTTGTAACGAATTAACTCAAAAACTACTGGACCGATTTTAATGATTCTTTCACCATTAGCAAGCTACATTATCCAGAAGTAACATATAAAACGTAGACCCGGTAGGTGGCGCTGTTGTCGACCGGGTACGAAATCGCGGGAAACTGCTAGTAATAAATAAGTGTCTAGCAATCGAGTTGTTTTTATAACAACTGAGTGCCTGGATCTAACAGTGTGTAACAGTTACTTTATTCAGTAAATGGAAAATTATCTCGAAGGACGAAAGACTTGTTTGAATACATTTATTAGGTCCAGACGAATTAATCTACACTCCAGAGTTGTAATTACAATATAGTTTCCTACTTATAATATCGTGAGACAAGTACATACGTTGTTGGACTACTTCAATTTTGTAATGTTTAGCATGTGTTTAGCCTTATGTCTATAAAAACATCTTTACAACGCAGGTAGGGACTGGGGAAGTCAGAGTTATTCGGAATATTCCATATTATACCTACTACATAATAACTAGGTACCGAGAACGAAGTAAATGTTATCACAATGATTCTTAACAGCAAAATTAACTAGTGTTTTCTTAAAAAAAGCTGCATTACTAACGTTGAATTATATCTACTGCTGTGAAGCTGTCAAGAGCCATAGCTTGCAACTACGAGTGGTACATCACTTTTGACGACTTACCTACGGTAGAAGGGGTAGCGCTAAGGTCGTAGATCTGACACGCCACTGAACTTGGAACAATAGGCGTTCGCGGCAAGTGCGTGCTTTGATGTATTAAGTTAATACGTTGTTAAGTAAAAAACTATATTTAGGACGGTACTTGTGATATGGGTACGTCTGAGTTTACGTTTAACATATTAACGATACTTATAGAGCTATTTAGTAACTTAATTTTTTTAAATAAATTTAGCTTCACATTATTCCTTTGTCATGGGTGCGTTTATGGACTAAATTCATGTAGACACGGCTGACACAAATCATCACCATCGTACGGCGATGTACTTTTAATAATGCGTCTCATAATCAAAATTTAATGTCAGGTGGGGATCACTGAGACTATCCAGCACATCGTTGCGGACTGTTCCATTCGGAAATTCAGCGGCGTATTCTAGGGGCTACACCAGCTGACACCGGAGGCTAAACAATGGCTCCTCCACTGACACAAATAATTGTGGGTCCTACGAAGATTTGTCCCGTGCGTGGATTGAACTCGCTACCTAGTTCATCCAACGGACTAAGCAAGTGTTGTCGTAACATTTAAGCATAATAGCGGCTATAAAATTTATCAAATTTCTACTTTAAAAAACATTGTGTTACCTTTTTCATCATGGGCTACGAAGGCACGACGAGGCCAAGTTCCTTCCTGGGAAAAAAGGCACTTAATTTGTACTTTATAATCGTGTACATATTCATTATTCAAATAAATAAGATACTATTTTTAAATCAGTGACCTAGAGTGGGTGGTCATGAAAACGGTGGGTTAACCGGGGTGCGCGAACAACTTGCATAAAGGGTGGCACTCACGTGACGGCAGAAAGTCTGGTGTCCATAAGGAGCGTCCACCTAGCATGTCATTTATTAACGAAGTATCCTTAGTTTTTAAAATTCAGAACAGTTAATGGAGTTCATTGATTGTTATCATGTTCGTGATGTGGTTTGTGTAGTTTTTTCACTTGCTACAAACAAACGAGGGCAAGTACTTTTTTATTCAGATGATACCCGTGTTTCTGTAATGAAAGAACCTGTTAATTATTATGTAGATAGATATTTTTTTAATAACAGAAAGATGCGCGTGGGCATTATAATAGTTCTCCCTTAAAATTCTCCATTCATATGTAACAGTATATTTAAGTTTGTTCACTTTCCATTACAGTTTTTCCAAACCCTGACCTCAGTTACCTCGGTCACCCACACACTTCCCCAAAAAAACCTTAGGTAAATTGTCAGAAAACCTAGTATTATTTTATTACCTCTCCACATTGCATATCCATTCCAGTTTAGTTGGTCAGAGCGGAACGACACAGTTTTTTATGGTCAATCGATGGCTCTTGCAAATGAACAGCATGACTAAAAACCCGGCACTAAAATGCTTAAAACGATTAAATGTTATTTTAATAAACAATTCGTTAAACGCATCACGGAGTCCATGATGAAAATGGTATACATGGGTATCAGGGATGAAGTCGCCAGTTTTATTGACTCATTAAAGTGTGCTGATCTATGGGAGGATGTAAAGCGCGAGTTAGAAGGAGGTGACGTAATTTATACGACTACGTGTATGGTGTGGTTGTGTAGTAGGTAGTCGTAAGCAAGTATTGCGTGTATTTAAGAACAAAGGCTCCTTGCCTGTAAAACTAGTCGAGCTTCGATAGAAATATTTTATAAATTCATCATTATAACTATATACCTACTCAATTTACCTGTAATAGAAAAGTAGCAATACAAGGTATTTTCAAGTTTAGATCGGAGAGGTCGCGTTTTAGTATTCTTTTGTAGGTATAAGGAGTTAATCTATTTTGTGTTGTCCTTAGGAAGATAATTGATAATACTATTATACTTTCGGAACTATAGCAGAGTATAAATTCGTCTCCTATCGGTTTTCTTAGCAGTGAACAAATATAAATAGCTGAGGTCAGAAGCCACGAGTTAACCAAAAACGGTAACCGGTTGGCATTTAAAATTTCCAGGTGTTTAAGACACGTTAAGTTGTTGGTCCCAGATTGCTACTTAAAGTCAAGTTGGCTCAGGCGGCTTCATAAGTTCCAAAACCAGGTGACCAAGAACTTGCCTCTACCAATATGTACTAGGACCGCGTGGTGAAGTAGATACGCTTTATTCTATCTCACCCCGGTTTATAAGGAAACTTTTGTCCAGCAATGAGACAATATAGGTGCAAGAGCCACATCTATCGCATGAAAATATTTTTAAGTTAGGTAAATATGATTGATATCGCAAAAAGTCAAGATACGATTTTATAGACATTGAACGTGAGTAAGTAGATATTCTAGTATTAGGATCTCACTTTGAAACACTTACTATACTATCTCGAGAACTGGCACAGTTAAAGCAAAAACAGACAGGTACTGGCTCACATATTGCATCTTGATTATACTATGTGAAAACAAATGTCTTAGAACATTGAACCCAGTCGTTGTATTAGAACCGCACTAATCTAAACATTATCGATCAATCGAACACGCGACTACTCGATCCAGTCGGCGGAGCAATTCAAGCTCTTAACCACCGGACAAAGCCGTCTGACAAATTGTATGCACCCTTTAACGATAAGAAAAAATATCGTACCTATCGATATTTATAAGCAGATAAATAGCCTAGGCTACCTAGATAGAACAATAATATCGAGACAAAAATTTCGATTCATTGACGATTTACAAAGATTTCGTACCAAGTGGCAAAAGAACTTCATTCATTCAATAAAAAACTGACTGTTTCAAACTGAACGTCGAAAATGTAGATATGCTTAAGGCTCAGCACACACTGCGATCAACCGCGCCAAACCGTGGACAAGCACACTGCAGTTGGCGTTTACTCGATGTTATTTCAGTACTATCATGGATTTATGGGGAGCAACGCGTCTTGGTTATGGCTTGGGTTATACTATTACTATAGGCTAAAAAAATCGTGAGCCAAATTCTTTCTTCTAAAGACAGCTATAGGTGAGTTACATTTTTCAGCGGGTTCAACCGCTTGCGTGTAATGATCGCAGTACGTACTTAGTTATAAACGTGGAAGAAGGTTCTGGTAGTCTAAAGTTGTATTTACAGTTGGCTTCTAGTCTCGAGTTTCAATTTGCTCACTGCTGTGCTGATTCCTTACCAGACTCGCGGAGGCGACAAACTGCCGTGGTGTATCTTAAGGCTTAAGGTCGTACTTGATATTGGCCTGCCTATCTGGTGCCATTTTGTATGTCGCCATTATAATTATTGCCTTCCATTCCAACATGCATGTACTTAGCGACGTTTTACTTAAGGAAAAATTTAAGAATCTAGAAACCTGTTGAAGTTGGCACCGGTAATTTAGTTAACATTTTACATGTTGCTTTACTAGTTACATAAGTTTCTATATAACTTTTACGTTCTAGGGTTTGCCCTATGTGGTGTCTTGAGTTCATTTTTATGAAATATTTTCGGAATTTGTAGACACGTTGCGGATTGCTCCTTTCGGATAATAGTCATATTATCTGCATTACTCTATAAAAATAAAAATAGAAAATAGTTAAGTGTTTTGATGAAGGATTTCGCTCTTTTATTGTATGACACCGAAAACATTTAGCTATTTACGTAATAATATGTTTTCAGGGTTGGGGTGGTGCGTACATACCTACCTATTACTAATATAAAAAATGTTAAGATATTTTGGTGCTATGCTTTTTCCGTTATGAAGATAAAATCAGAATTTTATAACTTCATCGATAAAATCAACTGACGAAAAAAACTACACAGAATTCATGCAATCTAGGTAGGAGGTATCTATGATTTAAATCCGGGGAAGTAGGTAGACTGCACTGATATAAATAGGTACTTTTTTAAATTTACTGATAAGCGCATCGTGATGAAAGTCCATCAGGCTTCTAAACTTAGAGTTCGCTTACTCACTTTGGACGACTTAAAATCTGTAATTACGTATCCTAACATAAAATAACTATTTCAAAATTTAATATCATATGTTTGCTTTAGTTAATCTGATTTGAAACTGCCACGCCACAAATTAATTAAACGAAAGAAAGGTCTTTCACTGAACCATTTGCGAGTCAATGTTAGAGAATGTACAAAGTACGCTTAATAGGAAAAACGCGATGGGGGTGCGAGGTCAGTTAAGCGGGCTGCCTCCTCCCATAATAGACGACGATACGATCTCGTGTAACGGCCAGTCGAGCGGGGTTGCTGCGGGTGGCTGGTCAAGCGTCCGTCGCGACTCGCGGCGCCAGCACCGTGCACAGTGCCGAATATCTGCTCGAGTGTTCTTCTTTCTATATTCATACCGATGGCAACTGTCTAACCTTTAATTCCCTAAAGCATGGGTTGTACTAGCAGCGCTCCAAATATGGTGACTCCCAAATCAAATACGGCAGGTATGGTAATGAGCGTTACTTTTGAGTATTTAGCAACTTCATCACCATTGTCTGTTTTTAAGTAGGTGTATATGTTTTTATATAAATAAATGCCAGGTAAAGTAGCTTCCAGCCTACGTCAATAGGGCAGTTTAAAGAAAGGACTTACACATTTTCACCTCTTTCACAGTTTAAGTTATTATTCGCGACTTCGTTTGTGGTGTAATTAGCACAATAACAGTTTTTCTACAATATACACGTGGGTTTGATTTTCATAAGCAACTTATATATGTTAGTTGGCGAAACGGGAAAAATGTTTGGATCTTCTATAATATTTGTTTTGATTTAAAAGTTCGCTCGTATGTGAATTTGTGTTTTTTAACTAACGCAGCCTTAACACCGGAAAAAGTTAGGTTGAGGTTGTTACTAATGGCAAAAAAACAGTGAGCCACTATATCTACGGTCATGCTGAACGAAAGAATTCATTTCTGGACTCGACCTGGATGAGTGGGTGCATGTGGTGTGGTGCACTGTCCGCGTGTGTAGGTATATAATGTGTGTTTTAATACCGTTTAACGCATACCGTTGAGAAATTCACAAAAATTAAAAAAATGTAATACAAAAGTTATTTAGATTGACGTCGGTATAAATGCAACAGCTTTTGGAAGTATATTTCCAATTCCGGGTCACCTATAGGTACCGGCACAATAGTTTCAGTGGTTTTAAGTGATACCCATGTAAACAGACAAGCACCGTCATATCCCATTTCGCACCTTCTAATGGGAACTAGAGCGATGTTAATATACGTAGCTCTAGTTTTCATTAGACACAAACGCACATTAATGTGCGTCTGTCTGTCTTTTGCCACCTGTGTTTTTCGGGAACGGTGAGATCAAGAAGTCTGGAATTGAGCGAATGATATATCTGGGTGATCCAGACCACCAGGTAAGATCTGGAAGGGTCGCAATAAAGTAACTAAAAAGTATTTTATTTCCGATCGGTTCAAAAGTTGAGTGTTAAAAAAACCGTAAGCTTACTCAAGCTTAGGGGTTTTTTAACACTCAAATATTTTTGTGGTCAGGTACTCACCTGAACACAAAAATATGTTCGCGTCACTAAGATTACTATGCAAAACTTTAGCCTTACCTATATATTTACCGTCCCGAGAAAAACGGTTGCGACAGGCAAGGGAGACGCAGAAACAAAACCAAAATATTATGGTACGGAACCCTCATATCGTGACGCACTTGAACGATTATTTTTTAAATATATTTTATACACACACACATCTCAGCTTTAAATAATAGGAAGCATTTTTTTTTTCTTCAGAGAAAAGTATACAATTTGAAGGAGACGTTAGTGATGGAGATTCTAACGACGTAGAGGAAATAATTTACAGGGCAGAAGGTAACGGCAAAAGCGAAATAAATGTGCTTCCTTTGTGTGATAATATAACGGATAATTTACATTTAGCTAGAAATAAATCAACTCCTGAGATACTTTCAGAAAAAGGTACGTCTACCTAATGTTTTTAAGTATTTACATAATTTTATGAATTGTTATGGGACTAGTATTAGTTGTACAGATAATTTATTTTATATTAATGACTATTAGTTTAGTAGTATTTACACAATATGTCGATGTATTTACGAGTAAAAAATGGTTCAATGTGTCTTGTCGGCTTGATAGAATTTAACGTAATAGGTGTCGTTAGATTATTTTTTTAATCAACGGGTATAATATTTTTTAAATATGGCATATCTGCGAATCAACAGAAAGAAGGATATTTTTAAAATATTTGGCTTATTATAACAACGATATGGGCATCAAACAAAAAGTGGTAAATTCCGAATATACAGAAAGTTGTTTTGTATTCTGGCGGAATTTATGGTATACATCATTTACGGGGTAACTTAAATAGATTAATATTTCTATGTGTTTGTTTTTATTCCATATTATTACTACACATTTGACAGTAAATCAGAATAATCTTAGTTGAAGGGAAGAATACCCTACCAACAGAAATCATAATAATATAAGACGATAAATCATAATGTCTTATTAGGTATTATTATTATGATTGCTGTGACCCTACCACGTGGTAGATAAGTAGATAATATTGTAACTTTACTCAGGCAGACAGCGTTGGCTGTTTATACCACACACGTGAGAACAAAGGATTTTTTTTTCAAATTTATAAATCGTAAAATAAAAACAAAAAAAAATAGTGTCGCGTTTGCCTCTCTCTGCCTACCCCGCGAGGGAGCTGGCGTGATGATATTGATAGCTTTTTGTTAATTTTTAATTAGTATCACCTACTCATGCAAATTCCGCGAGCATACAAAGCAACACTATTATACTTATATGCTAGTAAAAAAATACCCTCACGCCTCCATAGGTACTCCAAGTGGGGATTACGGAGGTGTAGGTACTGCGTACAACCAATGATCGCCGACGATGTTAGATCTCACTGGGGCGAGCCTATAGCCGTTATACCAAGCACAATTCCAGATTCCGGAGTAATACTGGGAGGTTTTCGATATAAAAACTGCAAATTGTGCGACGTAGGATTCGGACCCAGGACCTCGTGCTTTGGCCTTATGACACTAGACCAACGGCGAGGCAGTCTTATGTTACTATCTATTTTGACACAAACTAGAACTATTAAAAGTATAATAGTGTTTTTTCCAAGTGACTTATTTTTACGCAGTCGGTATTTACTTTATTTTCTTAGCCCTTCACTAGGAATACCTATCTATGCTTTTGTTTTCAATAATTTGGCCGCATTGCCGTGAGGGAGTTGTAGATTTTGTAAATGCACTGGAAGGAATTTTACAGGTACCTATTTAGTAGGCAATAATTTTGGTGTCCGCTACGTCGGTACGACACGTCTAATTCGGGTGATGTCATGTGCGTAATGATGCTGAAGTAAATCTTCAAAGCAAGTTTCGGCTCATTACAGTACGTATATTACCAACCTAAATTTTATTTTTCTTACAGATCATGAAAATATTAATATCTATAACGATAATAAGATATTAGATACAACAAATGACAATGAAGAAAAAATACAAAAGTTAGAGGAGGTTGTTGAAAAAGTAGTAGAACTGTATATAGAAAATGTTGATGATTCCCATATAATTCCAAAAAATAGCGACGACCCAATAAATGAAACTAAAAACGACCTGAGTGAACATGACGTAATAAACGACCACAGTGAAAAGGATGATACCAGTAATAATGGAAAAGAAGCCGACGATCTGATGAGCCGAGAACAAAGGTTTGTGTACATCTTAATATTTCCTATTACAGTGAATATCAAAGGAATTGTATGACCAAAGAATAGCTACTTGGCTTATAACTTGGAAATAAAATACCTTATTCTAAATTAACCAAAGATTAAAACTACTGAAAATATTCAAGTAAACAATAAAAAAAATCAGGTGAATCCCGTCTAAATTGAGGAAATATAAAATACGCTGAACCGATAGTTGGGGTTGAGTCGGTGTTAGTGTGATGAATAGACGAAATGGTATATGGCACCATCAATTATTGCCTTCCTATGAGCGGACAACGTGTTACCATCCGCTGGCCCGCGTATTGAAATAGATTACTCCGCGCGGTCCGTGGATCGCTTTCGCGGTGAGAATTGGACAAGAACAGCAGCGCGTTAAGTTAAAATAAAAAAAAAACCACCGTCACGCCTATGTATCAAAGTGGTGGTGGCAGGTGTGTGCTGTGTACACCAACTTTTCGCCGTCGATGTTTGATGCGGGGGGGGGGCAAGCCTATCCGGGCGGAATATCAGACTTCGAACTGATATTGAGAATTTTTCGATAGAAAAACTATATTTGTCCGACCTAAGATTTAAACCCAGGTAGGGACCACAAATTCCATTATTCGCCACTAGACCAACTAGGCAGGCACGATATCATCACGAGGCGTTACAATGACTTCGTGAAATGGTAGTTTAATGGTTACAGAATACCATTATAGGATCATTTCTCGAAGTTATCGTAATGCACCGCGTTTGGTCATAGCGAATAAGGTCCCTGGTGATCAGTGGACCACGCTAGACATCAAACCATAGCATCAAACAATGTCAATGTTACTGTGGTAAAGATTAAAAAAAAATCAGTAGGTTGTGGTTACTGATTACGATTACTTACAATTAGGGTTGCCACATTTTATTTGAGCAAATAAAGTACATTGGTTTTTAAAGGTAGGCAAAAAAAGTACATTGTTTCAGACTGTTTATTATTTCTTTCAATTTTTAATTTATTAATTATTATAAATTTAGTTTAAAAACATATTTTTTTATTACTTTTAGCAATTTTCAATTACTTTTATCACTGCTAAACAGCGTGTGTGTGTGAATGATCTACGCTGTTGGCCTCGAGGCCTCTACAGCTTCACCGGATTTTAAAGGCGAGCGTGCAACCACTACGCTCCAGCCAGCCAGAAGGGCAAGAGGCGACATACTCGAGGGCGCCTCGAAGAGGCGCCCTCGGTTGGGACAGTCGCTGTAGGGGGACGGGTGCACTACTAAGCGCACCGGTCGACCGCCGGCTATGGGAGGGGATCTACTACTACGTCTGCGTCTACTTCGTCGTCGCTCGTATTCTGAGCGGAAAGAAGGGCTGACAAAGCATCGGGGGGGTCGGTGAGAACATGTCTCGGCCGGCGGTAGCGGCAGGGGTCATGAGGGAGGTCGTAGTCGGCGGTGGCTACGATTAACGGATTCGCATGGGTAGATGCGTTCGCGAAGTGACGTGTTGACGCCTTTTTAATAAAGGCGCGAATAGGTTCGAGACCTAGATCGGAGTGGAGGTGCTAAACAGCTTCACAGCATCTTTACAGTCTATGATAACTTGAATAGATTGGAGAAATATAGTAGTAATTTGGAAGTGTTTATAATATTTACCGATTTTTTTAAGTTCGTGAGGTTATATATAACAATGATTTTTTCTTAAATCTAGCTTGCCTTAGATTCGGATTATAACACCAGACATCAGCCACTTTGCTTTTAATTGCGAATACTTCAGTTAAGTCATTCAGCCCTTATACGAAAAATTGCGATCATTTTTTTTATTTTTATAGATTTATGTAAAATGAATCTTAGAAAAATCAAACTATGCGAAATAAAAGTATTTTCGCGTACTTTATAGTTCTCATAAAGTATACTTACCCTAAATAACGTACAATAGTTTATAATAAAGTACGGGTGACAACCCTACTTTAAATGCCGAATTTGAAATTGATATCCGGCATATTTCATCTAAATCTGTTCCGAGAAACTGAAATTATTGTGCCAAAAGGTTACGGTAGCGTTACTTAGTTTGGAATTAGTGACGATGATCTCGGCAAAATAGTCTATAGGAGCACTAAATATTTGGCACCAGTCACCTGGAGCGCCGGATATTGCTGCATCTCTAATTTCTTTAAGCACTATTTTTCGTAAAATATAATCTAAAAGAGGGGTAACGGTTAGTATTTCATATTTCTCTAGTAACTTCGGTTCTATTGAAAACCTGCTTTTCTCTGCTTAAAGCCGCATTTGGGAAAGAATAGTAACTGTACTCAGCTATTTCTAAATCAAGGATTTCGAATCTGAGCTACTTGTCATGTTACATTAATAATTTCAGGGACGAACATCTCGAGGAAGCCACGAGTCCCAGCCAATCTGAGAGCAGCCGGGCCACCCGCTGGGAAGCACTCGCAGACATTGCTGCCGAACTGCCGCCATCTCTTGCAGTCGATCCTATTACTGGACAGATTTATGCAATCTCTAAATAAAATTATACTTTCCAATTATAATTTACTACTAATATAGTTTTACCCGACAGCCACAGAAGGAATGTTCTATCTATCTATATCATCACGCCAGATCCCTTGCGGGGTAGGTAGAGTACAGAATTCCAACAGGTTCTTTCCTTACATACCTCTCTGGCTTCCTCCACTCTCATAGTTCGTCTCATACACGCTCGCCGGTTAGCTTCCCCGGTACCTACATCCTTCCATTTTCGCATTGTATATCTGTTTTGCCAT
This sequence comes from Phalera bucephala, assembly GCA_905147815.2. NCBI lineage: Eukaryota > Metazoa > Arthropoda > Insecta > Lepidoptera > Notodontidae > Phalera > Phalera bucephala. Next base: position 17,818,737 of record LR990623.1, on the reverse strand, counting down.
TCTTTCTTCTGACATTGTTTCTATATGCCCGACCCAACGGAGCATACCCTTTCTCATCTTTACACCGATACTATCTTTCATACCTACTCGCTTTCTTACTATGCTGTTGTGAATACGGTCGGTCAGCTAAGCATAACACTGCAAAACCAAGCATAACACTGCAAGACCTCAAGACACCGTGAGCTCATTCTGCGTAGATCGGACCAACAAAAATAATTAAGAAGTTTGAGGGTACCCCGGAACATCTATGCCTTTTGGACGTCTAACACCTCAGTCCCTTCTGTGACCATGGGTGCTGCAAAGCACTCGAAAAGTCGGGAACTTTACATCAAAAATAAACCGCGATATAATCCGTAAAATAGTTTTATTTCATGTGTAATATTCGCGTAAATCTAAGAACTCAGTATGTTTCCCATCCTTACTGAATGCGCATCCAAGATATACAAACTCATTCACTTGCTCCAGCACACCGTTACCAACCACAATCCTTGCATTCGTTCTGGTTTTTTCCCATTCAAAACATTTATAACTTGACTCCTTTTAAGAATGAAGACATGCCCTTGTATATCATACTATAGCTCTCTGGTTGAATTCTTAATATGTAATCCATACTAAGATAATAGGCTCACTACCTATTACACGGGACCTAACCTCGTCAGTGAAAAGTGGGTGTACACAGTACACCTCTGCCACCCCTGCTTAGGAAATATAGGCGTGACGATGTTGTAATCCATACTAATATTTATAAATGTTAAAGTAACTCTGTCTGTTACATTTTCAAGTAAACAGATTTCGATAACATTTGGCAAGAAATCAGATTGCATCTTAGGGATGGGCATAGTTCCCTTCACTTCAAAAATTAAATTAACGCAGACGTAGTTGCGGAAAACAGCTAGTCTTCCATAATATGAAAACATGGAATAATTTAAAAAAAAACATGATAATTAATCAATTATTTAATTATACCTGTTTCCTTATATACTAATTAAACAAGTATTAAGTATTCTTAACTCTCATCATTGCTAAACCATTGTCATTAACAGTCCCTCCAAATACTATGGCACATAAAGAAGATGTTCCAATGCTATTCCAAATAGTCTCAACCCATTTATCAATGATTTTGATCTGTTCTGATTCATTTTCTTCTTCAATAACAAGTTTTAAGTGTGCCATAATAAAATTATAATCATTAGCAGAATCTGTCAGAGAAGAAATAACTTCTTCTTTCCCATCAACAGTCAATAATTTTACTCTTTTTGGTTTTCCTTTTTTTAATTGAACTGTTACACTTTCCTTTGCTTGTGACAAGTAAGTATGGTAGTCTCCCGTTATATCATCACATCCAATTACTAGAGATGACTTTTTATTGTCCATCATATGATTGAATATTGACAAAGCATATTCTTCTGTCTTTGTCATTTTCATAGCATTCTCCTTATACTGTTGTCTATTAGTGTGCACTGCATCACCATATTCCATACTATTAGCTAATTTCAACTGAACCAATTTTAATGCTGCTATAGAATCTTCAGTAGAACAATGACCATTTTTACCAGATTGGATGTCCATATTTAAAAATTCCCTAGCTAAGGCTTTAAGTTTAGGTTTACGAGTTCTTTCTCCAGTAAAGTTATATACTAAACTTGTATCTATAACATATGGATGCATCATTTTTAAGGCATGTAGATCAGTATTTAATGACTGGCCTACCAAAATAGCATCAGGTGGCAGTAATTCTCTTAAATCATTTTGAACATCCTGAAGTCTTTTGGTTACATCTTCCAACAGTGATTTAGTAATTCCAGAATATCGAGTTAAATAGTCTGTGATATCATTGTAAGGCTTCACAAGAGATTCATACACTAATTCATGTTTTTCATTGACAACAGATACTCGGGTGAGTTCTGAACCTGCATTCGTCAAACACATTTCACAATCTAAACCAAAAAGGGGGGAGTTAGCAGTTACTGGAGCATATTCATCTTTGGTTAAAACATAATCGGAATAAACACTTTTTAATTTCCCTTTCAAAGGAACTGGATAGTTTTCTTCAATTAATTGCCATGCTGACAAAATTAACTGAGTTCTAGGATACTTGTCATCAGAGCACACATTTGCTGAGCTGGTTAGTTTCTCTCCAATAGGAAACACAGCTTTCATCATGACCATTAAATCTTTTCTGGCTTCAAGAGCTAAATTCATGCTTCCATATTTTTGTATAATTATTTCTTTTTCTGCTTCTGATAGAGGCACTAATGCAAGTTCTTGAACTAATGAACCACTGTATATTGATGGTGTTAAAACTTCAACATAATCACTGAAAATGCTCTTAACGCTAACTAATACATCAGAATATTTTTCCCAGTGTTTAATAGAAACACCTTCTAGGATAAGGCAGGTTGCTTGGCCAATAGAATCACATTTGTCTAGTACATACCAACGTGGAGACTGAGTTATATTAAGATTTCCTAGAAGAGAGTGAAGTAGCAAATGTTGTATGTCTGTGAGCATCAACGGCACCCTTTCAATTCCTGGCACCGATAAGGAAGCATTCTCTCCATTGGTTTTCAATCGAAAAGTCGGGAGCTGCTTTTTCCGTTTTTTTATTACTTTCCCATCAGTGTTGGCGAGCACTCCATTTTCTTGGGACTTGACCAAGTCTGTAAATGAGGAATAAGTAGTTAAAAGGAGTTAAAAGTAGAATAAATACTTGAAATCTAATCAAGTTGTCCCTTATTTTATTCATGTTTTGTGATTATTGCCATTCTTAAAACACAAAATATTTCCTATACATATTCAATTTAATTTTAGAATTATCATATTTGCCACTCTATTTAGGGCTATTAAGCACCAATAATTTATAATGCCATCCAGTTTGTTCCACCATCTCCTCCTGGGCCTGCGGTGATGTCGAAAACTTTAAATAGAGAGGAATGGAGAAAATGAAGAATAATAATAGTATTTGCCACTATATAAATATGATTATTGATTAATATGTCTGACACAATAAGGTTATTTATTACCAGATTACAAGTTATGGGTACAAACATACATGTGCACAAGAACTTGCACATAGTGTTAATACCAAAAAGGCGTTACTTACGGCGGAATATTAAATACCGTGACATGTTTTGTAATGAGAAGTAGCTACGAAGGTGAGATGTTTATAATATACCAGACAAAGGTTTTATATAGTTTAATTTCAACTAGTACAAAATTTACATGATAGTATTCGGGTGAACTTACTTTTATCCGACACATTCGCACGTCGTTTTCTAGTTGAGAGGTTACTACTTAAGTTGCTCATTATAATACACAGATGACAAAAACCAGTAAGCACGCAAATTATAAGGGCAGAAGAGCATCGGTATTTACCATTCCTCTTTGGTATTTACAGAATAATGCATAAAAATGTGTTCTACATTTTCATTGAAATACAAAACATACCCACTACTACAAAAAGCCAGATGTTGGCTGGCTTGTCAGTGTCACTGTCAGTTTGATTAGAGTTGTGCAATACGTGCAATCTTAGCGTGCAATACTGATAATTTATCATTAGTCTATCGATACGATAGTATCGTAGCCTCTAAAGTCATGACTGATTTTCGATATATCATACTCATGTCATACTTTTGATACTATTTACATGATAGAATACATTGCTACAATACTATTAAACAATTAATACTTGCCCTAATACCCAATTTACACACTGCTTACTTCCGCGTGAAGTGAGGGAAGGTTAACCGTATAAACGCGCCACTTATGCTCTCCTTCCCTTCCCACACTATCACTGACGCGCGCTTCCATCGTTTGCGGATTTTTGAGCGGAAGTCGAAGACTGTCAGGCCACGCCCACTCAAAAGGAGGTTTTCGCCTAGTGATTATATACTCTTTGGTGGTCGCAGTAGAGCCAGAATGAAATAACTAGAGTTGAGTCGTATTTATTAGAACAGATCCAAATAACAGGTATTTTGCGAGAATAGGCGGCACCTAATCCAATTCTGACAATACCTAATATTCATAGTCAATAAAAACTATAAACTAATGTTTAGCCGTTTAGCGCGCTCACTCACACCTGTTCCCGCGCTCTCTCACTCACTCATATGCTTATCGCTTTGCTATCCCGCTTACGTGTAAGGGTGGAGGGAGCGAGACAGCGCTATACAACGCGTATTGATATAAAACAAATGTAAATATTATGATTTGAAATCTTTTAAATACGCCATCTTACGAACGCTAAACTTTCGCGGAATATTTAATATCGCAAGACTCAAAACTTCATACATTCCTAAGTTAACAGTCCTAAGCCTGTAAAAAGTATGAAGGGAAGATACTAATTCATCACTAATATATCATTAAATGATAAAATAGAAAACAATTATTAGTTTATTCAACCAATTTCGAGCAGAAATATCTAATATAATCAAAAAATAATAATTTTGATTGAATTTTGAAACTTCCATTTTCTTAAAAGTGTTATTATGACTGTACCCGTTTTTACTAACAAAACAATCTAACATTCAATTAATTCAAATATCGATAATTCGATATCAGGATTTGATATAGAATAGGCGGATTGAGATTACTAAGGAACGGTATGTGTATGAGATCATTGAGATTAGGTGGAATTTGGATTAGGTATTTATGCAGACTAGGAACAGGTGTACTTAGTACCTGATTTACCTAATACGACCCATCTCTGGAAATAACCCGTTATGCTACGGCGAATATAAATTTATGAAGGATCGCCTTATACAGCTTTTATTCAAAAACTTACACTTAGGAATTGAGTAAGTGACAGAGAAAACTTCTTGGATCTCTGCCATGTAAGCAGGCGAAAAACCGGGCAGGGCAAAGGCAAGATAGAAATAAAACGAGCCTTAACATTATGCGGAATTCCATTTAATACTAGGCGTTAGTTAATCTTACTCGGTTGGTACCTACATACTGGTGTATATAAAACAATATTTAAATAAATAGTCTCCGTAACCGGCGAGCGTGTATGAGACGAACTATGAGAGTCGAGGAAGCCAGAGAGGTATGTAAGGAAAGAACCTGTTGGAACTCTGTACTCTCTGCCTACCCCGCAAGGGATCTGGCGTGAGGTTATATATAGATAGATAAATAAATAGTAAACGAACACGCCGAGTGGAGACCATTGACACCTTAAATATAGCGGAAAACATTAAAGTGAGTAGGTAGTTACCTAAATAGGTTTAGGTACTCATGCACGTATACACAGTAAATTATGTTTATATTCATTTCACGCTTTTTCACTCTTCCTAACTGTTAGGCTCAGAAATTAATAAAATTCCTAATAAATTTCGTTATGGTGTATAAACTTATATTTACATAATCGTGTTATGTGAGAGATGTGGTCCGTTTACAGCGTTTATGGTTTACATTATCACTTGTCCGGTGATTTATATTAGGGGTGCGTATAAATATTTATAATATCCGACCAAGTAAAAATGGGATTAGAATTCGAAATGGTGGCTCATTAAGGCTTGTACATACAGCACACACGGTACTTTTACAGTCAATGTAACAACCTAATAAAATTTTAAAGGCAGTTATAACATTTTACAAATAATATTTGTTTCTAGTAATTTAATCAAAACTCAAATCATGAGACAAGGTACTAAATAAAACAATTTAATAATTAAAATAAAATTTGTTATACCGGACTATAATTAAGAAGCATTTTTGTCACACCGGCGAGTGCATAATATCTCGGTGAATGTAAGTATAGACAGCAATAGTGTGCGTACGAGACGTGAAAAGAGGCGACGCCATTACTACTCCCATTCTTTATCGGCGCGGGTAGTAACTATCTATTATAATTTTATGTTTTACGGTACTCGCCAATCACTGTAAAGTAAGCAGTTTACCATCTTATCAATGTCAACACCGATTATGTATCTGAGTTCTACGTAACTAAAAGATACTAATATATGATACGAACAATCCTACACAAAACAAGTTTATTATAGTCAAAATAATATCGTAGATACAGTGAAGTATTTGATAGGCAAGCACCTACTCGAAGAACAAGTATAATTAACTATAAACATCGGTCGCTAATATTTGAATCAATAAAAAAAATACAAAATATATTACAATTTTTATTATTGCTTTCAAAATCTAAAGAAAAAAAAGTGGATGGGTGTGACGATTCGTGTTGTATAGAGTACAGAGAATTATGCCAAAAGAAATCAGATAGGTACATACTTAATCAAAAAATTTACCTATTTAGGTGCCTGGGAAATCTCGTACTTAAAAGCAGCCAGTCTTTGCTTTTAAGCCTTTTTTCAGTTTTATTTATTTAAATATTTAAAATCTAAAGATGTTAGGTTAGGGAAGTATGGCAAGTTAGATAGCATAAATAGTCTCGTGGTCTGGCTGACATTGTACGACGCGATATTATCGTAGTTCCTGGACTTCAGTCCCTTGTCACACCCGGCTGATAATACTACTTACAGTGAGTACTGTCACATAGCATTCGGAATTAACGGTTATTCTCTTTTTTATCTATCTATCAATATCATCACACCAAATCCCTTGCGGGGTAAGCAGAGAGTACTGAGTTCCAACAGGTTCTTTCCTTACATAGCTCTCTGGCTTCCTCCACTCTCATGGTTTGTCCCATACACGCTCGCCGGTTACGGAGACTTGACTTGCCCTTCAGATGAGATACGGTCTATTTGGTCATGGTAAGATAGTCTAGGTCTTCCCCGGTACCTACATCCCTCCACTTTGGCATTGTATATCTGTTTTGTAATTTCTCACGTCATTTTTTTTATATGTCGAACCAACAGAGCATACCCTTTCTCATCTTTACACCGATACTGTTTCATACCTACACGCTTTCTTACTACGCTGTTGCGAATATGGTCGGTCAGCTTGACTCCGCACATCTTCCGCAGAGCTTGCATTTCGACCGCATTTATCCTGCTTTTATTCTCCTTCTTACATACCCAGCTCTTAATGCCATATAACAGCGTTGGGACAAGCAGTCCATTATGTATGGGCAGCGGCACCTTTTGGCTTAAGTGCCAGCTCCCAAGCAGCTTTCCCATCGCACCATCATTTTTCGTGGTCAACTAGGCTGACCGAGGGGTCTTAACAGCTTCAGCATCAAGAGGGCGAGCGTGCAACAACTACGTTCCAGCCGGAAGGGCAAGGGGGGAACTAACCCAAGGATGAACGGCCTCGGCTTGGGCTGTTGCTATGGAGGCATATACTAGGTGTTGTAGTAAGCTTACATTTCGTTAAAGGTGGCTCACCTTAAAAGCGCCATAATGTTCTAACAGTCGAAAAACTTATTCTTGAAAATCTACAAAGTACATTTGTAGAGTTCGAACAAGAAGTCGGTATTAGATCAGCAGCAATGCACACCATCATTCACGACCACCTCTCTCCGTAAGCATTAATCGAGATAGTTGCTACGTAAAGTTAGAAAGGCCGTAGGGTCAATTGGTCCAATATATAACAGAAGTATTTGGCGCCGGCGCGAAAATTATAGCTTAGGATACACTGACTAGTGCTAAAAGGCTGAAACTATGATCCCGAAACAAAGCGACATTGAGAAAATATACATTACATTAGAGGTGATCCAATACTTACTTGCTTGAGCTCTACTTATGTATATGCTCTGTGGTCCTACTGTAAGTCGTAGGTTTTCAGAAATAAATTTTTGTACTGTTCGAATATTTTCTTGAGAGACCATTGTTCGCGGCCCACCTGTCTTGTCCGTATCTTTGAGAAGCTTCGAAGACAACGTAACACAAATAGTAGTAAATAGTACAACGTAACTCAACACCTCTCACTAACCAAACTGTAAAACATTGTTGAGACTTAAAAAATGGAACGAAAATTACGTCGATAATACCTGAGAGCCAATTCCCGCCAAATTATCTAGAATAAAAAATTAATTCCTACTGATAAATATAACTAAATGGAAACTCTGCGCTAATATTAAAACTTGCCAGTATGTTAAACTAATTTTTTTTGGCACGACCCTCGTAGGTAGAAGATTAAGATCTAAAGATCCCCCAATTTAAGTCATTATACTATGAGCATTCATGATGCTATTCTATTTATAGAACTGAAATTCTGAATATTATGTACTTTGCTTTTGTTTTCGAATAAATAATTGACTAAAATATCTTTCTAAAGATATTTATTTTGCATATTGTGCCATTTATTTCATTGCTTACTTCTTTAAATGTACATGTTTGAATTAATATAAATCAAAATGGAAGGCAGCAATGTGGTTGGATATTACTCAGGGTGTTTTTGCATATACATATTTTTTATAATTATAGCAACAAATTTCAAAATAAAATATTTAGTGAAGTCTGTACTTCTAGGTGTTTTATTTCCTCTAGTATTATACTTCATTTCTTAGCAGGAAGAGTCCTTTCTATAAATGCTCTCATGTCTTTAAGTTCAGCGTCTGAAGAACTATGCGTGAGTCCTTGGTATGTTAAAAATTCCACATTTTTCATGAAGGTCTTTAGAAACGAGGCAGTCATTTGACCCCACTTAAAGGGAACCACAGGATCACAATCGCCATGAGCTTGGAATATCTGAAATAGAATATTACATTCACGATTTATTTTATATCATCTTGCACCGGTTTATGTCTCTCTTAGAGTATATATCTTAAATACAAAATGTCATTTAAGCGCAGAAGCCACTGCTAACATTGATTGTGTGTTCACAGGAAGCTATGGCAAAGTATCATCTGGCCTTGTATTGGCGTTCACTGGCGGATGCTACGGTCAAGCCGCTTTTATCTAACACTAGCCGGTTTCCGCGGCTTTGCACCCTGTCGAAAACATCACCACCCACCGGCTTTTTGTTACTTCTGGATGATGTAGCTTTCTAATGGTGAAAGAATGATTAAAATCGGTTCTGTAGTTTCTGATTTCATCGATTACAAACGAATATTTCCTTTTTATAATATTATATTAGTATAGATACTGCAGTTCATATTTTCATCTGATCGTAACAGTAATTATGGTGTTCAACGCTACGCACATTCACTGGTGATCAGGCGGGCGCTGGGGCAGTGCAAAGTGGCAAAATCTATTTAAAGGGAAGAGAAACTGTAATGCATATTTAAATAAACATTAATGGGTACCTATCTACCCTTTTGTATTTAGATACAAGATGTTTAATATTAAAATTGAAATCGTGTTGAAAATTTTTAATTTCCATAAGCAAGTCATGTTTTAATTAACCTGTTCGCCATTATTTCATTTTATCCATTAAATTATACATAAGTACTTAAAATAACAATACTGATGTGCTATATGATAGATTGGACGAACTATACCGACATCTTAGAATAAATATAATCTAGAAGCCACGGGCGCGCATCAAATTGAAGCAACAATTACTAACTGCGAAGCAGGTAGTCACACGTTCACGCGAGTAGTCACTCTGTGACCGGCGTGCGAAATAAATGTGCTCTGCGCGTCTCAAATTAAATTGAATTGCCATCTAGTGTCATTACTGCCTGTTAAAAAACTGTTGAGCTCAAAAAGAAACATGATAGGATCACATTTCACACGTATCTAATGCATTCAGGTGCCTTATTATTTAAATATCGAATTAATTCTTCCGTCTGTAATTGTCATAGTAAAAGACGCCTCCATTTTGTTAGTGTTGCTAGTATAACAATTTTATATTTCCCTAGTTTTATTTGCTAAGGACTTTATTAGTTCTTGTATTAAATTGTATTAATATAGTTAACTACTACATCACGGTTTTAATATTTAGTTAAGATAATGACAATATATTTTCCCTACATTAAATTGCTACAAACCTTAATAGTACAAGTATATCTATTTCTTGAGTTTAATTTGCATTATAATACACGTTACCGCAACAATGATTGTATTATCATGTACTCTAATGTTATCAACATTTACCTCAAAAAGTGGTAATATTTCCGCTCTGCCAACATTACGCGGGCGGGAAGTGCGTTGAGTGCGGGGCGTTTGTTGAATTTTTGGCCTCACCGCGCGACGCTTAATAACGACTGCGCGCGGCTTCTGGATATATTTTACTAAGACCAAAATATATTTTTCTGAATTGGGAATATGCATGATTTTTTAATATGCATGATAAGTTCTTGTGCATAAAAAATCCTTAGGAAATTAAAATTTTAAATGAAGATTTTTTAATGAACCTTCGAAACGAACTATATAATCTCTACTCTATTAGTAAAACATAGATGGGACATCACATACATCAAAAACATTTCAAAGCATTTTTAAAGTACTTATTTAGAGTCTAAAGAATTGAGGAATCATATGTATAACATACTTACATATAATATTATAATTTTTGAACAAGAAGTATATAATTTTTAGAAAAACAACATACTTATTTTTTATAACATTGTCCCACAATAAGAATTGGCTTAGTAGTTGATTCGCATGAAGACAGTTTTTTTCATGTGAAGCGTCAACTATTTAAGCAAAAATACTGCAACTTTTTCCATCTTTTTAATTCAATGTTTTAGGGATTTAGAACCAAAGTACCAGTGTATTATATTGCAGACTAGGCATCACTCAACCCTGGGCCTTAGGGTATTTCTTTTTCATTGCACCCGGCCTACCATATCCCTGGATATGGCAGGCCATATCCCTGGATATGGCAGGCCATATATTCTGGATATGGCAGTGAACTATTCCACCGAATTCCTTCGGGACCTCGATGACTTAATCTCAACGAATTGCCCGGATCCCATCCGGCAGTTCGAGATCATACTCTCCCGCGTCGCCGGATGCGACGCCGGTCGGGTGTCCCGAGACACCCGACCACTGCGCGGCCCCCCTCTTCCCCCACGTGCCCCGCAAACAGCGATCGCACGCCGCTATGTGCGACGTCTCGCGCCGCGCTTTCCGCGCGCCCCGCGACCCCATTAGCCACTTATCTAAAATATTGACTGCACACTTTAAAATTAACATCGCACGGCAGATGTCGATTCAAAATCGATATTTTCGAGTAGAATAATCTATGTTTTAGATCGATCTAAAATACTGAATCGATTCAAAAACCACTTGAATCAGACTGATTTACATTACAAAAAATCTTTTTAAAAACAAGTTTTTATTGCGATAATACAACGAAGAAATTTTACTAGGCTGAGGAGTTACTTTGTCCTCCTTCCGGTTCAGACCCTGCTCGCCACCTAGGTATATGGTACTTGTCAAGATAAATCAAACGAGCCCAAATACGATACAGTTACGTTGTATATTTGGCGAATTCCTATGGGCACCTTCTGTCTCCACCACCAGACCCTGGCAACTGTAGTCTATAGAACTTATTAAAACAAATCCGACAAACCCATACATGATGGGGCTATCTTGTTTAGTTGAGAAGTTTCTAGGGCCACCTTACAGGTTCATTATGAGATCCCGGGAACCACCTAAAACTATAGTACTAATCAAGACAAATCCAACAGGCTTAAATACGAAAATCGATTCCAGTGGAATCGGATATAAATAATTTAAAGATAGATTTTATTAAAATAAATCGACATGCCTAGACCATAGTTCAGTCATTTCGACACTCGCTTATAGCGCCCGAAGGTCACCCGGAAGCTCACTTTTCAAGCCCTACTTTCGTCTGGTTTTCTGCCGAAACCGAAGCTACAATTTTACGCCGAAACCAGTGCGGAACCCTCAGAGCGATTCTACTTACACTTGTCCAGTTATTTTTTTCTTGTAAGCTTTAATTTTTTTAATAAAATAATAATTGTGTGACGACTCAAAGTACAATCTATTCAATATATTAATGCAATGCTACGGAATTTAATCAATTTTCATGTTAGGAGGTATTTAATATAAATTATCTATAATTTTATGGAAACATAACATTCAATAAACGTATATCAAAACTAGTCCGTATATGTCCGAACTTTGTCCGTGATGTCTGTGACATTGTACTATTCGCAGATGATACCTCATTGATCTTCAAAGTTGACAGAGCTAAGCTTAATTTTGACGATGTGAATGGTGCTCTTTCACGGATATCAAATTGGTTCGAAATAAACAATCTATTGCTTAATTCACTCAAGACAAAGTGTATTAAATTTACTATGCCCAATGTAAAAGTTAATGCTACGAATATTCTTATTAATGGCACAAAGCTGGACCTCGTGAACTCCACTGTCTTTCTAGGCATTACCCTAGACTCCAAACTCCAATGGGGGGCCCATATCTCATCGCTTGCGGGTAAACTTAGCTCCGCTGCTTATGCAGTGTGGAAAGTACGGCAACTTACGGATGTGGATACAGCACGTCTAGTTTATTTTAGTTACTTCCATAGCATTATGTCTTATGGTATCCTACTGTGGGGTAACGCTGCTGACGTAGAAAATGTATTCATACTGCAAAAAAGAGCTATCCGTGCCATTTATAATCTTGGACCTAGGGCTTCCCTCAGAGAACTTTTTAAAGAGATCAACATTCTCACGGTCGCTTCACAGTATATATACGACAACATAGTGTACATACGTAGGAATATCCATTTATTTAATAAAGTGAGTGACGTTCATAAATTAAATACTAGAAATAAACATAAACTGGTATTACCAATTGTTAGGCTTAAAAAAGTATTTACTTCCTTCGTAGGAGTCGGTATTCGCTGCTTCAATAAGATACCAAAGCCCATGTTAGAGTTGCCACTTGACAGATTTAAAAAGTATATTAAATCTTCACTAATGAGTAAAGGATATTATACACTAAATGATTTTTTAAATGATAAAAATGCCTTTACACAAGTTAACTGAAATCTAGAAGAATATAATGTTAAGTGCAGCGTGTCCTGCCTAGCGAGCGTTCATTGATTTTAAATATTATTCTCGAACGATGTCGACAGGGTCGTGGATTGGTCATGCTCACTAAAATGTCTTTGCTAGTGGCGGCTCTGTGGAGCGGGTCATTCTTTTCCCTCTAAAATGGTTGAGGAGAGTGATGGCTGCTTCTCAGGTCATACTCGTGAACGGGTGCTGCTGGTGGGGACTGGTCCGTCCCCTGCCCTTTGTCTGACTGAACGTGTACCATAATGCTGATGAATTTTGTCTCGTTCGGCATCACACTGGAGCTATGACCAGTTGTTTTGTACGCGCTCTTTACATATTTTATAGTAACACTTTCTCTTACTATTATTATTATGCTTTTTATTATATACCTCTACAACATCTCTATTTTGTAAATGAGAGGACTATGTAGACACTGACCAATATCATGAATCTAAGTACACTTATGATTAATCTATACTTAAGCACATCTATTTAGCTCGTTCTGCATTGTTCTCCCATACTCCATAAATGCAATGTATACAAAAAGAATTGTAAACCTCATTTTTAAAAAAGAGTAACCGTGGAGTTTCTTGCCCTTCTTCTCCACAGGAATGACTTTCCGAACGGGTGGTAGAGTCTTAAGTAATAATAATTTTCTGTTTTTGACTATTCATAAGTGCCTTTTGGTCTACATGAATAAAAAACTTTTGATTTTGATTTTTTGATTTTGATTATGTCTTTGGTTCAATAGAACAATGGGTGACATTAATATCGGTATTACCAGCTTACCAAAACCCTAAAAAATCACCCTCAGCTTTCATTGGACAGACTCTAAAATTAACTTTTGAAAGTTTCTCAACAATAGAATAAAAATGATGTACTAGTATATACTTGAATAAAAGGACCTACTAAGACATGTTCATAGATGAGTGTGTGATTAATCATAGATTATGAAAAAAAAAAGTATAGTTAGCAATAAAATAGACAATCTACAAAACCTTTTTTGATGCTATTTGTAAGAATAAAAAAACTCTATTGGACCTACTGAGGTTTGAAACTGGAAAAGTCAGAAATTGCAAAACTTTTTTCATACATTTCGTAGGAATCCACGTGGATTTGATATATAACCTTTCATACACTTATGTATTATACCCTTTTCTGGGAACGAATTTTGCATGCACAAACCAAAACATATGTGTTGGTTACACAAAGATTTGTCCCATGCGGGAATCGGATTCGCGACCACCGAATCCAATCCAAACGCTCAGGCCAATAATCATATTGGCGTAGTCCACTATTGTTGAATTGTAGTGTTGAGAAAATACTTTTTATAAAAGGAAGTACTTACAGGTAACTCCAAAGGAGCCTTCACACCATCAGGGAAATTGGCATGCCTTGGTAGCCAGCAAGACAGGGACATTACTCCAGCCAATGGCTCCGGATATGTTAGGCCAGCATGCAGTGCAAGAGCACCGCCTTGAGAAAATCCACCCAGTAAAATCCTATTAGGAGATATTCCAGCCTGAAACCAGCATACATACTCAATTATGATGAAGGAACCAAAATTTAGTTAAAAATTCAATTCATCTACGTCATCACACCAGATCTCTTTAAGTTGGGAAGACAGTATAAAGGTTCATTATAGACTTCACTTATTCATGTGTTAAATTTTACATTTATTTATACACAAAACAGTTTACAATTATTTCATAATACATTTTTATGTTTAAAGGTGCTTAAAATACAATTGTAACCTTGTGCATATAATTATCAAGTTCAAATTAAATATGAACAAAAACTGTTTTGCGTTGTAAGATAATGTTCCTCTAAAAGGTGTGTCATTCAAGAATGATAAATTATAACTATGGTATGGTTGTAAACATTGCGTCCTTTTTATTCCGTATGTGGTAAACATTTTTTTGCACATTGAACTATTTTTAGGGGTTAATAAATACTTATAGAATTCGAACTGTTTTATTACAAAACACATTACTTTTCATTGCATTAGCTTGTGGACACCCTCATTTTGCCAAAACTGTTAGATCCCAATGTAATACGCAGGGAGCAAGCCTATTGTGATTATTTACCCTTCACCATTCAATTTGAATATGTTGATGTGTCCAATGAACAAAGTCCTATAATCCAGTATTTATATTTGGCATAAATAACCTAATCAAGGGCGCGACAGTTGCTAATGCAATTTATTTTGTTTGGCATATGTATCTTTGTTTTATGGGACTGTTGTTGTATCATATTATTTTCGTTAGGACACAATTCAATTATTCTTAAGTATTAAGTTAGATAACAAGTTTTAAGTTGTAGTAGTAAACAAGAAGAAATGAAATCCTGCAAATTCTAGATAAAGCTAGCTTTAAATGTCTATGTTGTTGCCATTTATTTTGTTTGGCATATGTATCTTTGTTCTATGGGACTGTTGTTGTATCATATTATTTTCGTTAGGAAACAATTCAATTATTCTTAAGTATTAAGTTAGATAACAAGTTTTAAGTTGTACTAGTAAACAAGAAGAAATGAAATCCTGCAAACTCTAGATAAAGCTAGCGTGTGTGTGTGTGTGTGTGTGTGAATGATGTACGCTGTTGGCCGCGAGGCTTTTACAGCTTCACCGGACTTAAAGGCGAGCGTGCAACCACTACGCTCTAGCCAGCCAGAAGGGCAAGAGGCGACATACTCGGTTGGGACAGTCGCTGTAGGGGGACAGGTGCACTACTAAGTGCACCGGTCAACCGCCGGCTATGGGAGGGGATCTACTACTACGTCGTCGTCGTCGCCCGTATTCTGAGCGGAAAGAAGGGATGACAAAGCATCGGGGGGGTCGGTGAGAACATGTCGCGGCCGGCGGTGGTGGCAGGGGTCGGGGGGAGATCGTAGTCGGCGGTGGCTACGATTAACGGATTCGCATGGGTAGATGCGTTCGCGAAGTGACGTGTTGACGCCTTTTTAATAAAGGCGCGAATAGGTTCGAGACCTAGATCGGAGTGGAGGTCGACGTTCCGTACGAACCAGGGGGCTCCTACGGCTTTACGGAGGAAGCGGTTTTGAACCACTTGGAGTTTATCGATGTGAGAGGGGGCCGTATGCCCGAACGCATAAGTCATGATGGGTCGAAAGCAAGTTTTGTAAAGTGTCACCTTATTTCTAAGGGACATTTTACTCCGCTTGCAGATTAACGAATGGAGACGACCGAGCACAAAGGATGCTCGGTGACGGACCCGCTTGATGTGCGGGCCGAAGGATATGCTGCTGTTTAGGGTGACCCCTAGATATTTGACCTCTTTGACCCAGGGAATGGGTCGGTCGAACATGGTCACTTGACCGAGATTACTTCTAGGGCGGCGCAGGGAGTGGCGCGGGGTGGCACCTCTGGAGAAGAACACCGCAGCGCTCTTGTCCGGGTTCACCTCAATACGCCACTTCCTGAACCAATTCCCTAGGGAATTGGCGGATGCCTGAAGGTTTCTGGTAATGAAACCCTTATTCCTATGCGAGACGTAGAGAGCGGTCTCATCCGCGAATAGGGCTAGATGCGCCTTACTCGAACGAGGAATGTCGTTCGTGTAAAAGATAAAGCTAGCTTTAAATATCTATGTTGTTGAGAATTACTTCATACAATTAGATAAAACCACTGTAAAATACCTATATATAAGATGATAATAATATTAGCCCTGTTAAGTAACTGTCCCACCGTTGGGCATAGTCCACCATGCTAGCCCAGTGCGGGTTGGCGAACTTCACACACGTTTTCCTGCACCGTTAAAGCAAGTAATAGTTAATTTATTAACATGCTTTCGAAAAAACAGAAGTGCATGCCTGGGTTTGAACCCGAGACCTCTGACTTTGCAATCCAACGGTATAACCACTAGGCTATCACTGCAGGTATTTAACCTATTTATTTTGTGATAAAAGAATTGCCTCACACATTTGCACAGGTAGGCAGCCTAAATGATTGGAAGTGGTGTTGGTTTGGCTGAAAATCACAAGGTGTGTGTTCAACAAAGTGTTTTTATTTAAGAATAATTCGGAAAGAAATATTTTGATAACATTTTTGCAAGCAGAGTAGCAAACCAATGGAGAATGCTAGGGGACAGTACCAATTGCATCAGGACGAATTGATTCATTGATTCATATTTTAAAAATCGAATAACCATTTTTTGTAGCTTCATATTTTATGTATTCCTTTGTATGGCAAATTGGTAGAAAAACATCAATACATAGGTTCATTAATTTATATCAGATATTGTAATGCTCTTACAGCAACAGAAACACTTATAATATAGTGGAAAAAGCTCACTTACGTGAAAATTTTGTACGTTTTTAAAATGTAACCTCATATTTGATCAACAATAACTACGATTGCGAAGTAGATCTCAAAAATACTTAATAATATAGAAAATACATAAAATGTCTTAGAAATACAAGACATTTAGTTAGGACACAATTAATTAATACTTGGTATGGAGCACCATACATTAGACGGTATTGTCCTTTAGTTTTTATTTTAAATTGTGACTTGAAATAGGAACAATAACATCATACATCAAAAATGTATGTACCTTTCTCCTACTGTCTTCAGCGAGTTGGAACAAATATCTTCTACAGGTATGTAATCTTCTTTTGCATGTATGCTTTACAGTTTACCTTTAGTTCACTATATAAGGGAAGATGGAAACAGCTCTCACAGGCCATTCTTTCCATGGCCCAGAATATTAAAATTGAATTGAATTATGGCCTCCCTTGGTGATAATGATTGGTTGGTAGAAGTGGTGTCAAATCCAATAATTCAAACAAAAAACTTCCTAGTCTGAGTCCATAGTCTGGAATTGTCCCCCTATTACATGGGAGTGAAAATAATCAGTGAAATGTCAGTGTAATGAGTACACTTCTGCCACCCAAACTTGGGGAATGGAGTATGTCAGTGTTGGTAGTAACAAACAGTGCAGCGGATGATCAAGAGGACCTAGGTGGAACAGTATTATTGAAGTTTTGCTATCAAAAAGAAATTCAGTTGGAGACCGGAGTTTACAATTGGGCTTAGTATAGTGGATCTTTTGGAAACTGTAGGTGTGCACAGTAAACTTCTACCATCCCCTTTTGAGAATATTGGTGTGATAGTATTTTTTATATTATAATTACTGAAGCTAGCATAAAAGGGCCTACATAAGCATACAGATCTTACTTTGATTTCGTCGGAAATTAGTTTGTGGATGAGGTCCGTCGCTATAACTATGCCCTCTTCGTCTTCAGGCGCAGTCGCATCCAGTGATCTCAAATCAAACCATGAAGGCATCCGGAAACCTGCATTGAGTGTTACCGGCATTGTAGCGGCGGTGGGACAGATCACTTTGACGTGGGGCCCTCGAATTGCAGCAATTGTGCTTGCCCAACCATGACTGTAATAAAATTTTGTTATAGGCCCAAGATAAACTAATAACGTCATAGAAATGCACTTTCCAGATAGGCACTAACCCAGTGTCACCGAGACCGTGTAGAAATATGAGCTGAAAAATTACAAAATGAATTATTTATAAACAAAACTGACAATAGGATTTATTAAAATTATGGTAACGGGATCATACCGATGCTGTTTGTTTTACCGTAGCGGCAATAATTACTGGATTCGGTTCCATTATCAATTGCTTGAAAATCAATAATTTCACCCACTGAACTAAAACACTGCACTGAAGTCCGTCTGTCGTTCGGTCGGCTACACCCAGTGTTGTAAGCAAATCGATTAATAGAATTGTTAAATTGTAATAATCGATTTTAAATCTATCTATGTAATCACGCCAGATCCCTTACTGGGTAGGTAGATAGTACAGAGTTCCAACAGATTTTTTTCAGGATTTAAGATCAATCTGAAACATTTTGAAACGATTCAAGAACACATCCAGTCATACGAATTACGCTACAATAAAAAAACGTGGCAATCGACAATATTGTACATTTGGGCAAAACAAAATATTAAGTAGTAAACATAAGACTTTTAGAAAGTATGTTGCTTGTGATATAACTTATACTAAAACAATATTTTATTTTAATAATCCGATTTGGTAAAGCTTAAGCCGGTCGGCCCACTGCATCGAAGACTCGCGGGTTAGATTCCCACGAATCGACTCGAAACGAGGATCGATGCTATAGCATTTGCTAAGATCAATGAAGAAAGATTTCTTCTTCTTCTTTAAGTTATGGCTTCACACTAATTTTAAGTGTATTTTGCCAGTGTCCAGTGAGATTTGTAATCGTGTTTGTTTAAATTATTCGACTCCCTGATGAACTTGATGACGACGATGATAATGCAATTAATGAAGAACCCCACCCTGGATAGTAAAGCGGTGGATACTTTACATACCATTTGCGACGGCCGTTTGTAGGAAAGTCGGAAAGGCACGTTTTATCACTTTGTTACAATTACCTGTACTCATGCACATATAGGAACACATAATGGTTAATATTCCACCAACATTACACATTATTAGTCGAAATAACACAAGTTTTGGTAATTAAAACAAATTGAAATCATCGCTTTTCGACTTCCCGCCAAAAACCAAGAAAGATTTTTATAGAATTAAACAACATAGGTATCTACAGTGTTGTTCCCACGAAGATAAAATTACCTGGAGGGAGTCATACGACGTTGCCGCTCCGCCGGTCATCGTTCAACACATTATCTTTTTTCTCTCTCAATTACACGGATAACCATGTTGAGTGAATGAGAAAGCTATTGTAAGGTTGGCAACGTCGCCCTGTACGTGTGCTTCGTAGCCTGTTGTGACCTACGTTTGGGACATAACAAATGCGCCCCGTCCGTTACAGCAGTTGACATATAAATTGTGATTATTAACTATGATATTAAAGCTTTAATTTGTATTTTAAATATGCATTATGTAACGCTTCTCCCCTAGTGATGTCCTACAGCGCCTATCGTCGATATTAATAAATTAATACTGAAACATTAACAATTCCTATTTCTGGTCATAATGACTAAACGAATTCGGATGAAATTTAGTAAGGATATAATATCTAGATAAACACTGTCACGTCTATATTCCCCAATCGGGGGTGGGACCTATTTATGATTATTTAATTTTTATAGCGTTTTCCCTGATATAAAACTACTTACCTCACTGGAAGCTTTATATTGAGATGGCACATAGAGCCTCGGTTGCGAAATGAAGTTTTGCCCTTTGGTTAGTACTGCTTTTACTGAAGATTAGAGGTTTGACTTCTATATGAGTTGGCATTGTGCCCTCCACCCCGCGAGGGTGCGTTGTATGCCATGCCCGTATATAAATAAATCTGAACCCTGAAAAGCATATTGATGTCCGTGTGAAGGAACTAATGATTTCCGTGATTTAGAATCCGGGTTTGAGTGCTAAAACGTTTAGAAGGTACCTCCAAGTGAAAGAGTTTTGCGGAAATCTTTGTCTGGGATCTGGCGTGATGATAGAATATGTGAAAAGTATTTCAAATTAAGAATTCATTACATAATGAAGAATGCAGTAGTAGAAACTAGTGTCTGAATTTTTTATAATAAGCTAATATTATTTTAGGGTCATTAGTATAATTGCAGTAAAAAATTAATTAAAAACTCGGGTTAAAGAACACATAGCTGACCTAAAACACCGTCGCTCAAATAAGTCTGCAGTCTGTGAACATGTCCTTGACCGCACCCGCCATTACATCCGATTTGATAGACCACATATCCTCGTGAAAGAACACCGATTCCTACCAAGGATGGTTCATGAGGCTATTCAAATTAAAAAACATCCTAATTTGAATAGAGAAGATGCCTGGGTGCTTCCATCAACTTGGGATCCGGTAATTAATATAATCAAATCCAAAACCAAGCATAACACTGAGAGACCTCAAGACACCGTGAGCTCATTGTGCGTAGATCGGACCAACAAAAATAATTAAAAAGTTTGAGGGTACCCCGGAACACTTATGCCTTTTGGACATCTAACACCTCAGTTCTTCCCGTGACCATGGGTGCTGCAAAGCATTCGAAACGTTGGGAAATTAAAATCAAAAAATAAACCGCGATAAAATAACGAATAAATAATATTCGCGTAAATCTAAGAACTCAGTATTAAAAAATCTTATTCAAGTGCCATATTGGTCTAGTAGCAAATCTGTACTTCCAGGTGATACAACTCGAGTTATATTTACACATTATGCAGCAGAAAAATCTGCTATTTTTCAATCTGATGCCCATATCTCTTAAAATGAAGAAGTTTTTTTTGTGCATATTAATATAACTAAGGATTTTTCAGAATTAATATAGTGTAAGATGATATATCTGCAATTATCACAAATTGAACTGAACTGATTGCTCCATTTTTTTTCTGTCGTACTGATTCAACTTTAATTAACCCCTTATACACAATCAGCAGGGGTAGATTAAAATGGTGTGAATTGATTCGACGGACGATTTAGCACGGTGGTTAAGAGCTTAAGCCGCTCCGCCAATGTGTCTAATAGTCGCGGGTTCGATTCCCGCACGGGACTAATCTTTGTGTGATACACAATTATTTGTTTCGGTCTGGGTATTTGTGTATGTGAATTTTTCATGTTTGTAAACGCACCCACGACACAGGAATAAATCCTAGTGTGGGGCTAAGTTTATTAAAACAAAAAATATTACACATGTGTTAGTGTATGTACACTTATGTTATTCAATAAATTAACATATTTACTATAGATTCTCAGGTAACTTAAGGTTTTCTGTTCGGTTCGAATAAACATATTTTTTGATCATCAATTGTCTTTTACGATGACAAGGCGTGTCCTACTAATCACTTCCCTATTAAAGTACACTAACGCAGATCCATAAACTCCCACATAAAATTGCCACGCTACCTCAGCGATATGCGCTGACCATACATCCAGTTTCATGACTAACGTGCACTGAAATAGCGCACGTGCAAACGTAGGGTAAATTTGATGTAAAAATTGAAACCACCGCTACGCCTATATTCCCCAAGCGGGAGTGGGAGTGGTGTACTGTGTACACTCACTTGTCGTTCAACAATGTAAGGTCTTATGTAGTAGAGGATGAGTCTATTCATATTATACCGAGCACAGTGCCAGACTCCGGACTAGATTTTTTTTATCGAATAATTACTATTTTCCGACATAGGATTCGAACCGACGACCTTGTGATCGCTATGCTCATTACCAATGAGGCTTTACAATTGTATTAAATTGTACATACTATTATCGATATTCGAAACGACGACCTTGTGATCGTATTGTATTAAATTGTACATACTAATATCGATGTTTACAGATTCGTTTTTAAGATTTGTATTATAATACGTATGTGTGAACTTATATAAATATAATCGTAGTAATTCGAAATCATAATTAAGATGTGTCAGTTACGATTTTGCATGAAGTAAATATTTTTAAACATAAATTGTATTTTCTTATCGATAAATCCTGTACTAGTAATCACGCACACTAATGCAGATTCACAAACTCACACCGACATAAAATTGACACGCTACCGTGGCCATGAAGGTAAAATTACCTGGAGGGAGTCATACGACGTTGCCGCTCCGCCGGTCATCGTTCAACACATTGTCTTTTTTCTCTCTCAATTACACGGATCACCATGTTGAGTGAATGAGAAAGCTATTGTAAGGTTGGCAACGTCGCACTGTACGTGTGCTTCGTAGCCTGTTGTGTCCGATGTTTCGGCCATAACAAATGCGCCCTGTCCGTGTCAGCGGTTAAATATGAATGAAAATTATTGTGTTAAGTAAATATACTATGAAAATATGTCGTATTGTGCTGTATTTTGTAAATCAAGGACAACCAAAGGAGGAGTAAAAAATCCTGTATTATCATTTCACACGTATGTATTTATTGCCTCTTATTATATTATAGGGAAGTTTCACAGCAAAATTATGGATTTTACATGAAATATATACGTTATTGACGTCACATAATTAATATACGGTGATAATTAACTGTGAGTTTAAAGCTTTCATTTGTATTTTAAATATGCATTATTTTACGCTTCTCCAATAGTGATGTCCTACAGCGCCTATCGCTTACTGTCGATATTAATAAATTAATACTGAAACATTAACAATTCCTATTCACGTCATAATGACTAAACGAATTTGAATGAAATTTAGTAAGGATAGAATATCTAGATAAACACTGTCACGTCTATATTCCCCAATCGGGGGTAGGACCTATTTATGATTATTTCATCTTTATAGCGTTTTCCCTTAAATAAAACACTTATTAAACTACTTACCTCACTGGAAGCTTTATATTGAGATGGCATATAGACCCTCGGTTGCGAAATGAAGTTTTGCCTTTCGGGTAGTACTGCTTATACTGAAGAATAGAGGTTTGAACTCTATATGAGTTGGCATTGTGCCCTCCACCCCGTGAGGGTGCGTTGTGTGTATGTAGATAAATCTGAACCCTGAAAAGCATGTAGATATCCGTGTGATGGAACTATTGATTATAGTGATTTAGAATCCGCGTTT